>OX465242.1:31571698-32088698 GCA_949987775.1 Aproaerema taeniolella | reverse complement strand
TGTTCGTCTGTGGCATCGTAACTTGCGATGCAGTTTTTTTTTGTTAGAAAGCTGGCGCAATCGAAATGGTTCTTAGCTATCTCATCTGTTTAAAAGTTATAAGCAAACAAATGTTGGAGTTGATACAAAATTATTAATTTTAAAGTTATTTCTTTACTGTGATGAAGTTGGTTATTTTACTTTTTAAGGTTTTTTCATTCAATATGAACCCTACAGTGGTAAAGCGGTTCCACTATCAGAGTTTCAGCGTTGTGGCTCCAACCACAACACTATGCTGAGTCAGGACCTCTTCCTTGACCAGCGTTTCACATCACGATTCCCCTTGATGTTTTTTCTTTGTTTATATTTGTGTATTGTGTGAAGTTGTTTGTTTTATGTAAGTTGCTGGTCATTGAATAAACGTATTATCTATCTATCTATCTATCTTTCATTCGAACTGGCTTTAAACTTAGACTGAGAAAATTAGTAAAAGATTTATGAAGACGCCTTTATTTAGTTAGACATTTTACCGGGAAATGCAATTACTTAGTTCTTATTTGAGCAGCATTTCCGAGAAGTGAGGAACTCTTGAACTTTATAAGGCACTTTTTAATTAGGATTTAAAAGTTCAGGTACACCCAACTTCTATTACAATATTAAAAAAGACTATCTATGTAATTTTATTCTCAGTTAACTGGGGTCTGAGAGGTCAGGGAAGTTAAGTTATCGCCTCTTAAAACAATTATAAAACAACCATAATTTAAAAAAAAAACATGAGACTACAATGTGATTTATAGCTGTCGTCCTAAGATGATTTGTGAAAGATTGAAGAAAAATTAGAAAGATAAATGCGATGTATTTAAAATAGGTGAAATAAGTTTGTTTCTTGTCTAATCTATCTATATACCAAATTTCACCAAAATCGGTTCAGTAGTTTAGGCGTGAAAGCGTAACAAAAAAACAAACTTATATTCACATTTGTGTTTACAGCGACAATGTCGCGGGTGTACGAAGCGGTGGATGCGGCGTATGCGGCGGCCTGCAGCGATGGAACCCTTTGCTCCAGCACCCGTGGCTTCTTCCGAGCGTTCGCCGACGAGTTGACCGAACTGGCTCCTCCTGACTTCCTGCAAGGGCTTGAGCGTCTCGACGAACCAGCCAGGCTCGCTGCTGTTAGAGACAATGCTGAGGTACTGCTTTATACTCTGCCCAGATAAGGCGAATGTAACCTGTTGCGCTGTTGCCTCCAAAGTAGGAGAGGAATTTGTATTATTGCACTGTATACAAGTTCGTCCAAGAGCTTCTATTTTCTTTAAGTCTACAGAACAGTCCCCCATGGAATACGTTTATCTTTTCTCTATCTATCTATCTATCTATATAAATAAAAATGAATTGCTGTTCGTTAGTCTGCATAAAACTCGAGAATGGCTGAACCGATTTGTCTAATTTTGGTCTTGAAATATTCGTGGAAGTCCAGGGAAGGTTTAAAAGGTGAGGAAATATGGAAAAAGGCGTTACAAAGTATGCCGGGTCAGCTAGTTTACAATATAATACCCATTTTAATGCTTCAAAAACGAGTCACATGTAATATGGGAATTGGAAAGCTATTTAGACTGAGATTTCGTCATTGAAGTAGGGCGTCGAATTGGAGATAGGGGCGGCGACCGTGTCGCTCTGGTGCCTTCCTGATGCAAAGCCTAGCCATTGCCCAGCGAGGCAACGCGGCCAGCGTAATGGGTACTTTTGCATCAAGCAGGTTCCGGAGCGGCAATGCATTGGACTAATCCTCTTGTCTTTAGCTTTATTTGTTAATTTTAATCTACTTTTGTTCTGTGTGTATCTTTGTAAAGCTTTTTTATGTAAATAAATATTATTTTTGCTAACAAATTGATATTTAGACTGATAAAAGATATTAGTCCTCATAAAATTAAACAAATTTGTTACCTTCAGCATTTCATGTACAGAGGCCAGCGCATTAGGTTACCCTATTACATTGTCATTTCCATCATACAGTTTTATACCCACTTGCGATAGTTATCTCGCACACCATGTGTGCATTTGGTGCGCGAAGGCTTAATATCTTAGAATTGTTAGAACTTATCCCAATATTAAAAGTATTAGACAACATAATTTCAAGCGGTCCAAGACAAGGCAACCAGTCCGCGCCCCCGTGCCCCGCGCCGCCGCCCGCCCCCTGCCGTCACCCACTGGAAGCTCGCGTTTCATATTATGCAAGTAGTTTTATTAATTGTAATTGTTGTATGCATTACATTTAATCAACTACACTAGATAATGCTGAGTTACGCCTCCTTATCGAAATATTAAATTGTAGTGTGAAAAAAACATAGAATTAAAATTACATACAAGCTGAAAAATGTCCCGTATTAACTGTAGCAATAATTTAGTTTTTACTTAATTCATAACTTTTTTTAGCTCTTGACCTCAATCTTGACCATTAAAGTTACGGCCACCCTCATAATCATAACTTAAATTAATTTCAATTGTTTTTTAATCTGTACTCTTAATTATTTAGGTCACACTTGGACAAATTATAAAAAGAATAAAAGTAATTAAGTATGAAATTAAAGTTAGGCGGACCTAATGATTCGTGTTTCGTAGTAAGTAATTGCAAAAGGGCAGGCAAATGCTCTACAACAGTGCCGTGGTTTTGTGTAACTAACACGGCTTCACGCAGAGTAGGGGAGACTCGACAGTCACTCCCTGACTGTATAGCCTTCATCCCACCTGTCACGACTGATCAGACCGGTAGAGCGCGACACTTCCTGCGTGGAGACTGGCCCACCCAATAACAAGGGAATGTCAGTTCTATACATATAAACGTCCAGTGTTTTTTGAAGTGTATAAGGATTTTTTTGATTTGTGTAGATCATTCAGGCCATCATGAGAAATGTGTTAGTGTATTTTTTTCACCATTTTTTCTATGCTTTTATGGCAAAATAGCATTTTTTGCAAAAAGGCGTGAAGCCTGAATACTGCGTCGTCGAACATCAGGACGTTTTAAGGGAACAAGAGAGAAATACTTTTATTTATGACGACACTGTATAAGTAACATACTTACACACAAATACCAGTATAGCGTTTCTATTTTCATATTGTCTCAGTAAACAGTGTCTGTCTTGTTCTTGTCATTTTAAAATCAACTTACTTATTCGAAATACGATATTTACCAAACCTCAAAAAGAAAATAGAAACACTAAGCAGTTGATACATGTACTATGCCGGTGAACCTTAGTTCAATTAGTTCAATCGAGAAAAATGTAAAAGTGTTGTTTGTACTTTTTTTTTTTAATCCCGAAGCACAAAGTTTTTTTCTTCTACAATACCTACCTATTTGATGGATTAAAACTGCGTTTGGATCTGTATGCAAGCATTGATGATCAGCAGCTCGAGCACGATGATGACAAACTCGCGCGGCGCGCCACTCGGCTGACGCTGAAACTTCACTTTGATTGCGCGAGGGCTCCGCGCAAAGGCTTGCTCGCTCTCTGGCGTTGTCAATGTTAACATTTTGACCGCGGCGCATTACGCGCGCTATCACCATCGTACTCGAGCTGGTACCTGACAGACACTGCATCTGTCTTGTTCTTGTCATTTTGAAAATCACCTTACTTATTCGTCATTCGAAACTTGCCGAACCACAACAAGAAAATAAAAGCACTACTGTTTTATTACTGCACAGTGCTTTATAACTTGATATGATTATACTGTCCGATTAAACCTTAAATAAGAGTGTAGATATCATCTCGAATCTGAAATAATAAAGTGTTGTTGTCTTTGTTGTATGCGTAGCTTCTTGACGATGTATACTATCGTATAGTATGCTATGTCTGCGCGGTGTAAAGGTGAATTTTCCAAACTTCCAAGACTTTCTATCCTTACTAGGGATTCGCAAAAGAAAAAAGCATATGTCACTTCAACCCTCCAATCACCCTTGTGTAAAAATCATGTCTTGCTTGACAGGAAGCACAATCAAACAAACACACTTTTACATATATTTTAAGTTTAGACATTACTGGAATAGTGATATTAGGTCTGTGGTCTAGACTCTTTATGAAATTAGCAAAGAAATTAGTTAGAATTTGTTCGTTTTTGATAAACGAAGGGCGACATAGAATAATAATACATATTAAATATCTAAGCCCTTAGAATTCATATTCTGAAAATCATTTTTTGCGAACAAAGGGCACGGGTGGGCACAAGGTCGTGGAAAAGAAAATTTTTGCACGGGTCGTCGCTTCTTTCTATTGAAACGGAATCTACTATGTATTCCTGGAACACTCCTGTTATATTACAATACTGAGATAATAGTAAATAGAAGTAAGTAGCGATATAATAAACATTCTAGACCAAATATGTTTGTTTAAAGGGTCGCGACAGTGTTTTTATTCTTAAACGTACAAGTATTTCACTACTGTAACAACATAAACAAGAAAAGTACCTTTCTGAGCCGCTAGATGGCCTTGGCTAAATTCTATAACGCGGTATTGAAGTTGTCAGCGATTTTGCTTAAGGTCATAGGATGTAAATTCATGTTGACTGGGAACTGTGGGCACTTTGGCTTACAGCCGATAATACCCGTGATCGGATCGTGTACGATGTGGGACTCAATTTGTGCCACTCTAAAAACCTAGCCGTTACGCCCTTTCCTCTTTATTAAAGTGTACTGTTTAATTACAGTAAGTAAAGTATCCCAAAGACGTAACTACAGCTCGAGCACGATGGCGACAAACTCGCGCGGCGGTCCACTCGGCTGACGCTGAAACTTCACTTTGATTGCGTGGGGACCCTCTGGCGTTGTCAATTGACATTTTGTCATAGGTGGTGCATCTTCGTTGTCAATTGACATTTTGACATAGAACTGCTACAACTGGCGCCCAACTTGTAATCTACAACCCTGGACATGGGAAAAGACAGTAAATTAAAAACTTTCCTAGCTACGATTGGCGGTGAGAAGAAAACAGAATCCTTCGTATCATGCGCAATTTCCTACAAGGGAGAGAGGGATAGCAACGCCGTAGAAGGTTTCCTTGTGGCATTAGCAGTCTGCAACTGCTACCTTGATAAGTACCTCTATAAATAACATTTAAACAAACATTTTAAACTTAAATATTGTATCACTGCAGCACGAGTACGACGGTGATAGCGCACGTAATGCTATCACCGTCGTACTTTGTCAAAATGTCATCATTGACAACGCCAGAGGGCGAGCAAGCCTTTGTGCGGGGCCATCGCGAAATCAAAGTGAAGTTTCAGGGTCAGCCGAGTGGCGCGCCGCGAGTTTGTCGCCATCGTGCTCGAGCTGCAGATAGTCTGATAAAACAGCGAAACATTAAGATTCAGTCAATGATGATAAGTATATCTACTGACTGTGAAATTATTGTCTGATTACGTTTTGTTTTCTACTAATATTCGATGTTATCAGTGTTTAATAACTATATTCTATAAAAAAAAAATATTATTAAGCTATCAAATTTCACTTTAACTCTTAACTTAAATGAAATCACTGAGGACTGTTACACGGAGTATGTTGGTACCCGCGATACTGGTATGACCTAGTGCGGGACTTAGTGATAAATAAATTTTTACCTTTTTTTACCTTAGTGAAAATATAGTAAAATAGTCAAAACAAAAATGAATATGATTCATTTTTTGATTTATTCAACAGGTAATTTAATCATTGGCCAATTGAACTCCCACTCTTGATTAAACTCAGGGTGTCCATCTACACACGGCAGCACATCAGATTATACATATTGACCTTGTCGTTATCTGGCTCATAGTAGCGCCGGCTTTTGTAGTGCAAAGTGGTATCCTGACATGCTGCTGACTATATCTAAAAAGGTTTACTAATATCTACAGAGAAATGGTTTTGGGAGGGATAGTGATGAATTATTTCCTTTGTCGATCTTTTCTTCTGTTCGCGAAAACCATTGGTATTGTTTTTTTTGTGCTAGTTTTTTTAAAATGCCCTTGTATTGATGTTAGAAGGAAATAAAGCTGTACAAATGGTTTCTAGTAGTCGCGAAAATCGATGTCGCGCAAATCGATGTGTCAATAGAACTTGCATGTACACAAAAAAGGGATCAGTTCCAATGAAACAGTTCACGGCAATTGAATACCCAGAAATCGATCCTACAATGTATTTGTTTAGTATAAATTTTACATGTGGAAAGGCTCTCGGGCTATTCTGTATAAATAATTTAAGCTTTCAAGAAACACTTGTAGAAAGAAACACCTAATAAAAATAACATAAAATACTAACAGAGAATGTACTGTGTGTTTTATGAGATGCATACATACTTCGGAAAGTGCGCTCAGGAGCTGTATATTGCCTCTGACTGTGTCTGCATTTTCGAGCTCATAATCATAATATAGCCAGAATGTTTTTAAAATAAGAGTGAATAGGCCAGCTACATCCTCGACCGCATCTTTGCCTCAGAGAAAAATTGTAGTCAAGACCGAACAAGTTCCTCATAAAAAGAATGAAGTTGCTATGTTTTTGAATAAATAAATATACAGTGTTGTTTTAAAATATATTTTTCCCGTCAACCCACGGCCGCATAAAGGACTGCATTCACTTGACCCGATTGCTACTGCAGCGCACTCCTTAATGAGCCACCTTGTGGCATCCTTGTTTGTCTTAACAGTAACAATGGTGATTCTACTCAAACCGGATTCAGAAAGTTAGCGTGTTGGGTCACAACAAAAGATACAATTTTTTTATAGGCCTTTGAAAGCTACCTTCCAACCAGATAGTCTGTCCGTCCAACCATAGGATACTTGGAACATAGTCAGTTAAGTAATTTTATTTACATCTGTGTCAAAAATGCAGAGTGTGTAAAGAAAATGTACTTACCTAGTATACTTATCTAAAGATTATAAGTAGGTTAACTAGATTAACTTGCCGTATCTTTAAGCGACACGTCATGGTGCAACAAAATAGCGCAGTTCAACTCAAAAGAGTGATATATCTATTGATATGACCCATTATCTGAAATTCGACAAAAAAAGCTGCATTAGAGCTTTTGTATGGACCAAATATTACTAATGTAAGGTACAGTTACTTTTGTAGCAATTTCAGATTAGGTCAGTTTTAATTTCACTGCACCTATTTGTTACACAGATATCAAAACAGGTAAGTATATCGGTCAAGTCAAAAATACACACAAACTCCTAAGTTTGTCTTCCTTGCTAAAAGTTAAAGCTTAATAGGATTATGAGGGCACAAGCGAGGTTGAGAATAGACATAAAAACATCTTGTCACTGTTTTAAAGCAGGTACACAGTACACCCGATAAATTTGACTCAGAAAGAATTTGAGATTAGATGTAATGACCACCGGAATAATAGACAGAGTAAACTATTCACCGCATTAAATTGCCGGTTAAGTAGGCATGCATAAAACTTACCTTGTCGGTCCTATCAATATCATTCCATAAATTCGCTTTAGAGCAAAGAATATAAAGTTATGTTCTAAATGCCTTCCTATTTTGGGCCCTGTCTTGATCATTTCTCGCAAATAACAGGCTTCTCGTTTGAAATGAAAAGAGTACGGTGTGATTTTATTTGATATCGCATTTTGACTTGTGTTGCCTTCGTTCAATTGGTTCGATTATTCTTTAAGAGCGGAATACTTGCCGTGTTGGATTGTTTTTATAAATTAAATAAAAATCAGCTCTTCCGTGGTATACCTATGATAAAATATCCGTAAAGTCATTTTCTTGAAGTTTTGAGCCTTTATAAGAAAGATGGTGTCTTTATTAGAAAGCTAACTACCTTCTGATGTCCGTAAATGAGACTCACTCTTCCTAAAATAGTATTGTTCAAGGCATAAAAGTTACAGGTACGCGTGCAAGTCCAACACGAAGATGTCGATTTATTGAAGTTGTCGTTGGAGGTGGGTTCAGTCCAGGGGCTCTACTCAGTACTATCTACAATTGACCGACGGACGATAGTTGTCACTACCTGTCACTGTCGTTTGTATAGCGCAAGACAGAGATGTGCTGACAATCGACGCTTCAAAATTTCGGTCGACAGCATAGAGCGTATATTATTATAGATTTGGACGTATATTAAAATAGCCTGAATATTAGAGAACGCTGATATGGATACGAGCATGTTTGTATTTTTCGTCATGCAACCCTCAAAATGTTGTTAAATGACCAGTACTTATTTTAAGACTTGGCACCACCACAGATACTTATTACTATTTATTAAATAATTTCATTGTCATAACCCTGTACCAAAGCCCCCTCTTCCCCACGAAATACGGAGACAATAATACAATTTCGTATTGTTGCAATATATATCTGAACTATGACATATACATACATCGACCTTACAGCTAATGCAGTTTTCGACAGCGAAAAATATTTCCTGCAATTTGTAGACAGCTTCGAACGAAACTAGTAAAAAGTTGTCGTTCATTTTATCGAATGTTTGACGAAATAAAAATTGAGAGTCGCATCTTCAATAGAATATCGGCTACCTTTTGAACACGAGCATCGAATAATAGGAGAGTTGATTCTACAGTAAAGGTTTTAAAAAATGTTCTCTGTGTTTGATATTAAACACAACAAATTTATTTAGACAGCAAAAAAGGTTTATTACTTATTTATGAATCGCAATCACGTCACAGTCACTTACACTACACATATTTACGAACACAAAACTAACGCCTTTAGGGTAGTAGACCGATCAACGGGGCGTATGGGACCCGAAAAATTCCCCCGCCTCTGAAATTTCATAGGAGAAGTTGGAAATCTAACCTAATCTAACCTAAACTTGAAAATTGCTTATAACTCCCGGTAAAAAAATTTCCCGCTTCTGAAATTTGGCATGTGATGAAATTAGGTAATACTGATTACATATGTACAATAATCCAACAAACTTTCATAGGAGAAGTTAGAAATATAACCTAACCTATACTAAACTTGAAAATTGCTTATAACTCTCGGTAAAAAATTCCCCCGCTTCTGAAATTTGGCATGTGATGAAATTTGGTAATACAGATTACAGATGTACAATAATCCAAAAGATTTTCATAGGAGAAGTTAGATATATTCTTGATACATTTACTGTTTTGTTATGTAACAAGAATTACAATATTTATCGATGCCTGACAGCGACAACATATCGAATGCCCGCTTTTCGCCCGCCAATAAAGCTCACGGCTTTGATTAGAATCATTATCGAATTTTACCTTTTTATATTACATTTTTTTGCCTTTTACGGTAACCGAGATCTACATTCGTTTATTTATTTTTGTAGAGTTTTACTTATAGGGCCTCAACAAAATCCATCACAAACATTACATTTTAATAAGGTAGCTACTTGTTTCGAGAAAACTCTGCCAATTGTCATCAATTTTCAAAAATCTTTTTTTGTTCGAAAGTTGTATTTCAATGACCTTGTGGTTCGGTTGATTCTTACGTTTTTGACGCAGACTATTATTGTCATTACCTACTGTTTTAATTCCAAATAATAAAACAGAAACGAACGACAACAACTAGCCGCATTGGACTCGGTGCACCGCAGAGCCAGAAGACTCATCGGTGATAAAAAGCTAGTTAAAAATAAACTACAAAGCCTAGCTCATGTCACCCTTACCTTGTCGAGATCCCACGGATCCGCACTGAGCGCTTTTCATAATCTTTTATATTGAGCACTGCCAAGGAATGGAACTCCCTGCCTGTGTATGTATTTCCGAGCTCATATAACCCGGACCTCTTTAAAGTTCGAATGAATAGGCATTTTCTGGGTGAGCTCGCTTCATCCTCGACCGCATCTTCGCCCTTGTGCTAAATTGGGGTAAAAAGCAAACCCATTATTAATATAAAAAAAACAGAATGATTCCACAATTTAGTGGCGATACGCTAAAAGCTGCTACGAACATTCATTCAGAACCGATTGACGAGTGTGTTGGTCGGTTACAGCAGCAAGTGTGACATTTTGTACAATTCGCATAACAACTCATGACTGTGACGGACACATGCGTTAACGCGTGTTAAAAGGGATTTCACAGTGTTTGCAATGACAAAAAAGATAATGAACACAATTTTTTTTTACTGCATTAAAAATGCCACATTTGACAGTTGCCATGGACCTTAATTAAATTCAGTTATTTAACTAAGTAACTATGTTCATGAGTTAATGAATACGTTTCTGTAAAAAGATTCCCATGTGTATTCAAAATTTACCTTTGGACAAAAGACAGTAATTAGACAAAAACTTTGCAAAACGGGCTAATTGTAATTGTAAGACGAGCTGGTTTCCGCAACTCGACGTCAACATGCGCCTATTTTGCATAACTAAATCAACGTTCTATTACAGTATTTATGATTATCTATCAGACAAACAGCCTTGGGAATTAACTGCTCCTTAGCTCTAGAGTTAGGTATTTGAAATTTAGTTAAAAGTAGAAAATTTGTAATGAGATTATTATTTAAAAAACACCGCTTGGAGTTTTTTGGCTAGTCTTCTCGGGGGAAGATACACGAATAGGCGTTCAATCAGCAGAGTCAAACGAACGAATATTTATTTAAGTAACATCCTGAATGCTCTATCTATACTAATATTATAAAGATGAAAGATTTGATTGTATGTTTGTTTGTTTGCATTGAATGGGCTCCGAAACTACTGGACCAATTTGAAAAATTCTTTCACCATTAGAATCCTACATTATCCGTGATGAACATGGAGTACATGATTTTCCCGAATTCCCACTGGAACGAAGTCCCGGGCGGAATGCTAGTGTAAAATAAAGCTATTTTGTATTTGATTCAAAATCCAAAATTAAAAATTAAAAAGTGAAATAGTCCCAATTCAGTAATTTGCACGGTTTGGCATCTGTAACAATCTGCGGGTTATCCCCACGAAACTGTTTTTTTTCTTTATTAGTTTTTTATTAGTTAGGGAAAATTGAGGAAGCAAATTCACATCCTTAATTTTCGCCCAATATTTAAAGTCACAACAGATATTTCAGTTATAAGTGGTAGTAGTTATATTCCTCTTTTTATGTTTCAGTTAATGAGTGCGTTGGACGAGGTGTTGTCACGCATAACGCCTCTGCACCGCGGCAAGGACGCGCGCGCGTCGCAACAGAGGCGGGAGGCTGCGCGTGCGGCGGTCGCAGCCGGTGAGCTCGACAAGGCTCTCGCGCTCGCCAGCCAAGCCGTACTACGAGCGCCGCCCACAGGTATTTTTTTTACTCAATCCTTCCTTGAGGTGTACAATTTTTAAACCACCCAAGTCTCTCGGGTTTGGTTTAGCTAGTGTGGTCAATCGACAACAGAAGGGACCGACGCGTTAACGTACTTTTCCAAGCACGGATAATCGGATATGCTCGGAATAAATAGCTGCTACGGTCACCTATCTGATCCCCTGCCGCAATGTACGTTGCTTAACCTTACTGACCAGTTTCAAAGAATGAGTACCACTGGACCATGAGCGCTCCACCGAATAAAACAAACCCTATACATATAAGGTTAAGGTATGTATGTGTCACTCACAGTAACATTGTCGAATGGATGTATAGATGTTTGTTACTTTTTCACGCAAAAGCCACTGAATGGATTTTAATGAAACTTTACAATAATATAGCATCACAATAACGCATAGGCTCCTTAATTTTCAAAAATTCCCACGTGAACGAAATCCCGGACGAAAACTTGTTTTTATAATAAATTTTATCGTTAGTTTGAAAATTAAAAAAAAACATTTTTGCGAACTTTGACCTGGAGTAATTTTTACTGAAATGTGGGGTCGGGGATTTTTGACATAAAAATTTATTTTATGATGGTGTTACCCTTTATACAAGTTTTTAGCTCTAAGCGAATTATTGTCACCTTAACCCTATTTTTTTGGAATGCCACAGCGTGGAAGCACAACGGGCACAGATCCTGCATAACCCGGGATCCCTATCAGAGGCATGCAGGAACGTAAGAAGTCTTGCGTGCTTCTGGGAGGACATTGGCTGGCTGGAATCGTTAGCCTAAACAATATTACGCACAATGGCCCAATTAAGAGGCTAAGTGCGGAAAACGCCCGACAAACATAACATAACATAACCCTATTCTTGAGCTACGTTCACCTGGGTAAATGCATAAGGTTAAACTCAAATAACGATGTCCCATTATGCAAAACAAGGACGTAGCAGAACGTAATATGGATCAATACGACACTTAAGAATTTACCCAGTTCACTGAACCGACTCAAACACTCCAGCCTCTGCTTTGTATCTGGTTCATATGAAAAATAAACTAAGTAGGGAAAAATTGAGGCGATAATAACATGAAGCGCTCATAGCCCAGTGGTGCCTGCTTATCTCAACCTGTCATTGAGGCTAAGCACCGTACACTGAGGCAGGGAACCTGATGGGTGACCAAAGTGGCAATTTATCACGAGCGTTTCCGTGCTTCGGAGGGCACGTTAAGCTGTAGATCCCGGCTGTTGTCGATTGACTACAGTCGTTAAAACCTAGTCAGAGGCCATTGTGCGATTTGAAAACTCTGACACCAGGGTTAGCCACCTTCGCGAACTACCCATAAAATGGTGATTCTACCCATAAAACTGAACAACTTTCCCCAAGAAACATTGTCGACTTCTCATGCTATAATAACTATTCGATCGCTCATTGTATAGGAATTTATACATATCTATACTAATATATAAAGAGGAAAGATTTGATTATTTGTTTGTTTGTTTGCATTGAATAGGCTCCGAAACTACTAGACCGATTTGAAAAATTCTTTCACCATTAGAATCCTACATTATTCGTGATGGACATAGGGTACATGATCCCACGGTAACGAAGTCCCGGGTGGAATGCTAGTATATATATATATATATATATATATTTCGACCTAATGTTTTTTGTGGAACTTGTTTAGTTTTGTAGGCTGATTCACACCCTCAATTTTCGCCAACTAATGTAACTAATTTATCTGTATAAAAACTTACACATTTGTCTGTTATTCCTGATATTTCACCACCTAGTTACATCGTGCTGGCGATGGTGTCTCCATACTGGGTTTTCCATATTAAAAAATTGTCACTCTGGTGTAAAATAAAAATGAACTTGCCGGCCGGTTTGGTCGAGTGGTAGTGACGCTGCCTCGTTATCGGCGTGTCCTGGGTTCGATTCCCAGTCGGGGAAAATATTTGTATAAAAAGCCCATGTTTGTTCTCGGATCATGGGTGTTCATGTCTGTCGTTACATGTGTTCCAACCCACGACACAAGGGAAAACCTTAGTGTGGGCCTTTAAGTGTGTAGCGTTTATTTCTTTTTTTTTTAAACTTATATTGAAGTTTTTAGTTTTACATCGATCTTTGCTTTGAATTCTCGTTACGGTGAACCTCTTTGCTGTAAGCTTAGTCCGTTTTACTCGTCTGTACTTGCCCTGGTAAGAGCACTGCGCTTTCAATGCTCGTGGTTGTTTGCTAAGCTTTATACGACACGTGGGACCAAAGAAAAGTGTTTATTGTACGGAGCTCGGAGTCCCGGAAATTGCCGGGTTAGTGTTTACAAAAAGATTGGCCTGGCCACTAATAACAGCAAAACACTCGGGGCTCTCAATTGAATACGTATGTCTGTTATTAGTCTTTGTATTTTATGGAAGAAAATTCTAAAACTCCATATAAAGAATACTTTGTTCGTTTATTCCAGCAAGACATGAAAACTTTAGGAAGGATTATAAAACACACTTTTAAAACTACCATATACAAAAGGCATCGTATGTACAACATTTTGTACATCACAGACCTGTAAACAAATCCTGGGGCATCAACTAGATTAGCCAGCCTTCATAATATAAAGAGAAAAAAGAGAATATAACAAATTCGAGTCTGTATTCTGGAACTTTGCCATTTGTAT
Source organism: Aproaerema taeniolella (assembly GCA_949987775.1). NCBI lineage: Eukaryota > Metazoa > Arthropoda > Insecta > Lepidoptera > Gelechiidae > Aproaerema > Aproaerema taeniolella. The sequence goes on along the minus strand of OX465242.1, from coordinate 32,074,825 downwards.
TCGTGGCATGAATCGGGATGGTATGATACTCGATATAAAGTATGATTTGCGTATGCCTTCAAGCATTCCGCAAGGGAACATTGTTTGGAGCAAAGATATATATCAGACAATTTCACTTGGATTATGAATTTCTTAGACGTGTTCGTTTGCTTTCATAAAGATGGATAGACTGGTAGGTGTGGAATAAGTTATCTGCCGGCTCTAACTGTTCAACAAAATAACACTAAAATTAAAAATGTTGAACCACCCCTGACATTTGATTGCTTATAACATTTAAACGGCTGAACAGACTTTCATAAAACATGGCTAAGAATACTCGGGATAAAATTATCTATGACACAAAAAAAACTAAACGGAAATCGGTTCATCCGTTTGGGAGCTACGATACCACAGACAGATACACAAATACACAGACAGACACGTTTAACTTATAACACCCCTCTCTTTTTGCGTCGGAACGCTGCCTTTAAATTGGCAGTCCCTCATTCGGATCCTAGTCGAAACAAACACTTGTGTGAAAAGCACACTTGTGTGAGTCTCGAATCAGATTATTTGTGTCTGTCTTTTGCCTCAGTGGAACAATGACATATCTTTAGGAGTGGATTTTAAGAAACGACGTATCTTTGAGAAGGAACAGTATTTAATTCAATATAAATCTCATATTTCATATTCTCTTTCTTCTGTTATAATTATACTTTGATGGCAGGTTTGGTCGTATGGTAGTGACGCTGCCGCTTGATCGACGGGTCCTGGATTCGATTCCCAGTCGAAGCAAATACTGAAGTGCAGATATTTATTTTCTCTGGTCGTGGGTAATCCGTTACTGTCTTTCTCTATGTTCTGGGAGACCCGTTTTTTCAAGTTATTCAAAATTAATAAATAAATATTAATCATAAATTGTTTATTCATTTACAAAAAGGCATTGAAATACTTTCATCATTGGAGTATCTGGTTTACACTCAGCTTTTTTCTAGGAACACTTATCTCAAAACCCTTGTCAAAATGGCAGCCATCTTGTTTTTTAAAATCGGCACGCAGCCTAGATGCGCGACTTAGCACCCTCTCTTCGCCTCACTAGAAAATACCACTGACGGGATCAATAAGGCCTCAACAGGAGTGGGTCCTCCTTTGCAAAAGTTACACATTATCTTACGCTAGAAGCAATATACGAGTACTTTGACAAAGTACGAACGGCAACAACTCAGGTTACCACACGCGTGCACTCTGTGCTGTTGTGACAAGAGCGGTTTTGCAATGAAAATGGAGTAACCTGATACGCTGGTCTCTGTACAATAGATTATGTTCTTGCCTATAAAGGAAGACACATTCTTGCAGCTGAAAAATCGTTTTTAACGCGTCGCGCGCTTGTTTACGCCGCGTGCGATACAAATCCTGCACACACGGGTTTGCAAACATCACGCGGTGGCCGTACGCTAATTACATTATTACATTAAAAACAATTACATTATTCTTAAATTGGAACTTATAATTCAAAGAGTAGAGTTTCTGTACTACGACCAACGAAAATCAATCACGATGGTCTTTACATTAAAGATTTTCTTAACTTATTCTAAGCCAATCCAAGGCAGTGGTCAAGTAGTTACGCGTAAAAGCCATATGACGTCACTTTAAAAACTTTTGATGGTACGCGAATCCTGCGCTCTAACTTGGCTGAAGTGCAACTGAATCGCATAACTTCAGCAGACTGTAGCTGTTGTTAATAAAAGAAAGTACACAGCTTCGGTAGTTTGGGTACAACTTTTAACCTACTGATTCAGATCGGCAGAGAGACGAAATCACTTAAACACGAGAGTTTAAAAAAAAACAGGCTAAGCGCGAGACGGACTCGCGCACGAAGGCTTTGTCACCATTATCTATAAAAACGAGCAAAAAAAATCACGTTTGTTGTATTTTGTTAAATATTTAACAACAGACATACATCATCTGTGAAATTTATCACAAAACTATCAAGGTTCATGAAATACAGCCTGGTGACAGACGGACAGGCTGACGAACGAACGGACAGCGGAGTCTTAGGGTACGGAACCCGTGAAAACAGAAAACCTTGCATAAACTTATTTTTTCATATAAACATTTTTGGATTTTTCTCCGCAGTACCAATTAAACAAAATCATCTGGGCAGGTGTGATTATCGTATGATTTTTTAAGTATATTAATCACCAATCTAATCTAGTTTATTCATTTATAAACCACTTGCTATTGCTGTTTCCTTGTTTCCCCAATGTTCAATGAAAGTGATCAAGTGAGTTAAGCAGTGGGTCACTTGACAGGGAACTTGATTTTATCTCCCATTGCTACCAATGAATTTCGTAAAATTCTAATTTTCTTTTTGCAGATAGTGAAGAGGCTTTGGACGGTGGAGTGTCGCTGGCACTGGCATTGTGGCAGCGGTCAGAAATACTAATGAAAAGTGGACGCGCCCGCGCAGCATTGGAAGATCTACGATTGGCCCTAAAGGAACGTCTGCCTGCACGCATGCGGCCACAATACTACTGGCGAATGGGCCACTGCTATAAAGGTATAACGTTATTATTAAATGTAGTCATTCTTAGAAAAAAATAAATTATTAATGTAGGGCGGTCATAGCCCAGTTGGTAACTAACCAGACTTGTAACCGGAAGGTTTTGGGTTCAAATCCTGGTGTGGGCTTGTGCCAATTAATAAGTGAAGAAAACATCGTGATGAAACCCACACTTGTAGGAAAATTCATTTTCGAAAGGTCCACGAACCGTGGGGACGTATATGGGCTAAGTGACATATAATATAATTGTATGGGCTGGTTTAGATTTAGAATGCATATAGAGAAAGCGAAAGACGCAAGTTTGGATCGTACCAGATAGCAATCTGTGGTCTCTGCCTATCCCAATGGGACAATATAATGTGTTTGGTTTTCATTTTCGAAAATGAAACGCGCAGAACAGTTGCTACTTAAATAATTATAAATTCCTAAACTCGTTAAAAACTTGAACAAGCCGCAACATACTTTGCGTTACATACCATATGTACAAAACTGACGAGATAAATTAGAATAAGTATCTGAAATCGGTTTACAATCTGATTTCAGACTTTACTAATTTTACCTTGCCGAAATAATAATGCCAAATCCTGGAGTTACGCCCATCCGAACCCGAAACTAGACCCCCCCCCCCCAATGGGGAGAAGTAGAAAGAAAGAATAATATTTTTCATTCCACAAAGTTCAATACATTGTTAAATAGCATATTTCGTACTTAAAAAGAATAGTATTTATATTTCAAAATATAGATAAGTCATTCCCATGTCCAAGAAATGACAGTTCTAAAGGAGTCCGGGGTCAACTGAGCCCACAACCACTTAGCCCGCGGGCTCAGTTGACCACTTTTGCTTATTTTTACGGACGACTCAACCCACTAACCAGTCAACTTTTCTTAAAGTCTACCCAGCCCGCGGGCTCAATCGACCATTATCTTTTCTTAGTATCTACTCAGCCCGCGTGCTCAATCGATCACTATCTTTTACTGAGGGTCTACTCAGTCCGCGCTTTCAATAGACCATTCTTCACTTTTTGTGGTCAAGCCTTTTTAATATTCGAAAATCCTATGTTACAGTAGTTTTGTCTATGTTTGCATTAAATTTACAAAGCGTTTTTCCTGATCGCGTCACAAGCCTTTACTTGGGAGAATAGAGCGCCTGACTGGTCTTGGAAAGAATAGGGCACTAGTTTTTACACAGAGCAACTGTCATCAGACCTCCGCCACTTAAGCGGGCGAACCAAGCCCAATGGGAACTACAGTAAAAGAAAAACCGAAGTGATCGAAACTAATGATAAAATTAATGAAATCGTTAACAGAATTTGAAAACAAAAAAATTGCCTAGAGTTGTGTATTGAATAATTTAATATTTTAAACATTATATAAGCAAGTTAATACGTGTTAAGCGAAACATAATTCATTACAATAGAGAAATAATAATTTAATTTACATAAGATGGTAAATAAATATATTTCGCTTTTGATTTTACAATTTTTAAATCAAGGGAGCTCCTGGCCTGCGGACAAAGTTAAAACCAGGGACTATCTTGAGCTTTCTTTCACTTACATGTATGTCAAGTTAATGTCTTTGCTCTTAAGGAAAAAGAAAAAAAAACTGAAATAAATAATTTATTTATAAACTTAGGTTAAATTTTATTAGGCTAAGTTGCCTGATGCGTGGAGACAGCGGTCGAATTAGCCCACGGGCTGTGTAGACAGCTTTAGCAGTAATAGTGGTCGATTGAGCCCGCGGAGTGAGTAGACCCTTTAGCGGTAAAATAGAGGTTGACTGAGCCCGCGGGCTGAGTTTCCTGATGAGTGGGTCGAATCGTTCACAAACAAATTATAATGGTCAACTGAGCCCGCGGGCTCAGCGGACTGTGGGCTCAGTTGACCCCGGAATGTTCTAAAGTTAGATGACAAAAATCTATTTTATTTTGTCCGTAAAGTTCAAATTGGGAAATTCTTCTTCACACGCTGTTCACGTCTTGTGCTGCTTGAACGTTGAAAATCTTTATTACATTGTAAGCGAGAATAATGTAGCATTTAACTTTACGTGTATTGTTATTAAACGAGTCTGTCGGCACTCTTCCCAACTCAAGTTACAAGACGTAAGTCGATCAGGAACTTATTACAGACAGTCCCCTATGCCGCGGTTGCATGGAGACAGAAGAAACTCCAGCACATGTTACACCTGCCAGAAGCATGCAAGAACGAAAATAACCTTGCCTGCTTCTGGGAGGACATTGGCTGGCTGGAATAGCTAGCCCGAAACATATCACGCACCATGGTCCAATCGAGAGGCTAAGTGCGGAAAACACCCAACAGACATAGCACATTGATCAGGAACTATTTGAAACAAACTTTATTTGTTCTCAAGATACCTCTCAAACTAGAATTTCGGCAAAATCTTAATCATAAGACCATAAGGTAAACGCACCCAAACTGAGACCACAGAATTTCAAAGTTGTCGCGGGACTCGGCGAAAGCAAACTTCAATAACTTGTAATCAATGTTTAGTTTAACGGTTTACGCTTCCTGGTTACATGACTATAATCTCTCGTATAATTTCCGATTTTCAATTAAAGCTTGGAGAAGTTGAGTTTTGTAACGTTCCTATTTCTTAAAGTAAATGTATCACACTAACATTATGAAGGCAAAAGTCTGTGAGTGTGTGTGTTGGTTAATTCTTCACGCTGAAACAGCTAGTCCAATAATGATAAAATTTGGTACGTAGGAAGCTGACCCCTGGATTAACAAATTCCTGGGCGCAAAACTAGTGCTACATAAACTCATATTAAATTGTATAAATTTTATAGTGTTAACAAACGGCTCTAGAACTATTACAGCCACATTTGACATACAGTGTTGCACCATGAGTAAAGTGCTAGCTTGCTTAACAAGAAAGCGAACGAGTGTCAGCTGTGAACAGCAGTTTAAGTAATTCAAGCTACACGAAATAAAATGAAAAAACATACCCAGGTATAATAGGTACACTGCCTGGGTAAACATTTTTAAATCGTCAATTAAATAATGTGTCTACGGCATTTTTAAGACGTGATTTGATATTTCTACAGATGCAGGAGAACCGACCCGAGCAAAAGTATCTTATGAACTTGCAAGTAGATTGCTCGGTAAGGATGAAGCGGCGAAAGCAGAACTAGTAAAAGACATCGAGAGCCTGGATTTCACGGAAAAACCTAAACATCCCCCGGACAAGACAGGTTTGGAACCCCTTACTTAACCCAAACTGATGATCATTTAGGATCCCGGATTTGAGATCTGGTTGGAAGTGTAATTAGACTTTACTGATTGAAGTTCCGGGGTGGTAAAAAGGAAATCCTTGTTCTCGAGTCAGCGGGAAAATGTTTTTTTGACGTTTTGTAAACTCTTGACACCAGGGTTAGTCAAGTTCGCCACTTACTTGACTACATCTTCACGACAAGGAGGAAGACCTTTGTCTGGGTTACTTTTTTTTTTAGATAGCTTTCCGCCCGGGACTTCGTTCCCGTGGCACTTTTTTAGTTTTTCTTTCATAAAAACCTTCTCCTGACAATAAGGAACACAACAAAAAAAGAATCATCCAAATCGGTCCAGCCGTTCTCGAGTTTTGCGCTTACCAACAGATTTAGTGATTCATTTTTATATATAAGATTAAAAATGTATTCAGTGTGAGTCTAAATGAAGTATACATGCGTGTACTCTGTGCCGTTGCGATAAGAATGGGTTTTCAATGGATTGGGTTAACCTGATATGCTGGCCTTTGTACAGTTGAACATACAACCTCTTTTATTGAAGTCGATTGAAAACAAAAACTGAGAAGACCAACCATATTACAAAGCCTGTACTAAAGCAATTTTAGTTTTGTTAACAAATTTTAAAGAGCTTCATTACAATATACTGGTAGAGAAACATAAAACAGAGCGAAAATGAAATGAATTAATCTGTTAAGTCATTTACATAGTCTATGTTTGCCAATTTGATTGATTGGTTCTGTGCAACGTGTTGATTGATTCTGCACGATTCTCTCATTCTCTTTGAATCTCTCTGAATGGAACCGTCTAACGAGCTCTGGCTTATATACTGTCTGTATTTGAAAAGGAGCGTGGAACATTTAGAGATGTTTACCAATCTCTTCCTCACTCGTCTGTAAATGGAGAATCAAAGAAATGCGATTCAACTACCTGTGTAACTATTGGGTGACTTTAAATTAGTTAGCAAAAATTAAGGATGTGCCCATGAATAACTTTGCCCAAGTCGAGATATTGAAAAAAATTGAAAAAAAAAATGAAAAAAAAATTGTGCGATCTGCTTTGTTCCATGGGGAGAATTACCCCCTTAAATTTCGCTTGTTTAAAGAGTATCAATCTCTTTTTTCGCCTTCTTGTTTGTTTAACAGTAATGACTCTGCAAAGTTTATTTCTTTTTAATATTTTGTCCATTTTAGATTATTCGTTTTAAGGGTTTTAATGGCTCAAGAAGGATCAAGGAGCGCTATTTTGAACGTATTTAGCCATTGCGTCTTTGATATTTTACAAGTAATAAACCGATTTAGCTCTTCCTTTGAAATGTCTTGGTAAACCAATGGTTTGTGTCTTCCGCAAGATATACTTGTGAAAACTAGGGGATAACCACCATGTCTAAAATAAAAATAAATTAAGGTAACCTTACTTTAGGAGAAGCAGAGACAAAACTGAACGAGAAAAAAAAACAACGCGCTACAAGATACATTGAAGTAAGAATAATAAATTTCACTTGACGTGGTAGTAGGGCCTGGAACCCACAACTCTGAAGAAATGCGTCTATAACCTTGTTTAATTTCGGTTTAAAAGTATCTAGTGTGATTCTACAATCACGAGTTGTTTAGTCTATATTCGTTAACTGCAGTTACCATAAAAAAAATAATTTTGAAAATCGTTCCAAAAATGGCGGAGAAAGCGGTGAAAGTACATAAAAAAGATACATACAGTCGAACATAGAACCTCCTAATCATTTTTTGAAGTCTGTTCAAAGTTATGCTCCACTAGTACAGCATATTGTCATACATTCTTTTCTTTTCAGGAGTATCGGTCACAGGAGAAGCGAAACAAAATATGCCAGCGTTATCGAAACTTTTGACTATTTCTGAAGAAGAAAACAAGGTAAATAATAGCAATAATGTAAGGTTATTAATATTGATTCATTCTATACGGTGATTTTTTTAAACGTAACTATTATATGGAGTAAAAAGATAGCATAACCTTATTTAAGGCAAAAAAAGAAAAACAGCTTTAAGGGAAAAAGGGACAACACTCTACAAGTAATATAAAAGTAAGATTGTTTTATTTTCATATTTTGTCGTGGTAGTAGGCCCCAGGCCATAAAAAATAACCTGTTCGTGTGCCATTTCCAAAACTCAATAGGCTTTTTTTTTCTCTTGGTTATGAATGGACAGAAATCAACTGTACTTTTAAACTAGTCAATAATTATTATGCGACTTTGAACCGAATATTAAGTACAACTTTGAGGGTGGCTGAGAATGTTTTTGAAATATAAATCGCTCCTTTTTTTTCCCCTAGCCGTCATCACAAAGTCTAAAGTAATGGGCAATTCCAAATTAGTTAACAATTTAAAACTTTTATGTAGCAGCCGACGAAACTGAAGAACTTCCTCCATAAAAATACCTGGCAATATAAAAAAAATCGCCTACCTCCTTTAAATTAGCCGATTGCCTTAGTTTGGAACATAGAAAAAAGAATAAGAATATCCTAGGCGGAAGTTGTTTCGTTTGATGGGGATTTAAAGTCACCCCATTTAAAAATTAACTCTTATTCAGGGCCGGTTTGCAGTTGCTAATGCGCCCATAAAAACTGGTGACGTGCTACTGGTCGACAGTCCATATGCAGCCTGCTTGCTTCACGACTATTATGGCACCCATTGCCTGCACTGCTTCAAAAGGTAGTATTCTAAAATAAACTAAGTGAATAAGAGTATTCGATTGTTTAAGTCCGTAAAGTACATAGAAGTCCCTTTTCGTTACAGACTAGAAGACTGTGAAAATGAAGCCCCGGTGTGGTGCCCGAAATGCTCTGGAGTAGCGTTTTGTAGCGTCACATGCCGCGATTCTGCCATATCTTCATACCACACATATGAGTGTCAATTTCTTGACCTCTTTATAGGTAAAGAAAGACTAAATGTTATGACACAAATAAGAAAGAAAAACAAATTTACGGCGATTTTTGCGTATTTCAGGATCCGGAATGTCAATACTCAGTCACATAGCTCTGCGGATGATAACACAAGCTGGTCTGGAAGCTTCCCTCACCATCTATTCAAAACACATATCAAATACTATTAAAACTGTTGAAGGTTCAGCTTTGAACGACATAGACGGTGTAACTAAGAAATCTAAGATGAAAAATAGAAAAGAAAGGCTGAACAGGTCAAAAAAAGGGCTAAAAATGAACGAGAAATATGGCAAAGAGGATGATGTTGAAGTTAAAATTGAAGATAAATTGAGTTTGGAAGAGAAACTAGAATTAAAAGCAGAACAGATTTATTCGTTATGCACACACACAGAGCAAAGAAAAGGAGAAGATTATCTAAAGAGGATAGTTATGGCCATGTTTTTGACGCAATGCCTGAAGAAAGGCAATTTCTTCAAGAACAGTGATAAAGAAAACTTTTTAACAGCGGAAAGATCAATTTGTGAATTGATCGTACGCAATCTACAATTATTACAATTCAATGCGCACGAGGTGTATGAAACAGTGCGCGGTCGTCATCAGTTCTCCGGCTCCAAACCGCTGTACATCGCGGTTGGTATCTACCCCACAGGAGCCCTTTTCAACCACGAATGCTATCCTGCTGTTGCTAGGTCAGTAATATTTGATATTCTTGAAAGATACAAATTAATCGCATGACTGAACCTCACCGTCATTCCACGCAAAAATCCTAAATTACATTTCTATTTCAACTGTTGATGGATATTGTTCCTATAAATTTAACAAACTTCTGTGTCACAGATATTTTGAAGGCAACAAACTGGTTCTGCGAGCATCCCGTCCCTTACAACCTGGAGACGTTGTCTCCGAGAACTACGGGCCTCATTTTCTGGTGCGGAGTCTTAAAGAGCGGCAGCGAGCATTGGCGTCTCGATACTGGTTCCGCTGTGACTGTCGAGCTTGTCGCGAAGACTGGCCAACCCTTAAGCAGATGACTAGTGAAACTTCACCCTATCTAAGGTATATTAAACCTTCGCGCAATTCTCATACTTGTATCGCACGCGCCGTAAACTTGAATTAATGAACAAGATTCCATTCAGGCCGATCGGCTATCGCTATGTGGTCCCCTTTTTCAATGGGGAATACTATACATCACTGTAGTTACGAGTCACGAGATGTTGCCCTTTTTTTGTAATGTCCACCTGTGTTCGCTAATCTTGTTCAAACAAAACCCAATTCCCCGAACGCCCTTTAAAAACACCTAAATCTACCAATTTTACTTTCAGATGCCCCAACACGACTTGCAATTGGAAATTCAAACCACACCCACAAAACCTTCCAAGCAGATGTTCTAAATGCTCTACAGCTATAGATAAAGACATGGTTAAATTCCATTTAGATGAGATAGGAAAATGTATCGATCTTTATCAGGTGAGATCCAAATCTGAGATATGATAATATTAATGATCACGCACTATTTTTGTAGTCTTGCTCCTCATACCAAAACGCGCTGAACATCTAAAAGTACACAAAAATAAATTTCACGTATCATACCTATAGAGATGTTCGTTTGAAAACTTTATTAAGACTTAATAAATTTTCATCAAATGTGACTGTGTTTAGTAAAAGGTACAACTTTCGGGGTAGTCAATAAGATCTATTTGCAATAGCTCATCACAATAATTGTGTACCTTAACGACTATCACGAAAGTTGTACCTTCCCAGTTACACAGTCACAAATGGAGTCTTTATAACTTGATATTTAGATACTACGTTTTACTAGCCGGTGATAGTCGACTTTCTCGCCATTCCAGCACATCGAACTTAGCCCAATTTTGACAATCAAGTTAGTGATATGTGCAAGTACGGTTAGTATCACGAGCGTTTCCGTGCTTCGGAGAGCACGTTAAGCTCTTTCGGTCCCGTCTGTTGTCGATTTGCTACACTCGTTAAAACTAAGTCAGAGGCAATTGTTTGGTTTGAAAATTCTGACACCAGAGTCAGTCATGTTCGCCACACACTTGAATGTAGTTAACACGGTAAGAAAAAGAAGTTGGTCCACGAATATATTTTCATTGCAATGAAACTTACAATTTCAAACGCACACAAAATTAAATAACTCCTTGCATGATTGGAATAAAGAATTTCAAATGTTGATGGTTGTTCCGTATTGCCTTTGAGCGTCACTGGCACAAATTAAAGGCTTGTGATCCTCATATGGCACAAAGCATGTGAGGCAGGGATCACGAACCATGGAATGTAATTTACCTCGACAGGACGCCCTTTGACTGACCCTACACCTCCTGAAATACTCCTATATCAAACGACAAGTAATTTACTTACCGCTCCGCTTTAAGCTGTTCGGCCAACCAACTTTTCATTACCTTAAATGCGAATTGAGCTTCAAAATAGTTTCCTAACATGGCCGTTCCGACCTCTTTGTTAATTTTGAGAGTAATTTGGTTCGTGGGATTTGTGAAACTTCGGTAGGACTAGTTGTATTGAAACCCAAAGCAGTGTAAATGCAACTCGGATCGCAAACTTGCAGAATTAAACAAAATTCAGGCTTCAGTGTTAAATGTTTCTCAACTAAAAATTTTCTCGTCTTGTTATATTTAAGACATACAATTAGTTTTACAGGTTTTGAAATCTTTTAGAATATATTTTTAGCACTAAATGCTATTTAATGTTACCTATTTATCCTATCCTATATTTGATCACTTTTTTTAAAAAATTATGGGGAGCACAAGGAAACTAAAATATCATTTTTTTTTTCTTTTAATTTAATCATATTCCGCCATCAACTACCAACAAGAATTTAATCTTAAACAGAATTTAAAAAATCTAATGCTGGGTGAACGTGAAGCAGAGTTTTACTTATCAAGGATGTGGCGAACACATAAATCTTGGTATCAGAGTCCTCTGACTTGGTTTAATTTGTTTAAGTAAGATGTTTTCTTACCTTAGGATGGAGCTCGTCTAATGGACGAAGAACGTGCCGAAGAAGCTATGGTAGCCATGTGCGAAGGGATTGATCGGTTCCACACCGACTGCGCCGGCGCACCTCCGCATCGCGAGACACACCTTGCCCAAGAAGCACTACGCTCTTGTTTCGCAGCCTTTGGAAATGTCCACGTCGTCAAAAGCGAGCTTGCGACCACGGAAAATTCTTAAAATAAATCGATTAAAAATTTTGTTTAACCCCCCAAAGTTCAGTTGCTTAGCGGCTAAACCAATTTTGAACAAATATAGCTAAAAACCATGCCGATTGCGTCAGCTTTCAAACAAAAAAAACACATAAAAATTCATTTAGGAGCTACGATGCCACAAACAGACACACAGATACATAGACATACAGATACACAGATACACACGTCAAACTAATAACATCCATCTTTTTTTGGGGGTTATAAAATAGACGTCCACAGTGACATAATATTTTCACATGTATCTCGTTCTGAATTCTCTATTCTCTAAAACAAGGCAATTACCTCTTTTTTTGTAAGATTAGGAACAATATCGACATGGTAAAATTCAACGAGCGTCCGTGTTAGTTTAATGTCTAGTGTAGTTGGTTCCAAATGTTTGTATCCCTATTTGATTATACTTATTTGATTATTCCAGATGGTAACTAATTTGGTTGACAATAATGCAGCATTTTATTTATTAAATTATTAAAGGTTTTAAATTAGTTGTTATTTTTGACTCCTTACAGCAGCTCTAGTACTAGTACGATGGTAACAGCGCGTGTAATGCGCCGCGGTCCTTTGTCAACAAAATATCAACATTGACAACGCCAGAGGGCGAGCAAGCCTTTGCTCGGGCCCCTCGCACAATCAAAGTGAAGTTTCACCGTCAGCCGAGTGGCGCCATCGTGCTCGAGCTGCTGATCTCTATTATATTGCTTCTCTTCATACCAGTAGATATAGAAGTAAATGGGTGCGATTCTGACTCGCACTTGGCGGGCTTGTAACATTAAAAATCATCTAATAACATTACAAACAATTTAAAAACAAAAAAAACATTAACTTAATCATTCGAGTTTTCTGTTTCCAAAACCGTCGGCAACGAATATTGTAATCGGTTGTCGTCATCTGACCATTATGCTATTGTTTTTAAAAAATATTTTATGACATTTACTTTAACGACTTATCGAAAGTAAATATTAAAATAAAAATAATAGTATTAATACTTACACTGATTTTATTTCAGAATTGTTGCAAGCTTTATAAAGTCAAGTAGAAAAAACAAACAATATTAGAAAACAAAGCATTCATAAGATGGCGAATATATAACAGACACTTTGTGGAAAATATTAAACAAATTCTCATTAAAAATCATCAAACGCTAAGCTACCTGCTAGGCCAGTCAACGAAAAGGTATAGAGGGAAACACTTGGAACACAATCTTTGACTTTGCAACTTTGTTTGGACTAGTTAGGAGGTGAACATATCCAAAGTCCCCGCCCGTAGCTGCTAAGCCGAGGGGGGAAGGGGGTTTTAAGGCACCGTTTTTTTGTTTTTTGAGTCTCATGTCGCTAGGGCGCATAGTTTCAGATATATATCCGAAAACCCAAAAAATAGGCCCTTTAAACCCCCCCTTTCCCTCGGCTTAACAGCTACGAGCGTATGTTTACCTCCTAATTAGTCTAAACAAAGTAACGAAGTCAAAAATTGTGTTCCAAGCGTATCCCTCTATACCTTTTTTGAGCATTCGTTGCCTGGCCTACTACTGTTTTTTTACAACCTGAATTACACTTGAAGGTCGGAGATACTTAGATTCCGAAAAAGTAATTATATTTGGCATCTCAACCTACAAATATAAACCATGAAATTTGTAAACTAGAAGGATATTTTATTCATTCGGGTCCAAGGTTCACTTCAGTAGCTTACCGTCAACTTAAAATTTTAGTTAACCATCAAATACTTAATGTTTAACTACAAAAAAGTTTATTGACGGAATTCACCTGGAATTTCTTAGTAAGTAAAAAAGCTGTCTTCGTCTTGGGCAAGCTTAAGCCCTATGTTACACATAAAATTATTCAGTCTTAACATTTATTCGCTAAAATCAGCATCGTTTTTGTCCACGGGACCCGATGTGGCATCCATGATATAAAAGAAAACTTTCTTGTTTAATAGTCTAAAATGTAAGCTTCTCGGTCTCATGTTACTTGACAATTAAACATAGGAAAAACCCACAACCCTGTCGAAGACCACAACAGTGCACCAGTGACATTTTAGACTTTATAAACCAGACGCGATTTTTTTTAAATTGAAACGTAACGTGACTGTTACTCATTTTTAATTGAAAATTTGGTTAATCTACAAAAATGATGATAATCTAAAATGCTTTTTTGTTATAAAAATATTTTCATAAAAATTTAATTCTGCAAAATCCTATTGAAAGACCAATTTTATAGAATAAAACAGGCAATGCCACTTCGACAACGACTAATCTATACAAAAAATGTATTTTCCAAGTGGAAACACCACAGTAGGAAATTTTTAGGAATTCTTCTGAACTATGCGAATGTTTTTTTATAATTTTGAACACCCATTTTGTCGTCGTTCCGTAAAATCTTGGATACATAAACGGTAAAACTATAGTGTTAAAATCTGTAGCCCGGGAACATTTATATTACAAAAAGGTTACCGTTTGTCTTTGTGAAATTATTTAATAGATTTCGCCATTTTTGCCATTACTTACTAAAAGTGAGGTCTTAATGACCGGAACCCGCTGGTTTAGATTTAAGACTCATTTGGTTCATGAAGAAGAAATGAGTCTTAAAATCTAAACCGGCCACAGAAATCGTCTTAAAATAGGTATATGATTTGTTCAGAGGGCCTATTAACAGATATATAAATTTGAAACGGTAACTCAAACATGTACATGACTAGCATATATGGAGATTTTTTAACTTATCACTACATATGGTTACTGCGGGTTACGGTCATTAAGACCTCACTTTTAGTATATAAAATGGCGAAATCTATAATAATTTCACTAAGACAAACGATAACCTTTTTCGTAATATAAATGTCCCCGGGCTACAGATCTATTATACCAGGGGTCGGCAGCCTGAGATTCGCCAGGAGCATATTACGGCGCTTTCGATGTATGAGTAAAGTTGCAGCTTTCCAGTTCCATAAGCAAAAAATAATTATTTTACAAAATTATTTGAAGCTATACTAATTAATAAAGAATGTCATCAACTCATAATCGAGTTTTTATAAAAATTCATAAGCTGGCGCATTAAAAGTTCATTGGTTTATTGATGATAAAGATCTAAAAAAATCTAACTGTTCCAACACCCATTCAGTTCATACACAAAAAATGTTTTTTGCTGACTCCATTTACCGTTAAATGTTTTTATTTCTTAAATATATTCAATATTTCTCTTATAAATACATTGTCAAATTTTAAAAAAAAATCGAGCTCGTTTCGCTCGCGCATTGATGTCGCTACATATAGATAATACCGCTGTATTACGTGTGTTCTACATTTCAACTGGCCAAATTATTTCTACATTTCTATAATTTTGATGGTTTATATCAAATTCTTACGAGCTCGCTGCACTCTCGCAAGAGTAAGTATCCTCAGTTACTTGTTATGATAATGTTTAGTGGTACTGGAAAATTCTGTAAATTTTGAGTTTTTGGCTCTTCCATCTGAAAAAGAGTTACCGACCCCTGGTTTATACCAATACTTTCCTATCAAATACGCGGTCTAGCCACACAAAAATATTTTTACAAGAAATGAACACTAATACTGTGGTAGTTTTGAAATGATAACACAAGACCCAGTCGAAGCGGGAACACAGTTCCACACTTCCATAAAACGACAAAATACAAAGTGTCAAAAAAGGTATTCAAAAACTACAATAACACGTCGCTTTTTATAGGATTTTAAGTATAAGAACCGTTAAGTAAAAAAAAAACTAACAGCACTTGACTCAAATCTTCTTGAGACTGATTATTTTAACTACAGACCATGACGTGATCACGGATTCTCGAACATTGCCTTGCAGACGCACTCTACGTTGTCTCCCTCGCCCTCGGCGTCCCCGGTGCTTGAAGTGGAGTGCCGCAGGGTAGCCACCTGGGTCGTAAGACCCAATATGCGCATCTGAGCTTGATCGAAATTTTCTTTCAGCCTCTCGATCTGGCAGCTCATTCGACATTGTATCTGAAATTATTTATATATTACCATTGCATGCCACGGCGGAGGAGAAGCATAGCTAGGCCTCCCAAAAAATGTGCTTCATAGTATCTTTTGTGAGATAAGCAGAATACAAGTAGGTGTGGAATAGGGTTTCTGATTTCTCGACCTTTTTTGTTTCTCGAGTTTCGAGAATTCTCGAGGTCGAATTCTCGAGTTTTCTCGGGTCTCGAGCTTTTTTATTAAAACCTTTGAAATCTGCTGCAATACAGGGTGTTTGGTGCATCATTTGCCAAATTGAATGGGCCGTAAGAGGGGTCTTTCGCTACCTCCTCTACCCCCATAAAAATTCTTGGCCCACGGAACTTTTTATGCCATTGTTTTTATTTTGGTGTGAAAAATTATTTTAAAAAAAAGTGTTTGGGAATGCTCTAATTTTTAAAATCTGTAATTTCTATCGGTATGCGGTTCTACCGAAATCAAAATCACTCGCCAGCAACATTTAGTTTTTTTCTTATAGCCCAGCAAAGTTTTTTGAAGTTAAAAAATTAAACTGAAACCTCAACTTTAGACTTGAATAAAAAAAAAACTAAAAGTGATCATGTTCTTCCAATTTTTTTCAAAACATCTTTGGATTGTCCGCTTTCTAATGGTATGCAATAAGCTATGAAAAGTTTTTAGTGACATCACTAATTCGCTAATTTCCTGTACTTAGTCGCATTTTATTAATATTCAACAGATGGGATAAAAACAAGTTTTTGTGTTAATAACACCCACAAGGCAGGTAAAACTGTTGTCTTCCTTTTGCACTGTAGAATTGAATCTTCTATCTATCTATCATAAGGTAAACGGTATCTAGACGACCTTTACCTATGTATCTTTATGTATCGAGAAGGCATTAGGCTGAAGAAGAGACATTCATTCATTTGTTCGCTCACTGCCACACTTCGTTCGGCATGGCTCTACCAGTAAACTGAGATCCCAGGGCCGCCAGACCTTACTTATTTTCTCATTTAAAAAAGTGTGGGAAAGAGTAGTGCTAATATATACTATTAACATAATACCTTCAGAAACTGGTTTTCAGCTACCAGGTTCTGAAGGTATTTCCAAAAATTACTAACTTGTCCTGAAGTCTGGGTGCTATAAAAAGTATTGTTATAGTTCCCTGAACATCAAATAAAAAAATCACGGCTCAGATTGAAGGTACAATCGCATGATTTACTTGCGAGCTGTAAAGTGTCTGGCAGAAATTACAGCCGGCTGAGAGTATCTGGCGGTGTAGACAATTAATTTTTATATTTAATTAATTATATTCTATAAGACTTCAACACCCAGACTTCAAGACAAGTTAGTAATTTTTGGAAGTACCTTCAGAACCTGGCAGCTGAAAATCGGCCATCGGCCCGAGCTAGCAGGTTTTCTTATGTTATTAGTACATATTAGCACTACTCTTTCCCACAATTTTGGTTACTGAGAAAATAAGGTCTCGCGGCCCTGGTATTTCAGTTTACTGCTAGAGTGGTGCCGAATGAAGTGTGGCACTGAGTGAACAAATGAATGAACGAGCGCGGGCACTGATAAGTGACAAAAAAAATCACGCGGCGCGTCTGGCTTGATTCATGTTCGAAACTCGAGAATTCTCGAGTTCCGGTAATTTTTTTCTCGTCTCGAATGAATCCAAATTTCTCGAGTTTTCTCGAGTTCGAGAAAGCTCGAGCATAAACCCTAGTGTGGAATGGTGGATATGCCAAGACTTGAAATACCTAATTCTTAATAAATGGTAACGTAGAAAATGGTACAACACCAATAAAGTCAAGAATTAAAAGAGAATATTCTGCCGACCAAGAAAGCAGAAACGTCAAGCGGGAATAGAACCGTGTGCGTCGAGAGACATTTTATTAGTTTGATATTTAGAAACAGCTACTAAACATTTAAATAGAAATCAAAATTTGCTACACAAAGCCAATAAAGGGTCATGGGATAATACCTCCTCGCGTTCTTTCTCCGCTGCTCTGAGTTGTCCTTTGGCAGCCGCAAGTTGCCGCTCAAGCTCTGATATAGTGGTCTGCATACACTTCTTGACAGTTTCCATGCGTTCATTTGCTCGTTGCAGCATCCTTGCAGCCTCATCGCGAGTACGGTCCAGTTCACCGCCTAGCTGCACACATTCGTTCAATTTCTCTTGCAGACGTTTCTCTGTAGTTAACATAGCCTCCTCCATTCTGATCACATTATTCCTGTAACATATTATTTCATTGTAATTGGTGGTAATTTCTTCCACCTGATTGGCTGCGTACCTGCTACCGTCTTTTAGAGCAATATCTCATGTATGATTGTTAAACCTTTTTTACATGTTCCCTTTGAATTCAAACGGGGAAATTACTTTCAAAATTTAGCTATTTCTAAAGCGGAAAAAAACATAATAATTTCTTAATTTACTTTTATATAAAATTAATTACTGTTAACTTACTTGAGGCGTTCAATTTCATTTTTGAGTGCAATGTTGGCGTCTGTCAGCTGCGATATACGCTGTTGTAACAAAGTCATCTGTTTTTCATCGATGGTGCGATCCTGAACCTTTTCTGGAGGTTTCACCGCATTGTGTAGAAGGACATGCACCTGCCACAAATAATTTTCATATTTATAACACATTCTGAATTATATAAAAATAAGGCAACCTTTATGGTCCGTTGTCAAAACACCTCTAAAATAAGATAATTGATTAGGATTAAACCAGTTGCTATGATCTAAAAGTGTGTTGTATTTTTATGGGCTGACTTTAAAGTAGTTAGCGAAACTTTAGGGGTTGTTCTCTCCACGAAACTCAACAACTTTCCCCAAGGTATACGAAATACTAAAAAAAAAATCGACTTCCCGTACAATTTTCTCCTATTAATTTTCGCTTATGTAAAGTCACTCAACATTATAAAGATAAGGTTTATCTATGGTTACGATTATATGGTTACGAGTAAAGGTTTATTTTTAAATTGGCTGATGGTTGCAGTACGTGTGAGTTTGTGTGTTGTTAACAAAGTGTGTGAGAGAGAGTGTGTAAACAGGGTGTAAGGGAAAGCTATAGCAACCACTTCTGTGGTGGAATCTGCCCGCAGCTATGATATACTAAAGGTAGTTTTTTTCCCGAAAACGTCAAGGAGTTTTAGTAATTTACCTACTTTGACGCTACGCAATGTACCGTAAAACCGCGCTCCGCGCACCGCGTGGTTTCCCCACTCCGCGCTGCTGACATGTACATTGCCGGTTTTCGTGTTTTACATTGTTATCATTGTTTTATAATTAAAAATCTAGTGTATTTGAATTATAATTTAATTTGAAAGCCTAAAATAATAAAAACCATGAATAAAATTTGAAAATTTTTCTAAGGCTTACACTGGAAAATTATTCAGAATGATTGGCTGAATTCAGGGCTTAGATTTTATGCTAACCTGTCCGTTCCACCCTCTATAGGTACCTACCTAGATATGTGGAAGGTGTGTGCTTGTTTAGTAACGCTTTAAAGAAAAATGACGTGTTACCCTTTCTCTGGCAACATTGAGCTCTCTGGCGAGCTGTTCGGCGTTGTGTTCGGCGATTGCCTGCGAGTGCTGAGCGTCCTTCAGGCGGGCCTGCGTCGCAGCCAGCAAGTCCGGAATCGGAGCCAACTCATTCAGTTTTTCTTGGAATTTCAACTGCAATCATGTTTTTATGTATGACAGTCAAAGGCCCACATTACTATTGCCCAGGTCCTCGTGGAGTGATGTTTTTGAAATTCATGAGAACGGTACACCTATTGCATCATTTCACTAGATTTGATTCGATGAAACCAATAAAATGATGTATTCATAATTTTGCAGCAATTCGTGAAGTCCCTGATTTATTTATTCAGTGTGAGTCTTTATAATGTGCACTTATTAAAAAGAAGGTCACTATGCTTCATATTATCGACGGGAAAAATACTTTAAAAAATGATTTTTTTATGGCATTTTAAAAATTATTCGCCCCTCGTAAAAACGAAACGATATAACTCTAACTAAATGATCTATCGCGTTAAAACAAACCCAATAACGATTGGAAACAATAGGGTGTTCTCTTAAAATTAAAAGCGAGGGAAAACAATCGCCTCTAAGAAAATAATAAAGATTTCTAACAGAAATCAGGTTTGATTACGTCAAGTTTTACAGAAAATGTAAATTTCTCAGTAGAACGCAATATTAACCTAGTAGCTAGATAGCTATTAGACATCTAATACGATTTAGAATAACTTAAAGCAATAAAATAAACTAGGTTAAAAGTGCGTTTTATTGAGAAATTTTACATTTTAAACTTGACGAAAAACAAACCTGATTTCTGTTAGAAAGCTATTTTATTTTCAGTTGAGGCGGTTGTTTTCCCTCGCTTTTAATTTTATGAGAACACCCTGTTGTTTCCAATTGTTATTGAGTTTTTTTCAATGTGATAGATCATCGTTTTGTTTATACGAGGGCACAGTAACAAACAATAATTTTAAAAATGACATAATAAATTCATTTTTTAAAAGTTTTTTAAAGTATTTTTCCCGTCGATAAAATGAAGCACAGTTTCCTTCATTTTAATATGTGCACATTATAAAGACTCGCCTTATATACGTAAGACATATATAAGATAAAACGAGCCAGTATATGAAGGTGTAAATGTATTAAATGAGCCGTAAATAGCGCGCATAGCAGGCTAAACAGACTAGTGGCTTTAGGTCGCCTAGACGCAAATCGTGAAACTGGCAACGAGTTTTTTTAGACTAATTTGACCTTCTGAACACGAATCTGCCCGGTGCCACAAGATTTTTCCCCCGCTCCCCGCCAAAATATATCCTAAATCCTTGTTTTTCTTTTTTATAAAAGAAACTATATAATAGATATAGAAAAACTGTCTAAGGCACCAAGAAAGAATCTACCCTCAATTCTTGTCTTAATTTATTTTGGTAGACTAGGTTGATTTTTCTTTATGCTTGTCTTTTCTTTAACTTCACTTCATTTGTCCGATCTCAAATATGAAAAATTGAAAAACTGACCTTGACTTTTTGTATTTCCAAATTGATCTGTTCACTGATTCTAGTGTTATCCATGTCCATCAAGTCAAGCTGACGTTTTTGTTCTTCTACCAACTGTTGGGCTTGCATATACTGGAATGAAGAAATCAAATTGAATTACAAACAACTTTGTAGAGTAAAACAAAAGGATATTTTGGTGATACAGTTTGGGCCTTCCAATCATTTTATTTCAACTCTTTAATTTATCATACTTTTTTGTTTAAAAATTTTTTTACTGCCACTGATTCTTTGTTAACATAATTTCTAGTGCTAAAAAAAACGAAGTATAGGGGCTCATCACCTTTTACAGAACATGTAATTTAGTATGAGTAGGTAGTAAAATTAATGAAGTCACTTTTTAATAAAGACGCACTGCAGGTAACCACCCTTATCTTGTCGAGATCCCTCGGATACGTACTGAGCGCTATTCTTAATCTTTCATATACTTAGCGCACCGCAAGGTACTCTGCCAGGGTCTGTTTTTCCGAGCTCATACAACCCGAATATCTTTAAAGTTAAGAGTGAATAGGCTTCTTCTGGATGAGCTCGCTACATCCTCGACAACACCTTTGTCTTGAACTAAATTGTGTTAAGGAGTGAACCCATTCTAAATAAAAAAGAACTTACCTTTACTCTGTAGTCCTGTAGCTGCTCATTCTGTTCTTTCATTAAAAGACGGAGTTCGTCTATTTCTTCTCGTGCTTCACGGTAACACTGCTTGAGGGCACGAACATTAATTTCGTTCTCAAAGGCCTGCTCCTTTGTACCAAGCATCATGTTTGTGTGTGTTCTTAGACCCTCGTACTTCATTTCTAATTCCCGCATCTTGTTCTGAAGTTCACGGTGCATACATCGCTCCTTTTCCAGCTCTTCTTTTTTCTTCATAAAGTCCGCACGAAGCAACGCACACTAAAAATTACGATAAAGATAAATATTTTACTTCAACTTTCAAATACAGCTTAAAAACAAAAATGATTGATCCTCTACGAGTATGTACTCATAAAGCAGCATTATAGTTTGACCGCGTTAATACTTTGGAGATTGCCCAGCAAGCAATAGGCAATAACCTACGAAGATTAGTAATAAAAAAACGGGAATGAAGTCACAGGAAACAATTATTTAAAAAAAAATTACCTATAATTTTCCCAATTTATTATGAAAATACAAATAAAAGTACCTCAATCGCTCACATACGTATCTGTTGTGTTTTAGAACGGACTGCTTCGAACATGCGGCATATTCAACAAGCAAAGGGAGCCTAGCGCTTAGTTCGTTCGTGCCTAGGCCTAAAATAAACAGAGTAACATGTGTTTGTCCACTCAGTATTCCCATCCGTTTGAGCCACTCGCTCGTCTCACTGCATAAACCTAGTCCATGATACTACATTTTGCGAATGTAAACGTCATCTAGGCTTCCACATCATAGAGTTGCCCTTGGGCCGGAGACTCGGGAGTGCAATAAAGGAAGAAAAACAGTTAAGTAGGATTACATTTTTTGGATTTACTCAACACAAACTTTTAACGTTAACTTATTACAAATGCATAAAAACAGTATACTATAAGCGGGCGTGCGTCTGCGACGGAAATTCAATTAGGTCTCTGTCATCCCAGCGAATGACAGCTAGAAGCGTTCAATTTCGAATTTGGATTAGGAATGCCAAAACTGAAGAGTAAAAATATCGCAAGAGGATGGAGAAGGAGGATGAAGACGAGGCGCATGCCGCCTCGTTACACCCTATTATTTTGCCTTCCTAGCTCAGTCGATAGTGACCTTGCCTACTGATCTGAAGATTACGGGTTCGATTCCCAACAAACAAAAATATTTGAAAATTGTATTTTCAACTATTCGTGAGGACTCTGGGTGTTTATGTAGGAATATTATGTATATATTGAAAAAACAGTATTTATAAAGTACCTATTTTAGTTATCTCTACCATTCATAGGACAGATGCTTAGTTTGGGGTAAGACGGCGGTAACATATATTTACTAGCATTCCACCCGGGACTTTGTCCCCGTGGAAATTCGGGAACATTATGTAGCCTATGTTACTCAAGGATAATGTAGCATTCTAATGGTGAAACAATTTTTCAAACCACTCTAGTAGTTTCAGAGCCTATTCAATGCAAACAAACAAATCTTTCCTCTTTAAAACATTAGTGTAAATTATCGTTTATTTATTTATTCAACTAAAGTATTTCTACCACGATACTACAGAAAAACAAGATAAATTGAACAGAAAATAAAAAATTAATAGTCGACTACCATATAAAGACAAGTTTAATTAAATTGTTTATGGAAATTGTATGAAAATATTTATTTCTACACGCACAATACTCATACCTCCGTCACTTTTGTTTTGAAATTCTCTTCCGTTTGCCTTAATTGGATAGTAAGTCGAGCCACTTCTTTTTCTGCTGGAGTCTGAAAACAATTGTATAATTGTATAATATATTATTGTATAATATATTATTGTATAATATATTGTCGGTTGCCTCATTTTGTATCCAAGCCCATTACAATTTCAACGCCACTGTTTGTTTTGGAAAAAGTAATACTACTTTATTTGTCTATCATTTTTATTTTAGACAAGCCCCAGCTTCACACGGGTACATAAATATCATATCTAACGTTGACCGCATCAAAATCCGTTGCGTTTTAAAAAGCTATTAGCGGCCACACAGACAAACACAGAAAACGGTTGGTTTCACAGTATTTAGAGATTTCAATCTTTCACCAGAAAGACAATTAGGAAATCGAGAGTTTGAGTAATGTTTTATTCGGGGTTTTTCGGAGAATCTGCAGAGCCTAACTTTAGAAATAAAACTTCATTTCTCTTTTTCATCGACAGACTGATGATAAAAAAAATTAATATTTGGTTTACCAAAAATCGACATTAAAAACATTTTACGTGCTTCATTAACTTTCCTAGAAAAATCTACATCTCGATCACATCTTTGCGCTTGTGGTTGTGGTGAAGAGCGTAACATTTTTATGAAAAAAAATATTAACTTCGACGATGGCGTTTAGAGCATTTTTTTCAGTCTGGAATATTTAAAAATTCAATCTGACTTACCGGAGCTGCGTTGGGGTTGCAAGGTGCCGGACATGGTGGACACACGCCGCACTGCGAAACAAAAACAAAACACGCTGTGATGTGAAAATGTAAGCAAGTAAGATTTTCCCATTGAAAATCGCAAAATTGCACTATAATTATTGCACTATAATATTAGGACAAAATATATTTCTATAATTCACTATCTTCGAAGCCGACCGTCAAGCCCTATTGTACATTAAACTACATTTCGCCTTGAAATTTGATCTGACACTCTCTTTCTCTCAAGAGAGTGTCAGATCAAAGAGAGTGTCACACTCTCAAGGAAAACCTTCTGATTTGGTATCTAAATTAGGTTCTCCGAAGCTGGACGGAGCGTTACCTGATACATGTATTGACTCGGGAACTATAGTCGTCAAACCAAGTCAGAGTAGGTCATCTGGCGGTTTGAAATCTCGGGCACCAAAGTTAGTCAAGTTTGTCACGTACTTGATTATACCTACACAATAAGAAGACAACTCGTGGTCTGGCGCATTTATGTAAAACTTCTTACAACATTTGTACCGGTGTCCTTGCAAATAAATATTCATTTCACTTCTGTTTATGTCTAATACTTGTGATACGCATGCTGGTAAGCGTCTCCCGCTTCAACGCATTTTGAACATATATTATGATAATTTACTTCATATATATATTTTTTCTTTGTCACATTATTCATTTAAAAAGATCGTGTATCAAACCTTACTGAGTAATCAAAAAAATGTTAAGATAAGTTATGTCATTTTCTAGGAGTTCTTATGTAATGCTTTAAATACGCGCTAGAAAATTAATTTTGTTTTGTTATAAAAAAGGGTTTCTATAAACAATATTTATCTAAAATCAAATACTTATTTAGATTGTCTGTGAAACCTGAGAGTAAAATCTCAAAGTGTGCCAATAGACGTAGAAATTGAAATCGGATTTAATTCCTTCAAGTTTTCCCCCCCGGCGGAGGTGTGCTTAAGTGGTGGGGGGTAAAAGTGTGCCTCAAAAGGGGTACTTTTGCAGTTTTTCAGTTATAGCTCGTAAAGGACTAACAATATCGAAAACTGTGGAGGGTATTTAATCTTGCATAGAATAAGATCAGATTCGTTTTTTTTGGGCGATCCTTTCTCATGCTTCAGCTCGTCAAAGTTGGATAAAAGGTCTAGCAGGCTAAGCGAACAAGAGAAGCCCTCCGCCGGGAGGGAAAACCTTGTCATGTTTGGCAAAAAATGAAGCTATTAAAACAATAAAACCTTTTGTAGGAATTAAATCCAATTTGAATTTTTTTGTGGTTTTATTCTATTGAGCTAATATATTTAGTTGTGGATAACGATGCTGGCTGTACGACTGATCACAGTTTTTGTTATTTAGATAAGTAAGTATTACATTTAGGCCCCTAGCACACGGCGTATTTTAAACGCGTATACGCGCTTCAAACGCAATTGGAATGCAACCTTCCTTGTAACCTAAGCAGACGGGGTGACCGTGAAACGCGCGTCTGCTGCGCGTATACAAAAACGCCCCCCCCCCCCTCTACCCCTCCTCCGACCCTTTTACGCGCTTGAAACAAGTTTCAAACGCGCTTCACACGCGCGATTGTATCGCGTTTTACGAATGTTTAAATCGCGCGTTCCTGAAATGCGCGTCGTCGTCGGCGCGCTTAAAATACGCCATGTTCTAGGGGTCTTAGTATTGGTTTGTACTCTTGAATAAAATAAAGTACTTAATTGTGATTTCATCCTGTATAATGTGAACACATCTTACTAGATAAAGGACACATGATGGTCTATTGTATAAGATGCCATACGACTCTATTGTACTCTTCGGATGTCAACGGCTAATGCCCGCACAATAGGGATCTGATTACCTCATCACATGTCATTAGCGAAAAGACGACTCTTTTGCGGTTTCATCTTATTTTTGTACGATGCTAAGACATGTAGAGTCAAGGACACATAAAACGTGACACGGAAAGGGTGAGCTATTTTTAATGTTGGGTTAATGCGTATATAGGTACTGGGTGAAAAAGAACCTCCTAGCTATATTCAAAATCCTGAACCAGTATCAGTCAAAGAACACATGAAAAAACATTTTTTTTTAGATATTTTTTCAATGGGAATAGTTCATTTTTGCCTAAACGTAGACATTACTCCTACACCAGACTCGCGAGGGGTTTCTACATTTAGGAAAAAAAAATCCCCCCCCCCCCCAAAATAATAATAATAAAATAAAAAAAAGTGTTCAGTAAGTGATACTGGTTCAGGATTTTCAATAAAGCTAGGAGGTTCTTTTTCAACTTGTATAATATATCTCAATATTTTTCTGATCATAATTAAAATTATTGAATTCAATTTGACTATATTTTATTAGGTGCTGCAAACCTTCATAGTAATAAATAACTCTGATGATCCCTAAAATCTTAATTAATATAGTAATTATTTATTTTATGTTAATAAAAATTTAAAAATTTAAGAATTCATCTTTATTTTCGTTCCACGAAATAGATAGTCTCCTAAGCTGATGTTTAAGGGACGGAAAATATTACAACTGAGACAAAAGGTGCTTGCGAGCAAGAAAAAAGATTGATTAGACTAGCGGTAGGGTAGGCCCATTATATTTTCTTGTTTGTGGATCGTTCTTTTTTAAAACTCATCACCAGGTGTTGATGGAACTAAGGTTACGTGTACAATTAAAAACTGTTTTCTATTCCATAGGAACCTTAACAAATTAATAGTATAGAGGACCGTTCATCAGGTTACCTCACGCATGCACTCTGTGCTGATACGTTAAGAGCAGTTTTGCAAATGGGATAATCTGAAGCGCTGGTCTCTGTACCTTTTTCAAAATTAAAACTTGTCACGTCCGTACCACATTATATGCCTTTTTAAATAAACAACAATTTTTCTAATTTTATCAAAAATGTACACAAAATATATTTATTCTAAAACTGTATTCAAAACGTATTTCATTAATGTCTAAGTTTGTAAGATTAACTTATGTTAATAAGTATGTAAGTGACTGTGTTGAATATATGTACTTATGTATTTATTTTTTATCGTACAATGATATCATAACACAGAAGATAAAAAGTTTACAGAAATATAAAGAGGCGGACTATAGTTTTTAATTATAATGTTGAAAATAGCTAGCTGTGCCCAATGCCCATACAGGGCGTCACATCGATCTAGAAATGTCAAGAAATGAAAAACCGTACAAGGGTGTTACCTAATGAGATTAAAAAATTGAAAAAGAATTAATTGAATATCCACAAAGAAAAACATAAATAAAAAATATTATTAATATTATTATTCTAGAAATCAACACTGTCTTACTCCTTCTGATGAAGGAGGGAGTGGCAGGAAAAATCCCGGCGAGGCCAGCAAGAATCGAACAGGGTTTTAGGGCGATTGTGAAAGAAATCGGTGAACTTATACCTACCTATACCTACCTACGTAATTTATACCTACCTATACTCTTAGTCACATCACTACTTCACTAATATTTTGAAATCTGTTTTTTCTTTGTCCTTACTATTTTATTTTATTGTAAGAATTTCCTACTTATTTATGGAAGAGCAGAGCCTCCCAACACAAGTATTAGTTAACATTACTTAAAGGGAGTGCTCTTGTAACATAATATAATAATGTAATGCTAAGTTAAGGAAAAAAATTTTTTTTTCTTTATTTAAGCAATAACGAGCATTACTGCTTTCTGCATCTTGTCCATCACTGACTTCTCAGTGATACCGAGCCTCCGAAGATATAAGGCGAGGCTCTTTGAGATCAAACCATTCACCGACATGACTATCAGGACTTTTATTATTATTTATTCTGTAAATAAATTATTTGATTTGCCTCGCGATAACGCTGTCTGTACTTACGGCTTTAAACATAGGAGGAGGGGGAGGTCCACCAGCCTGTAAACAAGAATGTCTATTAGGTATTTCTCTGCAATAGTACAGAGGCCAGCGCATCAGGTTACTCCAATTTCATTGCAAAACCGCTCTTATAACAACAGCATAGAATGCACGCTTGTGGTAACCTTATGTGCAGCCGTCCGTACATAGAAAATAATTTTCCACGTCAAAAACGTAAGAGTCACCGACTTCAATCCCAAATAATTTTGTTACAGAGATCCCATACTCCTAAACCATTCATCATCAGCTTCATCATCAGCTTCATCATCAGCTTCATCATCAGCTCAGCAACATCAGATGGTAACCATTAGATGCAAAAATCTACATAGATTAAGATAATTTCTGATAAACAGTGTATATGCCTACAAAATTTGAGGGTTTCCCTCGATTTCCCCAGGATCCCATCATCAGATCCTGACCTGGTGACAATGGGACCACCTCTGACGTATGACCTACCAAATAAAAAAAGAATTATTCAAATCGGTTTATAATTGCCGGAGTAATCGCGTAACAAATATACAAAAAAAAAATACAGTCGAATTGAGAACCTCCTCCTTTTTTTGAAGTCGGTTAACAAGTTATTCACTTTTCTAAAAATGGCAAATTGATCCCTAAGAGTATTTCTAACTAACTTTTAGAAATAAGATCACCATTTGTATTTTTGTATGTGTATGTGTCTGTACACACAGATACAGAAATACAAAGATACAATCGACTCGAAAGAAGAAGACTAAGTAAAAACTAAGTAAAGCAATACCGATTGGAAGCAAGTGTTGGGCCCTGCCCCTCCGCGGCATGGTGGCGGCCCCGGACCAGCCGCAGACCGAGCTTCCGCTGCCTTCTTTACCTGATCCATCTCTTGACGCACCTCTTTGACTTCTTCTTCTAAACCACTTAGTGCCTCTTCCTATGACGAATAACAAGTTTCAATTAGATATCTATCGCACTCTGCAAAAGGGTGTAATGTAAGAGACGGCTTAGCAAAAACTGAAACCCTTAATTCAAACCATCATGCTGAATGATTAACTTCATGTGTTTTAATGTTTTCTGCTTTAAAATTAAATGAATGATGAAGTGTTTTCATCACAAACACGAAATCCAACAATGTACAGAGGCCAGCGCATCAGATTACTCCATTTTCGTTGCAAAACTGCTCCTATTCTAGAAGCAAAGAGTGCACGCATGTGATAATCTGATGTGCGGCCCTCCGTACATCGTTTCTGTTAGCGGCGTGGCATCGCGGCCACGAGTGTGGGATTCGCAGTACAAAGTAGGTAAATAACGACAATTCATAAAAAGATGTGCCAGGGAAAAAAACGTCTGGGGAAAAAAAAACTTGTAGCCGATAAAAGTTATGGATAGATTCCACAATAGTGTTTGCTAAGCTGTCCCTTACACCCTGTATTTGATTAGACCAGGGGTTCCCAATCTTTTTCAGTCCGCGGTGCACTTACAAGTTTAGAATTTTGTCTCGGCGCCCTAACCTAACTAGCTAGTCGAAATCGACGTTTCGGGGCACATGTCCAACTGCTCAGTCCAACCAGTTGGACTGTGGGCCTTCGCTAGTTCGCCGTGGTCCAATTTAAATATAACGACAATTGCAAACAAAAAGGACTTATTATTTACTACATTTATTTTTTTATTATAGGCCAAAAACAAGGCAAATTTTACCGCATTTTATCCAAAGCGTGGCCTACAGTTATATCACCTGTTATTAATTGTATTTCTTCAAAGCGTGGCGTTATACTTAAGGTTTGGGAGTATGGTAAAGAGGATCGCCTCACGGCGCCCATCTGTACTGTCTACGGCGTACCAGGGCGCCGCGGCGCATAGTTTGGGAACCCCTGGATTATACTATAGGACGAAGTGATTTTATTAAAGCATATAATTTTCGAGAACCTAAAAAAAATCTGTGAGTGATAGATAACAGTTAGCTGCTTAAAATATTATCTGCCAGCGTTCGAAATTATCTTGCGACTATTATATAGACTTTCCTGCAAAAATGAGGCTTCATAAAAAACGAAAAGTGGCTCAAATGGTTGTAAATATAAAATGAGGTATGTAGTCGAAAACATAAATGGCTGCTAAAAGTCGTAAACGGGCTGCTAATGGCTCGTCGATTAGTTTGGAATCAGTTACATAAAAATGATTCCGAATAATCCAAATGCAAACCATCAAGTTCCTTTAAACTAAGTTTACTACAGATAAGTAACAATATTCTGTCAGTAGACTTAATTGCTATTACTATTCACTCAGGAATTTAAAAATCAATTTTCAACTGCCTGCTTGATATGACTTGTGCGCGTGCATTTTTGTTACAGACGAATCATCTAGTCCTCCAGAGACAACTGTGGGTACTACAATTGTCAAGATACTGGAAAGACGTCTCCCAAACATAAAAAGGAAATGCTGTAACCACCACGCTAGGCAGGTGGATAACTCTCGCAGTGCGATAGTATTCTAAGGGTGAGGTGAGGCCGTAGGCCGAGCTCTGAGTAAGGCAATGCCCGATGCGACATCAAGCGTCGTACGTACCCGCCGACTGCCTATCAAGAATTTCATATCCGCCATCTTGGATTTTTGATGGGCGAATCGCGACGCTCCGGACGATTTTCATTGTCTTCTACATTGTTTATGAACAGAATCAGGCGTTGGTAATCGCGACTAGTGTCAAATTGAACATGGATGCCAATATAAATACATACTATAAATGTAATTATCTATTTAACTTTTTTGTTTGTTACAAAATATCTTTTGGGCATTAGGTCCGCCCATGTACAGTTAATACTCAACACACCGAATTTTTCTCTTTCGAACAAAAATCGGCCAACAATAGGCGTAGTTATCGCGTAACAAACATACAACCAAAAAAAACAGTCAAATCGAGAACCTCGTTCTCTTCTTGTAGTCGAAGTAGCCATCATTTTTGCCCTTGCGCAAATTGTACGGGTTGCTGGGATCAGATTGGTTCATTTAGGGGTCTAACTGTGGAAAAAGTAAATTAATCGCTTTCCAAAAGTCACAAAAAGCATTAAGTACTTATAGATACAGGATGGTCCAAAAGGTGACGTCAAGGAATTTTTTTTAGATTCCTCAACCTTGGGTGAATCCGAAAATACCCCATGTATGTTCCTCAATTTTACGCAAACGCCAATTTCACCAAAAATCGCCACTATAGACCATTTTTGAAATGAGTTTGAACCTATAAAACAGCCATTTAGTATTTTTAAGAGATTTTTGAAAATTATCCTCCGTTCATCGCAAACCAAA
The DNA here is from genome assembly GCA_949987775.1 of Aproaerema taeniolella. Taxonomy (NCBI): domain Eukaryota; kingdom Metazoa; phylum Arthropoda; class Insecta; order Lepidoptera; family Gelechiidae; genus Aproaerema; species Aproaerema taeniolella. Next base: position 32,043,611 of record OX465242.1, on the reverse strand, counting down.
AATTTTCACTTTCGACCAAATTTTTTATATAATATAATGAAGAACGTGGCATAGTTGATTAATAACATAAAAGGGTGATTCAAGGTGATCATGCAGCACAAATAAAATGTTGATAATTCGTATTATTAAACAAGTTATGTTTTTTTTAAAGTAGCGCTGATAGAAAAATCGAAAAACGCTTTCAAAAAATCATAACTTCTAAACTAAAAAAAATCGCGGAACATACATGAGGTATTTTCGGATTTACCCAGGGATGAGGAATCTAAAAAAAAATATTGACGTCACCTTTTGAACCATCCTTTATAAAACTTAGGCCCATGTTCACCAATAATATAACCAACGGTTAAACCACGGTTAGAAGCTAACCAGACAAAATGTCAAAAAAAATGTATGAAAATGACATTGTCAAATCTCTGGTTAGCTGCTAATCGTTGGTTAAATTTTGGTGAACACTGGCCTAAACCTCATTTGAAAATTTTGAAATTGTATAATAATAGCTTACAAGAAGTTTTGCAGATTCTTCTGGTTCTTCGAGGTTTTCCGGTTGCTGTTCTGCACTTTTTAATTTTGAATCTTCCTGTTAAGATTTAAAAAAAAATGTTTAAAAGCATAAGCCAACTCGAAACTTCACAATTGAGTACTTACTATGGGTTAACTTACTATGGTCTTAGCTGTTGAATGACTTACTTAGACGAATTACTTAAAATGCGATGCAAAATTCATATGATCATATGAAAAATGATATAATTGTTTCTGATCTATATCATCCATCACAGATTGAGTTCTTTTAGTTGTAGAATCTTATATATCAACATTATTCCAGGGTGATCAACTGAACAGGGCTACATACTTACTCAGTAATTCCAAAAAAAAATTCGTGCCCTTCACCTCTTAAATGAAGAAATAAAGCTACGTTTCATCATCATCATCATATCAGCCCATTGCAGTCTGCTGCTGAACATAGGCCTCCCCCAAGGTGCGCCACTTTACACGATCCTCCGCTTTTTGCATCCAGCCACTACTCGCTATCTTCTTTAGGGCATCTGACCATCTGGCTGGGGGGCGTCCTACATTGCGTTTGCCAAGACGTTGTCTCCATTCGAGAACCTGTCTACTCCAACGCTCGTTGGTTCTGCGACAGACATGGCCAGCCCACTGCCACTTCAGCTTGCTACACTATATCCATCACTCCGGTTTTCTGTCGGATGATCTCGTTTCGGATTCTATCCCTTAGCGAGATCCCGAGCATGGAGCGGTCCATAGCTCGCTGAGCGACGTGCGATCGGTGGGCCAACCTCACTGTCATGTTTCATGACTGGTAGGACGCATTGATTAAAGACCTTTCACCCACCAAAAACTTTAAAAAAACTTAATTGAGCGCCATCGCGACAAGCTTAGTTTCAGAGTAGTACAGAATATCAAAAGGGCAAAAGCAGAAAAACATGAGACGGTATTGTTAATAAAAAAAACAACTCCAAGCTGACTGACTGACTGCAGAATATGTTACTAAGTATTCAACTGAAAAACTTACTTGATTGTCGTTATTTTCTTCTAGCTTTATTAGATCGTGGATTGGAGTCGCATCACCCTAATTAAATAAACAAAAAAATCAGTTTAATATAACGTACTAGCTGATCCCTATGACTTCGTTCCCGATTAAGTTTTTGAGCTGAAAACCTTTGCTGGCGTATTGAAAATAACACGCCAAAGTTTCATCTTAAACGGATGAGTAGTTTAGGAGTACATAGAGGACAACAAAAATAAAACACACTTTTATTTATGTAGATATGCGGAAATCAACGAGAGAGAACACTGGTGCCTATTTTATTTCAGTGTTAAATTTGTCAGTATTATTATTACTTACCTCATAATAATACCCAAAAGCCTACTGGATAATTGTGTTCTTCCTGTTATTTCCGGTATAATTTGCACTGCCGAACGTTACGCTCACATAATCGTTTTATTGACAACATTACAATAAAATACGTTTTGACGACTCCCAATCAGTAATAGCACATATTATCGACCCATGCGACCCAGATAATGTTTATAGTCAAGTAAAGAAGCCAATTTTTTTTCGATTTTGGTTAAATTATTTTCATTAAAGGACCTCTCACAATAAAGCAGGAAACTGCTGATATTCTTTCGTTCAGGGGAAAAGATTGTGAGGAAACCTGCACATTTACACGACTGAAAGGTAACAATAGTCGAATGCGGCCCGGTTCCATTGTGAACAAGATGTAAAGCCTTTTAAATTTCTTAGACACAATCCATGATAACGAAATGGGCCATCAATGGAAAAAGAATATAATTAGCACCTCAGGGTTATTCTTGCTCAGTCGCTCATGTAGCAACGAATTCTCCTTACTCATGAGCTTCAACTCTGCCTGTAGCCTCATGATTTGTCCACGACAAGTTTCCAGATTCTGATCCTTTGTCATCAACTCTTTGTACAGCATATACCTGCAATGTAAAGCTTACGCACCTTGTTTTATCCATTATGATATCTGTGGGAACCCCTACTATTATTGGAGAAACATATTTTAGTTTTTTAGTTTATTACTGCAAGTGTACTGCAACAATTCTGACGACGACGTTGACACTGGTTTGAAGGATGTCATGTCTTGACCACAGAGAAACGTTCGTATTTCAAAATTCTGAAAGTTCTGTTATCAAATTTATGGTTCTGTTATCAGATACGGAGATCACAATATTGAGGTTTATATACACCACTGACATAAACTTATTTTTTCTAGGTCTATGATACACGGGCTTTAAAATCTAACGTTCCGGATTTAGTTAATGTAAGGGCTTGTGCCACAGAAATTTGCTAATTCCTAACTAAAGCTGTAAAACTGATACACAATTTTATAAGAAAAAGGATCCTGCAGTCCTTTGGACAGGTTTCTTTCAATGAGTAAAGATTTTTTTGTGGGTTTCTGTCTATCATTTCTAGGGCTCCGGACCAATCAAAGGGTACATGGAAAAAGCCTCGATTTCTCAAGTTATTTCTCAATAGTATATGCTTGTCTCATAGTCATAGTAATAGAAATAAGTTAAATACTCGTAGTGGCTTGTCCTACTAGCGCCTCTCATTTTATTCTCGTGATTTAACTCTCGAAGTACAATTTAGATATCGTAGGCGATTCGTATGTTTTTGAATACGGGGACAGATATCTCCAAAGCGCTGCTTAAATAGTTGATAGACCTTTAAGGCCTCAACTATTTAAGCAGTGCTTTGGAGATATCTGATCAGAGCCACTTATTTATTTGGAACTAGCTGACCCGACAGACGTTGTCCTGTCTTAAATTTTCTTAAGTTAAGCTTAACTATCTAATTTTTTCTTTCATAAGAACTTTCTTCTGACAATAATAAACACAACAAAAAAATAATTAGCAAAATTGTTCCACCCGTTCACGCGTGATGCGATAACCAAGGGAAATAGAGATTCATTTTTATATATAAGATAAGTGGCTCTACATCATTGTCTGTGCAGGCCTGTGATTCTTCATATTAACCATAAGCAATATTGGCCAACTCCTTCATATTGTCATGTTGTCAGAGTATGCAGCGAGATTATTATTTTAAGCTAGAGGCAGTGAGTATAATTTTATTACGTAGTAATATTAGACAGTTAGTTGCTAACAAGTAATATAACCCACTATCATCATCAAAGGCAACTTACATTCAGTTGCGGAGACGTCCATTACGTCCATTAACGCTATAACGCCCAATTAGACGTTCTGAGCATTTCTTGGACATTTCTAGGCATGTCGGTTTGACAGAATTACTTCGGCAATGTATAGTAAAAATAAAGTGTCCCCTTTTTACTTTTCGCCTGGTTCATGTTGCAATGAATGCATCACATTTACGGCAACTGAGCGTTAGTTATACACGGTCATGCAAATCCATCAGCATAGAAAGTCTATTACTTAGTGTAGACGACTGATATCGAATACTATGTAACATAATATATTATAAAAAATAAGATAATAACAGAATTCTAAATGAAATTTGAAATTGGTTGATAAATAAAAAACTTATACTTAGCCAATCAAACAAAACGTGTATGGATAGTATATGGCGATATTGAACTTTTACGTCACCGTTTTTTATTTCCCTTACTGTCTAATTGAGAGTTTTGAACGTTCATCTATTCTAATATTGTAAAGAGGAAAGATTTGATTTAAACGAAGTCCCGGACGGAAAGCTAGTATCTCTTATTGATACCAGGCTATTTATGAGATACAGAAGCTTCAAGGTTAATAATAATAAAAAATAGTCATCTACCCTATTCTACAACCTGTTCCTTTTGATTTCCCATAAGTCTAAGGTCATATTCTATGAATACAAATTATTTAGAAAGTCCAAGGAACATACACACATCAACACGGTCAAGGGATATTGCACGATTTTTCATTCAAAAAAGTTCTGTTGAAAAATCGTGCAATATCCCTAGACCGTGTTGATGTGTATATATTGTTACACTAAAACACCATTTACTCATTAAACAGTCCTTTTAATTCGATATTTTACAAATTACAATGCGAGAACACATAAACACCGATCTACATGCGAAAAACGATCTGTCAAAGTGCCGTGTAGTGTTGCGCCACATCGCGTGGACTGGTAGTGTTGTACCAATTGTGTCGTTGATCGATTTTCTCTTAACAATATGTTATATGGCTATTTTGTTCTTAATGTTCCTAAATGGATGATTTCGGAGAAATCATCAATCAAAAATAAAACATTCCAAAATCTTTCTCCCACAAAACGAGTCCTAAGTTGGTACACTTTCATTAATAAATTAGTTTCAATCATTCATAATTATATTTAGGCCAGTGTTCACCAAAAATTTAACCAACGATTAGCAGCTAACCAGAGATTTGACAATGTCACTTTCATACATTTTTTTGCCATTTTGTCTGATTAGCTTCTAACCGCGGTTTAACCGTTGGTTATATTTTTGGTGAACACGGGCCTTAGAATACGATAATGCGAAATTCACATTATTACCGAATTATTTTGAATGAAAAATAAAAATTTGAAATTATTAATAATTGAAAAATAGCGTATATGTTATTTGATTCATATACGTGGTCTTATTGATACCCTGGAGTTATGGGATATCAAAAGGAACTCGAACAGGTTGTAAAAGATAAAATTTAAACCGTTACCAAGCACGGTACACTGGTAGAAAGTTGGTATGAAAAGTTGAGTATTCCAGCTTTTGTTGTTAAGGGCTGGTATTTTATAGCTCAATGTTAATATTAGGTGATATTTCAGGGAAAAGGAGACTGACCTTTTGACCTCTAAGTCAGCGTTGTCGGCGACTAGCTTCTCTTGCATGTCGTAGCTTTCGCTCAGCTTCCGCGTCAGGTCAATCTCCTTTAACAAGAAAAAGTCAATTCTGATTAAACTTGTATATTTTGATAAATTTATAATTTTGAATTTAGAGTTACTTTTTTTCAAAGCAAATGCGCGGACGTACTGATTGGCTGCGTGTCATCTCGCCGGCGAGCGGTGAAAACGTAGTTTGCGTGGCTGGAGTGTCGTACGGCATCTTCATGTCGATATACATCGCGGGATCTGCAACAATATGGGTAACTAGAAGAGGTCCAGAGCTTGGAATATAGGAAAATCCTTGGAAATTCCTTGTTATAAGTACATTCTTGTTTCTAAAGTTTGGTCTAAGAATTGGGGTCAGGACTAAATTTTTTGTGATTATAGTTATCAAAACATGGCAATTCAAATTCAAACAATTATTTCTTCGTGAGTTTTACAGTTCTTGTAACGAACAATAAGTACAATCACGCACCCAGTTGGGGAACTGTAATTAGCCACTTATTTTCATTCTTATAATATGTTTCCTGAAAAAGACAATAAGATGGTTCTTTCTTACTAAAGGAAATCGGCTAATCAGCCTTTTCCTTGAGGAAAATGTCTTTGAACTAACGTAACAAACTGTTAATTTAGCAAACCGTACACTGTACCAGCATTTCTCACTGAATGCTTTAAATTAGTGACGATGCGTATATTCCAAACATTTAAAAATTATTAAATTAACGAGTGACGATCGATGGAATGAAACAGTGCATATAATTATGTTTTCAAAGAGAGATTTTCCGGCAGCCAACTTAAAAAAAAATTACTTAAATATTCCACTGGGCCACGCTGAAATACAAACACATGGAAATATGTTCTGATAATGCATGAACTAATATTGAACCCGATTAATGTAAATGAGTACATAGAATCTACTAACATTTTTGTGAACTAGAATCTTGAGCTGTCACTAAATTCCTCAATTCAATTCTTAAAAAAATGTTGTCCACAATATCGTGATTTTGCCAATGTCTGAGTATTTTAATCAAAATTCTAAAATAGAATGGCAAAATCGCTAATATCAAGTAGAAAAACTAAGAAACACCTTTTATGGGTACGTCTGAGCCTCGTCCGTTGATCAGCAGGGTGTACCGCTAGCAGGCGAGGATGAAGACCCCAAGCCCCACACACCCCAAAAATTTCGGTAACTCCCATTAGTTCTATGGAACTATGGCGTCATAGAACTATTCAAACTTTGTTATCCCAGTAGTTCTATGATAGAACTGTTGAAAATTAAATTGTCTCAATGGTTCTATAGAACTAACCGATATGACTGTTCAGACATCATAATTGTTCTATGAAGAATTTGCTTATGTACGCAATCTTTTCGATGAATCAGAGTTGTAATCTGTTTATCTCGAAATACATTTGTGAACTTCCTTTTTGATCTCTATAGTATGGCAGTTACCGTAATTTAGTAAAAATAACTGAGCATGCGTCCGAAATGATGATCGGCTTTTTAAAGTCCACTTTTGCAATATTTGCCTGAGTAGGTACTGGTGCTATTATTTGACTCTTAGGGTTGAGCATGGTTTCCTGGAATTTAGGTTGACGAACAGTATTATAATATAAGTTACTTTTGTAAGTTCTTCACATTTAGGTTTATCAACCTGTGTATTGAAATCTTGCGAAGAAGGTTTATCACATTGTGTTTCTTCAGCATCAAATTCTACAACAACTATATAAAAATATACAACAACTATATATTCATGCTACCATTAGCAGATGTAATTATTAATAGGTATCATATCATATATTAAACTTTTTCTAGTACGGCCACCAGCTCTCACAAAAAAAACCATCAAGTTTTAGAACAAGAAGATCGCGTGTGTTTTACAAAATCTAAGTATTACTTGTTCTATGAAAGTACTGGTACCATTTTAATTACAATAGTTCTATCGTGGAACTACTGGGATAACAAAGTCTGAATAGTTCTATCACGTCACTGTCCCATAGAACTAATGGGAGTTACCGAATTTTTTTTAGGAAAACATCGCACATTTCTACACATTACATTTTCAGAATATTGTCAGAATTGCTGCTACGCGCTATTTTAATATCTTACAAATCTTACCATGAACACCAGGTGCGGACAAATAGTTGGTTTTCGTCGGTGACTTGTGCTCGTGGACTCTGCGGTGGGATCTGACCTCGGTATAGACCAGCTTCTGCATATTGCGCGTGAGTCGATCGAACCGTTCCATCTCACGGATTAGCAAGTCGTGCCTGTCACCCAGTTCCTTTACATCCGATTCGGACATATGTTCTTTCTGGAGACGATACATTTTGTTAAGGTCCACTGAACGATAAAGTTGAAAGGGTGAGTAACAGAAAAGGGGCAGAAAAAGGCGCTTGTCGCCATGTTTCTTTGTTTTTTTCTTGAATTGAACGTAGGCAATACTCGACAAATGGACCCAAGAAAGACCGCTGCCCACACCGCTTTGCCCACTCTGGAAGAATCTCCCGCGAGTAGATTTAAAAATTCTAAAATTGACTCTGAACCCAAGTCAGCCGAAGCGAAGATAATCAGTTCAGGTAAGCAGACCATGGCCCACATGATCTCATGCTCCGTGTGCCCTAACACCTGCACAAGAGAAGACCTCATGCCTGCTGATAAAATACTGGGCCAAAGAAGAAGATATTAAACTAAATAAGAAATTGTGATAAAACCGCTTATTGAGGTAGATGCACTGCATTAGCTGGGACCCTTCTGTAAATTCACATTTCCTATATTAAAACTGGGGTCTCTAATTTATTCCATTATTTATTCTATAACTTTTGGTTCAATGGTGAGTCTAGTACAGCTGTCTTTTAATTGGCGGTCCCCGTCTTAGTTAAAAAGCAAATGTTTTACGCAGAATCCGAGCGCATCCGACAATCGGAGCCTTATTTATGAAAAGCTCGTCTGACTCTTCGGTACTGCCGTAAACGCCTCGTTGGCGTGTTCGCCTCCGGAGTCGCATGACTCGGTTTTTTTTCACATTTTTGAATCACTTTCACTCGGCAAAAATGTGAAATTGAGGAGTGCGAATGAATATCAGTAGATAGGTATTATCATTTGGCATGAGGCACCCTGCAGCTCGTAAAATGGCGGCTTGCCATTGCTAAATACATGAGGATAATCTTAGGATAAGGTTGAATCAGCCCTATAAGCAGACTTTTAATAAAACCCAGACTTTTAATAAAACCATTTTAAAAACCATAGAAAAATTATGTGCAACCTCTCTTCTGTGGTACCTAAGAATTGAGTGGTGTAACACAACTAACCTTTTGTATTTCAAGCAGTCTGGACCGAGATTCCTTTATGACACGAGAACTGGAACGAATGTCGTTATGGATATCTCGGATCTGTCTGACTATGCCGGATTCTGGCTCTTGTGGCAAATCTAGTGACATTCAAAGAAACATTTATAATGAAAAAACCGGCCAAGTGCGAGTCGGACTCGCGCACGAAGGGTTCCGAACCATTATCTCTATAAAAACGGCAACAACTCAGGTTTGTTGTGTGGGAGCCCCCTTAAATATTTATTTTATTCTATTTTTTAGTATTTGTTTTTATAGAATTACATTATCTGTGAAAATTTCAATTGTCTAACTATCACGCTTCATGAGATACAGCCTCGGACAGACTTATCTATAAAAACGGCAAAAAATCACGTTTGTTGTATGGGAGCCCCTTTAAATATTTATTTTATTCTACTTTTCAGTATTTGTTGTTATAGCGGCAACCAAAATACATTTTTTTTTAAATTTTGACTGTCCAACTATGACGGTTCATGAGATACAGCCTCGGACAGATTTATCTATAAAAACGAGCAAAAAAAATCACGTTTTTTGTATGGGAGCCCGCTTAAATATTTATTTTATTCTAGTTTTTAGTATTTGTTGTTATAGGACCAATAGTGTTGGCTCTTGTGGCAAATTTAGTGACATTCACAGAAACATTTATAATGAAAAAATACATTTAGATCCTAGCATTTAGAAGCACTAAATTTAGAAAGCGAAAGCCCCAGTGTTAAGCAGTTGTCCCACTGCCGACAAGAACGCGACTAACTGTTGACTATTTTCTCGCTCAAGAAACGAACAATAAGATGTAGATCCCGTGTTAATAAGAGATACATACATTTATAGCTGATCGCACCTGTTCACACCCTCTCTCTCTCTCAACTAGTTTATTGCAGCGACAAGAGTTATTAAAGATAATATTCTCCCTTGGCTATCAAAACATTTAAAAGTCCAACCAGCGATCATTGTCTACTCTACAATATGGTTGTGAGTATCGCCTGTCGCATTCGCACAATCGCTTATAGTCCAGCGCGACAAAATTATCGGAACTACACACTCGCTTCTCTCTGCTCGCTAACTCGTATCTTGTTCGTAGCGCTACTCGCTTCTACTTTTATCGTCAGCGATGGGAAAAGTGTCTTATAGTTTATTTCATCAAGTCAGCCGCAAGACGTCCACTGCTGAACATAGTCCTCCCCCATCGATCGCCCCTGCCCCACCCGCATCCAGCTGCTTCCCGCCATCTTAGCCAACTGTCGGTCATAGGAGCCTTCCTACGCTGCGCCTTCCGGTACGTGGTCGCCATTCGAGGACTTTTTTACCCCAGCGCCCATCAGTCCTACGAGCAATGTGTCCTATCCACTGCCACTTAAGGTTAGAAATTCTGCGAGCTATGTCGATGACCTTGGAGTTTATTTACTGCGCTCTCAGGACTCGATCAGCAAACTTGTAATCGTTGCACTTGGCATGTTCTGCCCAGTTTGGTAACCACAGCAACACTTTAACGGTGATGGTCTTTATTAACAACGGTAAGTCTGACTGTTGCCAATCCTCAAGAGTCCCACATTTACATTTATCGACTTTTCGATACCTAAGATTTGAAGGAAGTTTAAATATGTAGCTCTACTAATGATATTTCCTTTAAGCTTACCACCCGCAACTTCGTTACATTGGGCTTAGTTCTGAAGTTCCATTTAATTCCTTCAATAGTTTTTGGGTAAAAGAGCAACATACATCTGAACCACCTATAAATAAGTTACGAGATTGTATTGGCATGCATATCGTTGGTGACAAACATTGATATACCTATTGAACTATAAATCTGAATAAAAAATTGTGTGTAGTTTTTACTTACGTGCAGTGTACTTCTGTAAAAAATAAAATAAATTATGTTATTTTGGTATCATATTTCATCGTTTATTTATTTTTGAAAATCCTGATAAATAAAACCTTCACACCGTGTTTTTACACCGTGTGGTGATCAGTTGAGAATAACACCACCCCATCTCTTTCCGTGGGTGTCGTAAGAGGCGACTAAGGAAACACAAATGAGACCTGCCTCCTAGTAATCCATCCCAGGCAACGACACTTAATTTTTTTCGGGATCTGAGGTGTCGTCCTATGGTCTCATGCGGTGTGGTAGGCTCTGTAAAGGGCCGTCTGGTTCGCGACCACCCTCCTACCGAAGTCCGACGCCAAACAGCTTGCTGTGTTCCGTCGGTGCGTAGGAGTACCAGTGCCTTTATAGTCATTTTCTGGGTTAACTCGCTCCATCGTCGACCTCATCTTTGACCTTAACCCATCTTATAATAATAAAAAAACCTTCGCACAGTAGCCAGTCAAAGTCAAAAAAAGCTTTATTTCATAAAACATTCAGGATGTTACTTAAAATACGTCAAAGTAGTAAATTTAGTGACATGTTCAAAGGAGCATTTTAAATTTTGCACCGAGCCGAAAATAATAAGAGAAATAAGAGAAATGGTACTTATTCATTTGAGTAACTTAGTAAAATTAATTACTTCACCTCTGGCCTACAGCCCAAAATCATAACCGTATATGTAGGTACGTTATACGAACGCCCACACTGAACAAGCTGACTGAGAATTTAATAGGCTCGAATACCGGTAAACATGTACACGTGCTTACACATATAACATACACTAGAGTACACATTTAAGTTTAAACAGACTAACGTACTCCTAAGGTGAGAGTAGTTTGCGTAGCAAATTTAACGAGCTGCACTTGGACAGATTTAAAAAGATAAAAGTCCTTAAATTTTGTATACGGAGGAGATAAAAAGGGAAAGAGGAGTTTTCGATAAAAAAAACTTCTCCGAAGATAACTTTTTACTTTTAAACGTGTTTTACAGATATTTTTTTACGAATGAGGAGGTATTAAAAATTGAATTTTGCACCTTCTTTGTTAGTAAATATGATCCTTGAAATCGTGAATAAGGGAGGAGTAACTAATATTTAATTATGTAGCCGTTGGTTTTCTAAATAAAATAAAATAAAATGTGACCATTGATCATAGAATAATTAAAACGTTAAAACGTATGAGTCACCGACTTTAATCCCAACAATAGTTCGCACAAAGTAGATAACTAATGTCAAAAAAGGAATAAATTTATGAAGTTAGTTTCAGGATTGTATAGGGGTAAATCCTCTGAAGAAGTCGTTTTCCTATATTTCGCGGACTACAATGCCTATTAGCAGATAACCACAAACGAAAACTTTATCTACAATAATATTATAAAGAGGAAAGATTTGTAGTTTTGTATGCAATGAATAAACTTAAAAACTACTGGCTCGATTTCAAAAATTATTTCACCATTACGATGCTACATTATCCATGAGTAATATTTACTAAGAAGCGATAGATTGACAGTCATCCTCACTTTTTAATATAGCTCTGCCGTTTTCGTATCGTCCAGAAAGACGACATGTGTAGGATCCTTAACTACCTAATTTATAATCACCTAAAGTACCTTAGATGTTGAGGAGTGACCACATTTAGTCTGCCTTTCTTGTTTTGTGACCTTAGGCCGGGTGCCCGTGGGGGAATACTGGCCACGCAAGTTCTGCGGACTCTGATTTGGACTTCGCCGCCGTTGCATCTCCAATCCGAAGTCGTCTCCACTGGCCCTGGCTTTCGGGTCAAACGGAATAGCCTCCTCGGTTGTTATGTCATGCTGTCGCGCCGACTGGGGAGAATGACATTAACAATCACATTCTGTTAAAATACTCATCATCATGGTCATTACCAGCTCATGTTGACCCTATTGGACAGAGAGCCAGATCAAGATAAAGATATAAACATCTTTTGAGACTGTCATAATTTTGAAAAGTAGCATGTATCTTTTACGCAGGACTGAGAGTGAAAAAAAAAACATTGAAAGTGCCAGCTGCCGACTCTTCCTAAGCAAAAAGCTGACTAGTTCCATAATGCTCATGTTTTGTCTAACAAACCTTACAATAATCTACTTTGGCCTGAAATTATTCTAAAAAGCATATCTGTCTAATTAGGGAATATAGGCGCGACTATGTCTTTTCACATTTATGTACAGATTGCATGTATTTTCAAATATATCGCCCATAGATTTCGGCCTGTCCGATGGTTCACTTAGATTCCGTTTTCTAAATAACTTGTGTGGTTTTACCCACTTCGATTCAATGCCAGAGTAAATGGATATTGACCACAGGCTTTTATTCCTTTAACGAGTACCTATAAAGTGCGGTGGTCAAATAATTAGAAACATGGCCAGCCAAACCAAACTTTTTAATTATTCCATCCAACCATACAACTCACGCATAAAATCTCACAAGGGGTAGCCTATTTTTCATTATTGATGTACCTATTTAATTAATGTGAGAGAACTTATTCAATAAAACATGTCAACATAAAAACATAAATTAAAATTAAAAATCCACATAAGTTTTTCGTCAACTTATGATATTACTATAATATTACTTTAGATAGTAAAGTAATTTTTCAGTTTAGAAAAACTGCTATAAACAAAAATCATATGCCATTAATCTGGTCCATAAATGTTTATTTCGATATTTATTTCAGAAATTTCATTGAGTTGCCTTGAGAAAACTTGTTGAATTTCATGAGAATAAATAAATGATAACATTCGCTGTCTTAATATCATCCAATATCTTGTTGAATTTCATGAGAATAAATAAATGATAACATTCGCTGTCTTAATATCATCCAATATAGGGTAACTTTAAATCAACGAAGATTAAGGATGTGAATCAGACCGCGGAACCAAACAAGTCTGAACTTTCCCAAAGTCGAAATGTGAAAAATTGTTTTCGCCTCTCTATACAACTTATGCTATGGGTAGCATTTTTTTTTGAGAATTTCATGTAGGTTCCGTGAGATTTGTTTAGACTAATGGGGAAGGTCAGCGCTTAAAGTTTCGCTAACTAATTTCATATAAATAAAAAATTATCATTTGCTTGACTTGACTGACTTGCAAATAAAATTATTCAAGCAGTCTGTTTGAAGACCTTCCTTATTATGTAGGTATAATCACTGGCGTCAGAATTCTTAAACCGCCAAATGGCCCTCTGATTTAGTTTGATGACTGTAGTTAATTGACAACAGCTGAAACCGCCAGCTAGCTTCTTGTGGTCACCAATAAGGTTCCCTGCCATAAGTACGTTGCTTTACCTCACTAATCGGTTCAGATCAGCAAAATCCACTGGGCTACGAGCGCTTCTTAACTCGAGTACAAAACTACCCATTATCTTAATAATGTATAAAATTAGAGGTACTGACTTACTAGCTCATCAAAGCCCAGCCCAAACCCTTGGACTTAGAAAGCTGTTTGGCACAAAGGTTCCTTTTATAACGTAGGCGAGATATAAAAGGAAGGATTTTACGAAATTTCCCACGGGAACGATTTTGTTATGTGCACAAGTAGATGTGTAGATTTAGAGTCACTAGCTAAGACGTAGTTACATGTAGAATGTAGATATAATAATCAAAGATTTGATTGGAATGTACGGACGGCCGCAACTCAGGCTACCACACGCATGCACTCTATGCTGTTGTGATAAGAGCGGTTTTGCAATGAAAATGGAGTAACCTGATGCGCTGGCCTCTGTACCTTTCCATTAATTTCATAGCAGTAAAGCAATTAGGGCAGCCTGTGAAAGCGAATTGCTACTGATGATCTATCATATTCCAGTGGCCCAGTGATGCTCACTGTTCGGAATCGATTAATGAGTATAAGCAACATTCACAGGGGCAGGGAACTTGATGGGTGACTTAAGTGGAAAATTTTTCAAGATCATTTCCTTGGTTCGGAGGAGTCGTTAATTAAACTGTTGGTCCCGGCGTTTTTGGCGTTTCAAAACTCTTACACCAGGATCAGTCATGTTCGTCACATACTTTATTATTTCTACACAATAAAGAAAGAAAAATTGCTGCTGAAAAACTGTCACTTGCTTTAAACAAATTACTTTTCAGTCAGTATACCATCAAAGATGCAAATTAAACTGACCGCATCAGTGTCACTGTAATTCAGGTAGAGAGGTTATGGTCGGACTTAATTTGAACGGATGATGGATACATTAATGTTCCCTGAAAACTCGCTGTTTTCATTTACCAACATTTAGTTTTCCATTCGTAAAAGCGAAAGGTTGTTTTTTTTGCCTCGCTACCATTATTATTTATTACGCACCCAAATGTTGTACGTTCGGCGCACCCTGGGCAACAGTTAAGCGAACTCCTCCCGCTGACTGGCAAAACCTTTCACCAAGATGTTATGGTTACTTGCCATCGACTCGCTAAGAAGAAGACCTATCCTCTCATCATGCACTTATAGTGCTTGGAAAAGTTGAAGACACAAGAACGCGCGGCAGGTCACCACTGCATTGGAGCAACCAAGTCAAAACTGCACAAACTGAGTGGACTCCACCAATGTAAAATAAAATCTACTTACTACAGTGCGGGAGGAATTGCGACTGAGTGGACTCCACCAGTGTAAAATAAAATCTACTTACTACAGTGCGGGAGGAATGGCGACAGTAAAGCTTGCCGCCACCCTAATGATGCCCACAACCAGTCTGCCAAGAGTGATTTCTCTGATTATGTTTTTCACACCAATTTCGGCCATGGCGACCGTTTCCAATCTTAATTAGTGAGAAGCACTCAGATGCGCAGGAGATATTAAGGCGCACAAGCGTACACGCTAACGCAGTAGCACACACTTGTCTTCCCCTTCCGTGACCCAGTGGAAAGGAAAACCGCTACGACTGGAGAACTTCTCTAAATATAAATAGGGTCAAATTGTGTTGATTCGGAAGTCTATACTTTCTCATAATGTTAGGTAGATCACTCAACTTGTTTCATGTTTGGACCTATGTTCTTTGTGGAAAGTTGTTCAGTTTAGTGGGCTGATCCTCATGCTTGATATTTGCTAACTAAGTTAAAGATGACCCATATTTATGTTTAAATTAGAAAGCTCGCCTTCAGCATCAGTTTCAAACTTTGTTCACAGGGCTCTCACGCGATATAAGTTTTTTTAGTGCTAAATGGTAATAAAATAATTGAATAGTTGATATACATACTAATATTATAAAGAGGAAAGATTTGATTGTTTGTTTTGTTGGGTTTTGTAGGCAGGAACAGGGTAAATGAGGAGAACCAGATTTCTGAGGCACATTTCTATTACGTTACAATTAAATACAAAATTACATTAAAAGTGAGTGACCTGCGTGGCGGGCGAGAGACGACTGACGTCACCTCGCCCAACTCTACTGGAAGTGGCAAATATGCTGAATTTACAAAACGAATCATGTGTCCCTACAGTTTCTTTGCATTGAATAGGCTCCGAAACTACTGGACCGATTTGGGAAATTCTTTCACCATTAGAATGCTACATTTGCTCTGAGTAACATAGGTTACATAACTTTCCGAATTCCCAACGAGAACGAAGTCCCGAGCGGAATGCTAGTTTGAAATATTTACCACATTGGTTGCTGAGGCGGAGTGTCCGTCTCTCGGGGTAATGGGCTTGTCCCGAAGCTTGCGTGGGCTGGAAAGGGCTTGGAGAGCTAGCTCAGGCGTGCTCGTGCTGACGACTGGCTCAGCGCTCCGGCTCGCCTGTTCGCGGAGGGCCGCTCTTGTTCCGCTCGCCGGTTTTACACACTGAACAAATAAATAAATTAATTAAAACGCTTACACTCTGTATCCGTGACTTGCTTCAGCTACTTGCACTAACCTATCCCGTGTCGCGGATCTTTCGAAGTAAAAAGAAAGACAGATACAAACACAGACCCGACTAGGCCCGACCTATGATGCTTGGATTCAGGCAACTTTACTAATTAAACCGGTCGTCAACTAACCCAATCGCGAGTCGCGACAGTAAAAATACAATTACGTGTTTTCAGGCTAAAATGGGACAATAAAAAAGGTTGGTTTAAATGAAATGAAGGTGATTGTTAATTCTTTTAGTTATAAATGAATCAGGGAATCTTATTAAATCATCAAAAAATTCTATACTACGTTCTGAAAAGCACTAAACTCTTTTCCATACAAGAACGATCCTCAACCTCTAAAAACTACTTTTTTAGGGATTTGTCAAAAATAAAACATCCTTTCAAACAATTTTAACAAGGTAAAAACCTGTAAACTTAGGTAACATAGTTTGCCAAACAGATTCTGTATTGATTTTGACTCTATCAACACCATACAAACGGTGGGCGTCTTTTTAAAGATTTTCCGTTACATCACAATAAACTTACTAGCACTTAGCAATTACTAATCACAACTAAGATCTAGAGGTAGCTAGTTGACTTAGTAATTACAAGCAAAAATGTAGAACCAATCAGAACAGCTAACAGCTATTTGTATCCAAAAACAACTTTAATTAGTTACTGAATTTACATCCTAAATCAAACAGAACATATTCGCTTCCAGAAATTATGTAGATAATTATGATTCGAGTAACATTTATGATAGTTAAATTATTTGCATTATAACATTTATAACGTTTGGTGGAATTGTCACAGATATACCAGTATATGGCATTTCACGTGTTCATGGACTTGTAATATTATGCATGGCCTGCTAGATGGACGTCTGACGTATGGGGTACATAAATGGATTTACATTGAACTAGGGAGCTCATCCTCAAGGTGACAAAGCACCTGACAAGCAATAATTTTGAACAGTGTAGATACTAATGAAACATTTAAATATGTTATGTAGTTTTTTTCATAATTTTGTCACAGCTAGTCTTGTGGGTCTGCTTCCTCATAATTTTTTGTTTTCAAGTCTTCAACCACCAAACCACTAGTATTTTTACAATAGAATTTATACTATCTCCTGATTAACTAATATCTCAGATAAATTCCACGCTTCCAAAAAGACTAACCGGAATTT
The DNA here is from genome assembly GCA_949987775.1 of Aproaerema taeniolella. Lineage (NCBI taxonomy): Eukaryota > Metazoa > Arthropoda > Insecta > Lepidoptera > Gelechiidae > Aproaerema > Aproaerema taeniolella. The sequence continues at coordinate 32,026,039 of OX465242.1, read as the reverse complement.
TATCAAATTTTAATTAGCACTGTCAATATTTTTTTTACATTAAAATATACGTTGTATAATATTAAAAGCTACAAAAACGCCCAAAACAACGTCTTACTCAATTATTTGTATTTGATCTATTCTATCTTATTTTGGATTTTAACTTATTCTAATATAAAAGAATATATACATCAGACCCTGCACCCTAACTTAGGAAAAGTAACACTGTACCTCAAAATAATTTTATTTGGAGTCGGCGCAACATGTAAACTTCTTCCATTTAACATAATGGACCACGTCCTTAACTTGCCTTGCTCTAATACAATATAATTAGCCGTAAAAACAGGACAAGCAAAATAAACAAAACTATGGGGAGATTCATCTGAGTCCTGACATTTCACAAAGGTGATTGTTTCACCGACAACCCTAAAAAGAGAAAGCGTGAAATAGGAGACTTGATTCAAACGTCATACAGCAGCGTTATTGATTAAGTAAGCACAGAAACTAGCCACTCATGTATTTAAAACTGTACAGGGCTCTTCATTATTGGATTCTGCAAGCGAAGTGCACCGGCTAATTGTTGGAACACTCCTGATATCGTGTGCCTTAATTCGATAGAGCCAATTACTACTAATACGCCAGTAAAACTACAGTCGGCTAGTATGGCGAAAGTGAAATAAATTGCAATAGCAGTAATTCTTTTTTTTATTGATAGATTAAATTCCCGGCTATCATTTAACGTAAGAATCCAACTAAAAAAGATACAACATACATTTATTTTTATGAGTTAAGTTTTGATATTTTTTGTAAATTTGTACAAAAATGTTAATAAATAACTTTCTGCACTATTAATCTGATATCATCCAGTTGTTTGAAAGTAAATCGAAATCCAACAATATTTATGATTGATTATGCTATTTTTATTAACTTCAATGTTGTGATATTAAAATAATAAGTAACTGTTGCAATAAAAAATATAATAGGCTAATTTTTTTATAGTATAGCTTGAACGATGTTGATAACTCAATTATTTTGAAAATCCAACTAGAAACGTAAAAAAAAAATGACTTTTGCTATTTCTGTAGTCATTTTGCGGACAAAATAGAAATAGCGATAATTTTGGGTAGACTTTGTAATTTATGTTTTAAATAATACAATATTTTCGAAATCCAACAAAAAATTTTACATTTACCATTTTATTTCCAAAAATATAAATTGTAAGAGTTGCGCGGGTGGCGGAAGGGTGCGCGGGCAGCGGGCGCGCCATCTTGTCAATCTTATGGATGCTTCCATAATTTAGAACGTAATGATTTATTCGCCACGTATTGTTTACGTAATGTCGTTACGTAATTAAATGTCGGTTTTTCGTGTGTTAGATCCTTACTTCCTTACTAATATCATAAATGCGAAAGTAACTCTTTCTGTCTGTCTGTCCGTCTTTCACGCCTTAACTACTAAACCGATTTTGATGAAATTTGGTACAGAGATAGATTAGAACCTGGGAAAGGACATAGGCTACATTTTACCCCACAGTTGGGTACGATATAACATGTAGTCCACGCGGGCGGAGCCGCAGGTGGAAAGCTAGTTTAATATAAAGTGAAAGTTGTTTATTAATATAAGGGTAAGGCCGCCAAAACTGTCAAATATAACACAACAGATTTTGTGTTATCGTTACACAAATGTAACCCAAAAGTAACACATTTTTTGGTAAGTTTCATATCGATAGTTAAAATAATTACATAAATATAAGCATTATAAAATTGTACCGACTGCAGTGATTGTTAAGGGGGAAGTTAGAAATTAATAAACAGCATTTTTTCAGGGTTAACAACGGTAAGTAGAAGTTGCTTAGAATGTTTTTGGGCGTGCTGCTAAGATGTTGACGGCGCATTTTCTTTTAATTTGCGATCCTTTTTCAATTTTCTCTTTACTTATTCTTTTTTTTTCTTCGTTATAGTTTTCTATTTTGTGTCTATACTGTAGTAGTTATTTTTTCTATGTCTATGAGTAGTGTTGTTTCATTATTCTTTTTCTTCTGCTCTCTAAACTGTTCAGGATTCGTAGTTTTTAATTTTCTGGGTGCCTGCTACATTAACATATTTAAGCTCACAAGCAAAAATTACGAAATATGTCTACTGCAAGATACTATAAAAAAAACGACAAAATGCCACGCTAAACAATTGACAATTTCGACGGCCTTGCCCATAAATCAATATGTCTGAAATAGATAGGTGCAAAATATGTAATTTAAATTTATATTTTGATAGGGTGCAAGTTGGTAAAAAGGGACTTGAAAGCTTGTTCTTGGCTAGTGAAACAAGGCAAGATGGAATCTTTCTACGATCTGCTGAACAACAGTGTTTTCGGCTACATAAAAGATGCAGAAAGGCATACATTAATCAAAAATGTATTGATGCTGCTGCAAAGCGACTTTGTGCCGGCGGCGAGCCGCTACCGCCACCGCAATTTTTTGATTTTGCGAAGACATGTTTTTTCTGCGACGGGGATGCCTCCGACGAATTCATCAAGGCTCAGTCGCAAAAACAAACATCTACAAAAGTATCGCGAGTTACTAGTGAGATGACTAAAACAAATATAATAATAAAGGCAACTAATCGCGGTGATGAATGGTGTGCAGAAGTAAGTACTTACTACTTATCTACTACCTATCTAATTTACTTAACCAACTCTTTTCTAATTTATTTGTCAAAAGAAAATCTTTGGTCAATAGCCAAATGGCAACATGTAGGTAGGTACCTATTAAAGTACCTACCCTTTAGGTTCAGTTACCTAAAGAATGCGAAAATAGTTACCTACCTAATGTCTAACTAGCATTGTTCCCTAGGGCATGAATTAGTTATTCCTATAGGTAAGTACGTACCTAATTTCTATGTTGTCCATGTCACTGTGATGATAATATACAAGATGTTGTTAAATCGATAATTTTGGTAAATTAGGTAGGTATAATTTGAACAACAAGTTTTTAGTAGGTACACTTAACAGTACACCAGGTTAAAAAAACAGTTGCACTACGAAAATGGTCCCTATTGCGAGTGCACGAGTGCAGTAAGGGAGAGCTCAAGGTCAAAGTGGGGTAATCTGATGCGCTGTCGTGTGTGCCTAAATCTTTACTAGGTAGGTACTTACCTATTCAATATATATACAACACCTACGTATTGTTATTTTTACGTAATATCTACCTGATATTTGGATTAAACTCACCCAACCAGCAACCTACCTACCTACCTATTTGATATTAGATCTGACTTTTAAACTAAAATTATTTAGCTTTGCGAACAAGTGCAAGTAGAATGAATGTCTGAGTGACCGTTTGAACGAATGGATGTATGAATGATGAATGATTGGTGTGCGATGCAGATATGCAGCGTAGACAGTTACTTTAATGAACTTTTCGTTACGTACATTTATAGCATACAATTGCACGTTTCAAAGAGAGAGTAAAGTAGTTACTTACCGATTTTCTTACACTTAGCCATGTTTTGTGGATTGTCGGATGCCTGATGAGATATTGCAAAGTTACAGACGACCCAATCAGTATTACAATAAAAATCGTTAGGTTTAATGTGGAATTCATTTTTAAACGTTTTTGGTTACCAAATACTAAAGAATCGTTAGATGAAAACGATATTCACCGCGCGATGTCGAAGAGCGTATCTTAACGAATTTCAGACAAATATGATATCTGATTATTAATACCAAGTGTGATGTATGTCGAATACATTAAAATTAAAACCATAAGAAATAAGCTACACTTTTTTATTTTATTAAAACTAAAATGCCGTTAACTGTCGCATAACGACAAAGAAAATATCGAGGAAAAATTTAAAACTATGAATCCTGAAAAGTTTAGAGAGTGGAAGAAAAATAATAATGAAATAACACTACTACAGTATAGACGTAAAGTAGAAAATTATAACGAAGAAAAATAAAACGGGCAAGTGCAAGTTGGACTCGTGCACGAAGGGTTCCGTATCTTTACCTATAAAACCGGCCAAGTGCGAGTCGGACTCTATAAAAACCATTATCTCTATGAAAATGGCAAAAAAATCACGTTTGTTGTATATTTAACTTAAATAATTAATTTATTCTACTTTTTAGTATTTGTTGTTATAGCAGCAACCGAAAAACTTCATCTGTGAAAATTTTAACAGTCTAACTATCACGGTTCATGAGATACAGCCTCGGACAGACTTATCTATACAAACGAGCAAAAAAATCACGTTTTTTGTATGGGAGCCCATTTAAAAAAAAAAAATATTATGGTTTTTAGTATTCTTGTTATAGGGCACATAGAAATACATCATCTGCGAAAATTTGAACTGTCTAACTACCACGGTTCATGAGATACAGCCTGGTGACGGACGGACGGACAGCAGAGCCTTAGTAATAGGGTCCCATTTTTATCCTTTGGGTACGGAACCCTAAACAGAATAACTAAGTAGAAAATGGAAAGGGATCACAAAAAAAAAAGAAAATGCGCTGTCAACATCTCAGCAGCACGCCCAAAAACATTCTAAGCAACTTCTACTCACCGTTAACCCTAAAAAAAAATGCTGTTTCATTATTACTTATTTTCCCCTTAACAATCACTGCAGTCGGTACAATTTCATAATGATTATAAATATGAAACACGCTTTACCCAAAAAATGTGTTACTTTTGGGTTACATTTGTGTAACGATAACACAAAATCTGTTGTGTTACATTTGACAATTTTGGCGGCCTAACCCTTATATTAATATACAAAAATCAAATCAAACGAGCCCAAATTCAAAGGGTTTAATAGTTACCGTTGAAGAGTTCCACCATCTTTCTTCTCGTGTCATCATCAGATCAGCTCGATGGAACCAAATTATTGTATAATTGTATTGTCATCGGTATTACATACATCTGCAAAATTTCAAGTCATCGCAGCTGCCAGGCTGGACCACGCCACGCGCCATCAAACTATTTTAGACCGTAACACCGCTACACTACGCTCAGTTTGGAATGGGCGATTTTTTTTTTTTTTCTTGAATTTTTCACGAAAAATGTTGGATTTTGGTATTATTGTCTTTTTTTCAGTATTGTCAGAGAAGTCTACCATTTTTTATACCTATTACTTTTTTGCCATGCGTTTATAGCTATATTTTATAAAAATGTACAAAAGTTAAATAAATATAATTGGATTTTCATAAGTATGCAATCATAAACTATATCCAAATCGATTATAAACCAGTTCAGCTAACTATTATTTTTTTCGCATGAAACCATAAATCCTAATCAATTAAATTTAAATTTTTTGAAAAACAAAAATAAGGTGATGTTTTTTGGTTGGATTCTGTTACTTTTATATTTGTTACAGGTACCTCTATCATGAAAACTGTTCACTTAGTTATTACTATTTTTGCTGAAAATTCTAGGCCTTTATTCGCATTTTTCTTTTTTGAGGTATTTCTATATAATTTTTTAGTTGGATTCGAAAATATAGTCATTTTAAATAGGATGAAAGGCTGATTTACAAAAATACAGCCTATTGCGAATTAATGTTTTGCCAAACCGTAGTTTTACTGGTCTATAAGTACCCCACCATTAACGGCCCCTAAACTGACCCTATGACCTCTGTATTCTAATGGAACTGTTACATAGATTTTGATTTAAGTAAGCATTTTTTGACTTTTACATAAACTGATTGTACCGATCTCTTATGCAATAGCAGTTGAAGAAACCCTAAATTTCATCCACATTGTAATTAGATTTAGAAATTTAACTATTCTCAATCAAAGCTCAATCGAGTACAATAGCCATTTTCAATAAAAATCGGAAGATGGTCTCGTATTAAGGCGTGGAAGTCCTTGTTCCAAATGTATATTTCCAATACAGACGAGAAAAAATATACTTTCATGAATTACCTTCATCACAGGTCTAACTGCAAAAACAAAACACACATTCACCAAATAAATATTATACCAAACAGGGTAATGTCAAAAACAGAAAACGTCCGAAAATGAAATTGGTTTCGCTATTGACAGTAACTGACACTGAAACTGACTTTAAATTCATATTGCGCCGGCCAGATATGAAATGGAAAACGAGTTTTATTTACTTTATGCAGCTCATTAAACTTTCATAGTAATAATTAAGATCCGCATTACAGAACGCGACTCAGACTCTGATTTATACTTAAGTAGTAGTCGCCTTTGTCTTTTTGATAGTGAGAGAAAGAGGCAATCAATACTTTAGTAAAGATTGAGACTTGAGTTTTCTTCTGTAATACGGACCTTATGTGATGAGAAATAATCACAGGTTAAAGAAATATTGCAGATTTGGATACGATTAGGAGTGTTCAATTCATAGCTCGGAATGTGATGACATCCTCCACCGCATCTTTGTCCCAGCAACGATACGTACCGACAAATCGATAAACAGTAATATAGGCTTAGGATAGGGCCTAGCCTAGAGGGCTTGATATACCTTTGTAACATGATCGCGCTTCACAGTCTATCTAGATATAAACCACACAAAAACATTAACAAATTACTTATTTAAAAATATAAGACATAATTTTTATATGTAATTTGGTTTACTAACTTACATAAAAGTTACAATAGAATACACCAGCAGAAAATATGAAATCTGTGTTCAAAAATGTTATTACCAAAGTAAAAAACATGTATGTGTTTGAGTTATTTATTTACACGAATGCTTTATTTATTTCAATTACGTGATTACAAATTTAAAAAAACTTTAGTCAACAATTCTTTTGTTTTTTCAACAGATTCATATACTAAATGTTACGAAATGCTTTTTCAGTGTACCTACCCGCTACAAAAAAAAATGTGTTTCGTTTTTCTTTCTCGTCGCCGCGCCGCGTAATAGGGTGACCGATCGACGTGATTTTTTGCAGGGTTTGATGAAAGCATATTGAGAGCAGAATATACAATTTCTGCTTTCCAACGTGCTCAAGTAACGCTAGAGAAAAAATTGAATTGCACGTCCCGTACAGCAGAAATCATTGAGATCATCTGAGAAGAGCTGAGATCGTTCTTGAGAGTGATTTATAATTTTGTACAAGCCTTAGATCTTCATATGTATATTGGGATCTTATTTTAGCTCGTATTCGTGCATTGAAAGTTTTGACTGACGCATGACTTGACGCCAATATGGTTTTTGAATTAAATCTTGGACCTAATACTTTGACCTAATATTAATATTCTAGAATGTAATTATTTTATGTACATTTGGATGTGTGGCCCTTAATCCTAGGATGAAAACTCCGAGAGATTCGCTCAGTGATAGATAAAGACTTCATATTTGCATATTGAAATCGAATGTAACGCAATAGTTCAAGAATTATTGGCAAAAAAGTATGGTCCACACATACAAATGCCTGCAATTCTCAGAAATGAAAATAAGATGAACCGGTTGACGGAGCCCCCCAATTTTGTCATTAACATCTACAGTGACTCATAATAAAATCGGTTCTGGCTATAAATCATCCCAAAAAACCTAATATTTTGGAAAATATTTCCATTTATTTTTGGGCCACAGGATTACGTAGGGCCCACTTCATATCTGGAAAACCAGCAGATATGTGACCGCATTTAGCGGCAAAAAACTTCTTAGGAAACTCTCATCAGAGAGAAAAACGTGAATCAAATTCTGAAGCATTTGGACGTGTGGATCACGTTCAAAACCTTCTGCTTCAGCCAATACTGCGTCACATAAGTTGGGAAGGTGTTACAAATGAAGAGAATTTCCGTCACTGAAGGTGAGTAAAAAAAAAGCAAAACATTCAGTATTTTCGGAGATATCGAGGTTTCATTTTTGTATTGAAAATTCGTTAGGGTGACAATGATGTAAGGAATCTTTTTCAGGACAGGAAAATTTTATTATTGTGGTGATTTATGACCATGTTAAAAGCATGTTGTATGATTCGTCGTATAAATAAATAAAAAATATATTTTATTTATCCAGCATAGTCTGGTGTATGATTTAAGTACAAAGGAGAGTCATAAGTAACAAATTCGATTTATGAAATTGGTTTTATCCCTACATTTTTTATTCATTGTTACCCTAATTCACGATTTTAATACAAAAATGAAACCTTGATATCTCCTAAAATACTTAATGTTTTGCATTTTTTTTACTCACCTTTAGTGACGGAAATTCTTTTCATTTGTAACACCTTCCCAACTTATGTGTCGCAGTATTGGCTGAAGCAGAAGGTTTTGAACGTGATCCACACGTCCAAATGCTTCAGAATTTGATTCACATTTTTCTCTCTGATGAGAGTTTCATAAGAAGATTTTTGCCGCTAAATGCGGTTACATATCATATGTGATAGAGCCAGCGTCGTTAATTTTTATCTCGGGCTGCTGGTTTTCCAGATATGAAGTGAACTCTACGTAATCCTGTGGCCCAAAAATAAATGGAAATATTTTCCAAAGTATTAGGTTTTTTGGGTTGATTTATAGTCAGAACCGATTTTTTTATGAGTTTCTGTAGATGTTAATGATATAATTGGGGCTCCGTCAACCGGTTCATCTTATTTTCATTACTGAGAATCGAAGGCATTTGGATGTGAGGCCCATACTTTTTTGCCAATAATTCTTGAACTATTGCGTCACATTCGATTTCAATATGCAAATATGAAGTCTTTTATCCATCACTGAGCGAATCTCTCGGAGTTTTCATCCTAGGATTAAGGGCCACACATCCAAATGTAAATATTATTTTAGTTGACCGCCGCCATGCGCTGTTGAGATTGACAGCTGAGATGGAACGCCAAAGCAAAAAGATTTATTAATTAGTCCTACATATTTTTGTGAAGAACATCAGTACTTACAAATTATAATACTTATCTGTGGCTGCTGTAATCGGTTCTTACCATGAGGCACTTGCTGGTCAGACTTCATATCATTGAAGGTCTTTGCTGTGGCTTGGCAATCAAAATTTTCTCATCAAGTAAGTGCTCATTTTCACAGTTTTTTATTGTCAGTTATATTTTTAAATTATTTTTACAAGCTGCAAGGGGTACAGTAATTATTTTTTAATTTAAATGGTTGCCATTTCTTTTGTTGTGAAATGCGCCGCAAGATCACTTGTTCAGTTGTTATTTTGTGAGCATATTTATCGGATAATGTTTTTACAAAATAAATTAAAGACAAACATTGAATTCAATTTCAAAACGTTCAAAACGATGCCGGGCAAATTATTTAACGGTTACGTGAAGCGAAAAATACATTGACACGGTTTTATATTGTTTCTCTGGCCAAATTGTGCAGTAGGTATTTTTTAACCCCCGACAAAAAAGAGGGGTGATATAAGTTCGCCTGTGTGTCTGTCTGTGGCATCGTAGCTCCTCACGAATGAACCGATTTCAATGCGATTTTTATTTCTTTGAAAGCTGACGTAATCAAGATGGTTCTAAGCTATATTATATCAAAATTGGTTGAGTCATTTAGGAGTTATATGCGATGAGTGTTAGGGGTGATACAACATTTCTAATTTTAGAGTTATGGGATAGGCAGCAGGCGCAGTCGCAGCCTGAAATTTTGGAGGGGTCACTCACCCAATTCACAACTAAGTAGACAGTCTTTATCTTGAATCTTTACAATAAACCGACAAATTACATTATAATATTGTTTTACAATCTTTATTATAACGACGCATATCGATTTTGCTAAGATTACCAAAACTATGTAGTTCGGTTCCTTGTTCCTAAACTAGATGTCATTTCCAAGTTATTTTGGCCATCGTGCGTAGTTCATAAAAACACCACTAGATGTCAGCAAACTATAAATTTATCGCTATTAGGGGATAGCTAGAAATTTCCTGTTATTATTTGGCAAATTTTTGAGATTTTTCAATTTGACCTTAGATTTTGGGGGGGGGGGGGGGTCATGTCCCCTGTGACCCCCCCCTTCGGACCGCGCCTGATAAGTAAAACGTATTGTAATTCCAGGACCAATTGACGCTATTTTTGAAATTAAGGCGCAAATGTGCACGGCCACGCGGCGCTATTTAGGTAGCTGCGTGGATTCATTTGTTTGACAACGTAGGTCTACGTTTCCACTGCAGTACATGCTATACACGAATTGAAACCCACGATTTTGGCTACGTGGATTAGATCAAAATCTAATTTGAGCCTTAATGTCAAACTCACTGAGTAGATATTCACCTCAGCTAAAATGCACCGCGTGCCCACCGTGTGCCGCATTCACAGCGTGCATGGCATTGAGCTATGTCAGCGCTTATTCGAGCAAGTCACGCGTGTATCAATGACGTCATTTCATACGTAGCATGGTCGTGGGTCGCAGTGGACAGTCACGTACATTTTCTAACAAAACGAAGCTTAACCCCGTGCGTAGCCTCTCCGTGCGCCGGCGCTCGGTGGGTCTGCGCCTTTAATTGTAGAAAAATATATTGAATATGAGAATAGTGGTGTGTTGGCAGTTTTTCACCCACAATACAGCAAAACCCTCGCCTGCCACTTACTGGCTTCTACAGTATACCTGGGAAGAGTTGGCAGCTCGCACATTCTAAGTTATACTTTCACTCCCAGTTCAGCGAAGGAGCGTAGTTGTATTAATTTGCTAAATTGTGTTTGTCACTTTTGTACTGCCCTTTAATAAGTGGGTTACTGCGCTAATTACTTTCTTATCGAAATGTTTAACTTTATTTCCAACTTGTTTCTTATCAACGAATAAATAAACTTGACTCAGTTCGTTCAATGTAAGTGTTATCTCCTGCAGATATTTTACAGTAATTGTAAATGTACGTCTGTACGTTTACACAATTGTAAGATATTTGCTGTTACTATCACAAACGAGTAAAGTGATAACGGAGTCCAATCAAGACATATGAATAAAGAATGTCGAAAATTGCTTTATTTCATAGAATACTCAAAGGCGTCGCTAAGGGGGGGCAGGAAGGGGTAGCTGCAACCGTTTTCTTATTACAATGGCCAATTTTCCATAGAGGCAAAGACTAGCATGCTCTTGACTGTACTACAATTAGTATTTTTCTCATTCTCCATAGCATTAACTGACCATAGGCTGGCGACGTTCTTGAGAATACTTATCTTCTTAAAATTAAGAGCTGCGCTCTTGTCGGTGTATCAATTTCCATTCCATTCGGTTCTGAGACATATCTTTCAGTTCCTTGTAATTTGAAACTCCTACTTTTTTAATTTTTTTCTGGTCGCGGAATCGTCTTCTCGGTCGCCCTCTTCTTTTCCTTCCTTCCACTTTGCCTTCCAAAATGACTTTTAAAAAATAATCATGCCTAAGTAGATGACCAATCATAGACCCTCTTCTGTTATAGAATACTTACTGAATTATTATAGTTATTTTAATCCCTCGACAAAAAAATGGGGTGTCATAAGTTTGACAAGTGTATCTGTACATCTGTTCTTTTTTTTACGCCTGTTCGCAAAGATGCAGTCTTCCATTGAGACGAATAGGCAAAATTTTGAGGGGTAGAGCACAAAAGACAATGAGTAAAAAACTATGGGAGGTGGTCCTTTTCACCAATATATATGACATTTGTGTTTGGTGATGGGTCTATCTATCCTATAAGTATACAGGGCTTTAGGTAAATCTTTTTCAACCTCTCGGGTGCTAAATCAGTCCAAGAAACTGAACAACTTTCCCCAAAAAAAATTGATCTCCCATACAAAATGATGCGCTATAGGCTGATAAAGTTTGAATGGAAACTCAAATTTTTTTTTTGTATTTTGATCTATTATTGGGGGAAAGATGTTCAGTTTAATGGACTAATTAATCACCCGAGAGGTTGAAAGAGATTTACCTTAAGCCCTGTATATATTTATTTTTAAATGTGTGTTATCTTATGGCCTTTCACAAGAACATTATAACGTCCACTGCAGGATACAAACATGGCTGTGGTGTTGTTGCCTTAAACCTTCGCGTGCTTTTTGAACACATGGTGTACGAGTGGCGTAAACAAGCACGCGACGAGTTTATAATTATATTCCCTCCCCTTCACTAAACTGGCAGACGGGAAAGTTTTTAGATTTTTTTTTTAAATAATTTTGGCTTCCTAAAAACGTGTTATAGAATGTTGAAAAGAAGACCTTTCTTGTTGGATTTGCAGTTAGACACACACTTAGATATTCCATCCTAAGGTCTTCCTCGAGTTTCTTTACTGACAAAGAATGCCGTATTCTTTATAGGCCAGTCAGTGAAGAAATTTAAGGGATTTCCTGCAGGCAAATACCTTTCATCACAAACCAAAATAGGAATGTCCCTCAGAAATGTGAACTCGTAACTGCAGTATTAAATATTTTATAGTGCTCTTTTCAGTCCATGCATTTACCCCGAAATCGATAGGAAAGTATAGACGGAAATAAATATAAGTATGTGTTCGCTCAGTAAACATTTGTAAACTATCTTTTTTTATGTGTAGGTATTGACGTTTATATTAATAAGTAGTGGGTTTAACTAATCCAAGTAGTTTTCAAACCACCGAAGCAAATCGGCTTATGACGTTGTTCTATCTATATCAAAAGTAAACGAGTCACACTGAAGTTATAACGCGATGGCTGAAACATTATCATTCAATAAATTAAAAACGCAATGCATCACTTAAAATACATTTACATTCTGTCGATATTTTGTGGTTACTAAAAGCCATTTTGTGTTCACAACGAAGTAGAAGCCTACATTAACCACCGTAAGGGTACGAGATTTAACAAAACGAACAGCGATAAGTAAAGCATTTCTTATTATTAAGTAATAAGAAATATTTTTATTTGAAAACTGACTTTTGTCGCCATTTCAGAGTTTACGAAAATAATTGGCACATTTCCTACTTTTAACATCGATAAAAAGGAGGGGTGCTATTATAAGTATGACGTGTTTATGTGTGTGTCTGTGAGTCTGTTTATTTGTGTGTCTGTCTATGGTATCGTAGCTCCTAAAGAAATGGACCGACTTCGATGCGGTTCTTTTTTTTTGAAAGCTGACTTAATCGAGATGATTCTTAGCTAAATTCGATCAAAATTTTTTCAGCATTTTATTATTATGTTAGAGCAGGTAAATGTACAGCGCAAAGACGAGCCCAGGGTCTTAGTACAAAATCATTCATCGAAATCAACACCACCAAGTGTTTTTTGCGATATTCTCTACAATTAGTTCTTGTGAATACAATACAATGTATCATTTGCATTTATGTAAACAAGCTAAATATGACGTACATAGTCACGTATGTCATTAAAACTATTCACAGATTGCCTCAATCAGCTTCACGAGGTTGTAGATTACATTCATAGTGTAGTATATACGTATTTATCACACTGGTTCTACCTAGAGTCTGTAACCCCCGACGAAAAAGAGGTGCAGTTATTTTTTTTAAAAGTGTTATCGAGAATTTGATCGAAATGGGTTCTTAGCTTATATCAAAATTGGTTCAGACTTATAAAAGTAAAAAGCTGAATGTTTAAGGTGTAATATACATATTTTTAGAGTTATTTTAGAAGTTAACAAATGTGTCGATTAAAAGTGGAAAAATCCATGTGATACTTTCTTTCAGTGAAAAATTTTAAAAAAAATCTAATCAGGGATCACTGTCACCATCATCACTATTGTCATCGTATTTGTCTAAATTTTTGCAATTTCCATGGCATTTTTGTAGCTGTCCGACAGCAATATTTCAGCATCCGAGCATTATAAAGGATTTTGATTTGATTTTTTTAAGAATTCTGAAGGATGTATCAATGCTACGCGGGGTCAAAGTGGAATACTAAGGGGACGTCTATATATCACGTCACAGTCTTAGAGGGAGGGAGGGCCAACGCATAATGTGACGAGTAAAGAGCGTGACAAAAGGAAGGGGGAGGTCCAATAAGACGAAATTTTTGTGACGAAATATATTTGTAGGGTAAATCGTACCCAATATTCTGAATTCAATGAAAACCTGGTGGTCGTTGTGGATTTTAAAAGATAATATTAATATATTTATGTAGTTTATGCGAAGCCTTGTAGAAACAATGTAAACATTTTTTTAAGTCTTTAAAAGTATATAAAATGATAATTCATGATCTCTTCCTTTATCAAATTTGACTACCAGCTGTGCATCTGTGCTTATACTATTTTCGTACATTGCAACTAGTTGAACGAAAGCCTATATATTTTGTTTAAATAAACGAATTTGTTTCTCAAGTAATTTTTGGGAAAGAATAATATTCGGTGCGAATGGACTTGAACCCACGACCCATGATTAGATCTCCTGGTGCTCCAATTTATATTATTATTATTTTTAAAATACTAAATTAAATTTCTTTCTAATTTAACGTTGGCATAGTTTAACTGAACCAAGTCGCGTGAATAAGCTTAGTATGATCAATGTACATAAATATAGCCAAGTACCTAAGTAAGAAGATAAGGCATTAACCTAATTATACAGTCGTAGGGTTTCTGCTAGGTGAAGCCAGTGTGATTCGCTGGGCAGACTGTAACAGTACCTATTTGCTGACAATGACTGAAGCTACTGGTAAGTTTTTTCTTTGCTGTTTATTATTGACTTGAGAATGTACAGAAATTGATTGTCTTACATAATGTTTCATTTGTGTTGATAATAGGGGCTCATTGAATAAGCTTTGTTTTATTCATAATTTATTTGATTGAACAGCTTTACTTTAGATTTATTAAGTGAAAACGAAGCTTAAACATAGCTCGTTTCATCTGCTGTCTGTTTTATTGCTTATTTTTGCGCTGGTCGCTTTAGATGAACTAAGTATTCCAGTAATTAACTTAATTTTATTTTAAATCTTCTCACAAAATTTCGCATTCCCGAGAAAAATTCAAAGTCGTTGGAAAAAACAGTTTTCCTGATAGGTAATTTGATTGGAGAACGGCAAATTTATATTTAAAGACCTAATAATAATCGATGAAAAAAGAACTTTTTTGTGTGGGATTTAGCTTAATTAAAGTAGAACAGGAAAATTAAAAAATAAAGATTCTATCAGTGCTTATTATCTACATTTGGTAATAGATTTCAAGATACACTCGATTGTCATCTCGAGAGCCATTTCCTTTGAAGGTAAAAATAGGTTTTGAGTCACTAATCTTATTAATTGTTTAAAGTAATCGTGCCCTGTTTGATTTCCTACTTAAAAATATTAATGTAAAAATAATCTTTTTGAAATGCTTGAACTAACATCGCTAACGATAAAGGTATAGTAATAATTTAATTAAATGTCCCATTATGTAGGTTGACAAATGGTGCTTATCTTAATTTACATGTAATGATGTGTACTTACTCTAATTTAAAAATAGTTTCAGTCTTAGGTTGGTTTTATTTAATTTAAAAAAAATATTGTTAAGAATTTTGAGGAGAAACCTCTATCTAAGTCTATTTTGTGTTTGCGTCTTTATTTTTTGTATGTTTGTCAGATATTTGCCTAATTCGAAACGCCAGTTTACCTACTCAGTGTTTGGTTCGAGATCAAAACAAATTGTAGTGAAAGACAGAATATTTACCTCTACATAAAGACACAAATAAAGAGGGCCGTTTGGTCGAGTGGTAGTGACGCTGCCTCTTGAACGGCGGGTTCTGATTTCGATCCCCAGTCGAGGCAAACATTTGTGTAAAAAGCAGATGTTTGTTCTCGGGTCATGGGTATTTGTGTTTGTGTTTATGCGTGTTCCAAGGGACCAACGACACAAGGAAAAAACCTTAGTGTGGAACTTTGAGTGTGTAGCGTTTATTAAAAAAAAGAGGTATTATAATGTGATTTAGTTGGCCATTTTCTAGACTATTTCCTGCAACGCTCTAAGAACGTGTGTCTTTATACGCTGTTATTAAAAACTAACTTTCCGCCCGGGACTTCGTTCTTGTCGGAATTTGGGAAAATTGTATATATAGCCTACGTGTTATTTTAATGTCTGAGCTATATTCTGGCAAAGTTTCATAATCATCCGTCCTGTAGTTTTTGCTTGAAGGAACAACAAACATCCATTCATCCTCACAAGTTAATAGGATTAGTAGGAATTATTTTCCCTCAACTTTTGTTTAATCAATCTTTTCGGATAAATTCTTTACGTAGGTATTAAAAACTACCTAAGTTCGATGTTTTTGCTTCAACTCTTGTGGGAACGTAAGTAATATTTTGAATCCTCATTTTAAACCGGTCACTACCTATTTAGTAGCAATTATCGGTATTTCTGTGTGTCCATATTCGTATTTCTGATTTTAAACCGGTCACTACCTATTTAGTAGCAATTATCGGATTTTCATTGTATCTATATGTCTGTGTGTCTGTCTGTCGCATCATAGCTCCTAAAGGAATGGACAGAATAAATAATAGTACTAACGTAGTTATAAGCAAAAAATGCTTTGCCACAAAACATCAAAACATCATTTAGTTTTTTTAGTTTAGACAATATCTTAAATTGTCTTATGTTATTGTGTTGTTGTTTAATTTATTCCTTTCGGAAAAGCGGAAGGAATCTCTGTCTATACATCCATTTTTAAACATTGTCTAAGTTTTAATTTTATTTTTTGTGGTAATGCTCTTAATGTCAGGGGTTAAACAATTTTTTTAAATTTTAGAGTTACATAAAAATTATAAATCTAAAATATTGACGAGGTCTTAGCCACTCTAGGTGACTATGCTCATTTAATGTTAAATGAAGAAAATGAGGTTTAAAATAGCCATTTTGTGATCATAATACGAGCTGTGAACATAATGAGGAAAATGAAAACTTAATTTACAAAAACAAGTTTTATAAGAAGAACATACATACATGCATGCATTAAATGAGAGAAAGTGTGATTACCTTGTGATTATGCATTGGTGAGGTAAGTTTTGCGACCACTTTCGTTTTATTTCGATTACGTAATTGACTAAATAAATAACTAAAGACAACACTGGTCAAAACATCAATATTCTCTTTTTTTCACTGCTGTAAGAACAAACATAATCATACTTTATTTTAAACAAAGTCCCTGCCGCATTTGTATGTCTGTCTGAACGCGATTAACTCAAAAACTACTGAACGGATTTTCATACGGTTTTCACCAATGGACAGTGATTCAAGAGGAAGGTTAGTGTGTATGATTAGATCCCATGGAAATTTCAGGATTTCGCAACAATGTCACATACAGACCCACAGAAACTCACGCCACACTTATGAAACCCCTCTATTTTGTCGGGGGTTAAAAATTACAAGCCTCACTTTAATCTCCATCGGGTTAGTACTACTTAAGAGTTATTAGACGAAACATGAGTAATGAGTGTAGTGGTGATAGGCTGTCATCGTTTTGCCAACGATACGGCAAAACTTGAGCAAAACCGTCGCGGCGCACTAACTGGCTTCTTCAGTATGTCCGGAAAGAGTTGAGATCTGGCTCATTGTTAATTTTTCTTTTTAATTATCAATCGCACAAAAACATTGAAGTTTTACAGATAAGAGAACATGATACACAATAGCGAGCTTAACTCAAAACCACGGACCGGTGTGAAGCATTTTTAGAATGTCGGATATGCCTGCAACATAATCACCAAAGCTATAGTAATCCGAACAAAAAGTGGCTCAAACTGGTATCAGTTTTAAGCGCTTTATAGCCTCAGATCACGGCACATGTTAGAACATGTGGCATAATCTATATTTAATATTATAAAGAGGAAAGATTTGATTGTTTGTTTGTATTGAATAGGCTCCAAAACAACTGGACCGATTTGAAAAATTCTTTCACCATTGGAATGCTACATTATTCCTGAGTAACATAAGCTTAATAATTTTCCCAAATTCCCACGGGAACGAAGTCCTGGGCGGAATACTATTTTTTATACAACAACTATCCGACTCTTTTCGGGGCTCTTGGATAGATAAAGTGTCTTCTGAACTTCCAAAGCAGAGATACACTATGGACACTAATAAAATAGACGCTATGCATACACACACGAAGGATACTTGTGTCGTGGAAAATACACAAAGACAGACACGGAAACCCATAACTCGAGAACAAACATCTGCCTTTTACACAAAGATTTTGCCCCGAATGGCAATGGAACCCAGAACCCGTTGATCAAGAGGCTGCGCCACCGTCTTACTGTATTAACATAATAAGTATCACTGAAACGTGTCCCCGAATTTCAATTAGATAAAATTATGTTTGTATTTTTTTAACGTAACTAAAAAAAAGCCCTCAACAGTCAAAACAGGTATCAAGTAATTGCTATATTTTCACAACAAAAAAGCTATCTTTGACTCTGAATCATTAATTAAGCACTAAAACATTTTGACCCCAACTTTTTGCTACACTTTGTGTAGTGGATTTTTTGACTTTAATTATTGGTTTTCTTTTTATATTTTTCTACAGTATCTCTTTTCTCTTCTTCACTTAGTCCTATTTCTCATTCGGGGTACGATTGACCATTATCCAAGACTAGTCATGACAGTGGAACGACTGTCGTTCAGTTTAATGGGTATATTTTAACTTACGAGAAGGCTCAATGATTAAAAAAATACCATCTTTGAGAAACTTCAGACGGTAAATAATTAATAACTTAAACCTTAGATGAAAACCGAAAGCTTGTTGTTTGGAAAATTCAGTAAAACCGAAACCTCGTTTAACGCGGTTTGAACAAATCTACCTCTAGACAAAAACCTCTTTTCAGTTTCAAACGCGGAGTCTTGAAACTTAGTGAGAGTTTCCACGTCTGTTTGCACCTTTGTATTTTTTCCTAGATATTTTCCTCTCAGCCGCACATATAAAGTACTCCTCTGTCGTATTCCGCGATTGTCCGCACGAACGAGTGGTGCCAACGCCACCATTCCACAAATTTTTGCTCCTTTAGTGTAATCTGTGAACTAAAGTGATCGGGCTAACACTTCCTTCGTGTAACACAAGTTAAAGCAATAAACACAAATGGATCGTTATAAGCAACAAATGGGAATCTTAATTTTGGTTCTAATGGGTAAGTTTTTTTGTATTGTTTGTATTGTCTCTTATTTTAAAAATTATATAGCGGTAACCGCTATATAAGCTTATTAACTTGATCCATCACTTCTTCATTTCTGTCTACGAGTATTTTGATAACTTTGAGTTTTGTTCCATCCACAAATCAACTGTAGTAAAAATCTTGAAAATGGAAAGTTCTCAATGGAATAGTATTTCTACGTATTTTGTACCACTGCAGGATAAGAAGAATACTGCAATCTGAAAAAAACGTGCGTTGCGAATGTGGTTATTTTTTGCGTATTAGTACATTCACATTTGCTCGTTAGCATTGCTAATTTTATAGCAATTATAACATATTAGGTAAGCTCAGTGCTCCCATTTCCATATTTAAATTTTAAGTCGTTCAATTATGCGTTGGCTGTTTCAGCCATCTCAACCCCGACGGAATTCGCTGCAAAATCTTACGACCCTCCTGGATACTTCACAAGCTGAGGCCCATTTGGTATCCAATCATTTAATTGTCTGCTAGTATTTTAGCCCGTTGTTTTCTCTGTCACTCCCTTGCAGGATCAAATAGGCGGCTGTATCTTCAGCCTCTAGATATATTCCCACACAAGTGCTATTGGTGGCGTTTAACATTAACCTATGTACAGAGGCCAGCGCATTAGGTTACTCCATTTTTATTGCAAAACCGCTCTTATCACAACAGCACAGAATTCACGCGTGTGGTACCTAACCTGAGTTGCGGCTGTCCGTACTTACTGCCTATGTGAAATGTTGTTTAATTAGGTACATAAAATAATATTGCAGGTTTTGATTCAAAATATTAGTTTACAAGTTCATGCATACAAATTTTGTGAAAAATTTGACACTGTACAATTTTCTTCAACTTCCTCAATGTACAGATAGCAGGACGTCAGGTTACCCATTTGCACTACGAGAGCGAGGTCAAGGTGAACATGCAGCCATATGCGCCACCGTGGGTACAGTCAAGAGCACGTCACGCTTGACACTACCAGTTTAAGCTGAGCCATTATTTATACCGGGCACCATATACTGCAGGGCGCCGGTCTAAAGTCAAAAGTGTCAAGCTTGACGTGCTCTTGACTGTACATGATTTTATTATTTGTCATTCAAGTACAGGGAATGCTGGACTTGAATTAATGTAATTCTGTTTGTTGCTGGTTGTTAAGTTTAATGTGTTGATTCACATCCACTATTAAACAATACCAATGAACTTTATAAGTTAATAACAATATTCCTAAATTGTTAATACCAAATACCAAGATTCCTCAAATTTTTCTTCAGTCTAGCGTCTCGGTTTCGGTATTTTTTCTTTGAATAACTAAATATATGAATCATTAGGGTTCCGTAGTAAACTAGGAACCCCTATAGTTTTGCCATGTCCGTCTGGCCGTCTGTCTGTTCGTCCACGGTTTTTGTCAGAGCCCCTTGGTACTACAAAGCTGACATTTGACAAGGTTATACATATTGGCCACTGTGCGGTTTGAAAACTCTGACACCAGGGTTAGCCAAGTTCGCCAACACTTGACTATGCCTTGCCTACACGATGAGAAGAAGATATTGATTACGCCGACAAAATGGTTAATCTAAATTTCGTCAAAGTCAAAACAAAATTTATTTCATAGAACATTCAGGATCTTACTTATAATAAATAAAAGTAGGTAAAAACATTAGCATTTTTAACTTTGCGCCTATTCGCCTATTGCATTCTTCCCTAGAGAAGAATAGGCTAGAAACTCCGAGGGCTGCTCTTTTTAACTCAATCATACATCTATTTTTAATTTACTTAGTGCCTGAATGCCTCTGGAGCTGAGCAATTTATTACCATGGTTGCTTGCCTAAAATATAGTCAGAAATTTTATAATTTTTAAAATTAATTTAATTATTGTTTTAAGTTTATTTATTTATTTTATTATATTTACTGTTTATGAAAAATAAATTCGTTTCGGGGTGCATCGCATACACCTAAATGGGAATTGATTTTTTTTAACGCTCCAATGCCATTGTGTGTCATTGGTTTGTAATAAACGTAAGTGATTAAACGTACTACGGAACCCTACTCTATGCGTGACTCTACACGCTCTTGGCTTGTTCTTTCTTTTCTTTTAATAAAAATAAGGCTCAAATATACGCATTAAGTCGTAATGAAAAATACACCACTGCGATCGGATAAAAATACCGATAAAAAAATCACTTGACTGTATAATTTAAAACCTAAAACAAAACTTTGCTACCATAAAAAGTAAACACATACCATCGTAATCATCTTTTTTTTCTTTTTTCAATCTCATTAATATGTTGTTTTGAAACCTGATCGTGTTTACTGTTTAAAAAACAAGTTTTTTATATCATTTGAGATCTTTTCACAAGGTAGAGAACAGAAGTGTTTTCAGAAAGTTTTATGTGTGTATATTGTGAAAAAGGAAATGTTTCCAGTCACGAAACTCATCCACGTTATATTTTACGTAGAAATTTAAATACCTATAAAATATACAGGGTGTAAGGGATAGCTTAGCAAAAACTGAAACCCTAAATAAAAAAAAACATCAATCTGAATGATTTCCATTGGATTTTGCTCTGGAAATTTTTCAAAATTAAAACATATTTTTTGAAATTTTTTTTTGCTTTAAAATTAAAAAAATATTATTTTAATACATTCCATTTTCCAATAAAAACAAGATACTTAACAACGATAAAGGGCATTTCCACGGTAACTTACGTTACAAACAGAGCGCTGGATTGTAATACAAGTATCTCTTATGAAGTTATTAACAGTCTTCTATTTTAGATTGTTTGTGTATTAGAGGCTACAATGTGTCCTGTTTCAAATATAATTAATATGACTCAAAACCTTACCACATCCTAGACGCAACACGATGTAATGTCTTGGTAACTTTCGTTACACAAAATAGCCTCGACTATTTGTGACATAAACATTGTTTGATTTTTCTCTGATTTTATTGACTTCCGGGTTATTGTGGAGTAAAAGTTGGTTTAATCATTAGTTAAAGTATTTATTATGACAAAAAGTTTTTGTGAAACAAAGGATATAATAAACAAAAAATAAAAAACGTGGTAACTCACGTTACAAACAAATAGTAACTTGCGTTTCATTCGAAATAGACAAGAAAATAGCGAGAATGAATTATTGTAATATTAAGCATTAATCATCATTAGAAAGAATATCAAATATTTAAAGTTTACTGGTGCTTATTTTTCCACTCTGACAAGGGAAGGTCGTCTTCGTCGTCAGAAGAGTTGTTAGCGTCATTCTGCTCTACAAAATCTCACTCATTGTTTCTCACTCTTTCTTTTATTTTTCTTCGATTTTCATTGATAATTCTTGCTTTTTCTTGATGCAGGTAGAGTTTCAATCTTTTCTTTTTTCTTCTGTCTACTTTTACGACAAGCTATTTTTGCCGATTCTCTATATTCATCATATTTTCCGGCTTCCTTTAACTTCTCCCTCCTTCTTCTCATTTTTTCAGCAGCACTGAGTGGCATTATGACTGCAATTAAAATAATATTGTAAAGGTAACTGTTGTTACATACCTGAAACGCAAGTTACCGGTAACTTACGTTACAGACTTTTAACAGCAGATAAAAAAAAATCCCCATCGTGCAAAGCAAAAAAAATATGCAATTCCACGCACCTTAACATACTTTAAGAGAAATTTGATTCTTATTTAAGAAACATTATTATTACAAGAAATATAAGAAAAACATATCATATATGGTAATTTGCGTTACAAATAGCAAACAGTTTTTAAATTGGACATATCTTCGTAAAGGTTCCGTCAGTTATCAAAGTTTATAGTTTTACCAACAGCACTAAGCATACTAAGAATAATATCTGAACACTTACCCAATATTTCAATAAGCCTGTGAGATAATTGTGGTTTCTTAAACACCTTTTTCACCTTTTTTTCGCGAAACACGGAACAGTTAACAATAACGTTTCATATCTCAAAAGTACGATGACAAATATGGAACTAGATGTCTAAACAATATAGTTCTACCTTCAAACAAGGGTTTGACGGTATACAATTTTGGAATACCCACAAAAAAAATAATTGGTAATTTTACTCTCTGCCGTGGAAATACCCTAAACACGAAAACCAGCAGTGTACATCGCATTCTAACAGCAGCGCGGCGCGGGGTTAACGCGCGCGGAGCGCGGTTTCGCGGTACATTGCGTAGCGCCAAAGTAGGTAAAGAACTAAAACTCTGTAACTTGACGTTTCCAAATAAAATAATTACTTGTTGACGATCCTAGTTATGGGTAGATTTCACGATTTAAGTATTTGCTAAGCTGTTCCTTACACCCTGTATAATGTTAGGGTAAATTTATGATAAGTGAATATTAAGATTGCTGGATGATTTTTTCATGTACTTACAGACAGCAGCTCGTCAGGTTACCCATTTTCACTACGATCATGAGTGACATGAGGGCGATGTCAAGGTCAACATGTATAACCTGATGTGCTGCCGTGTGTACTTTGCCTATTGCGCTCCGCGTGTCAAACCACGTGCTCGCGAGAGGACTTACTCGAGGTGAACGAAAGGGCCATTAAGGCCGCCGCCTTCTGGTCTTACAAATTTTGCCTAATTACCGTATTACAATTTTCTATCATCCCTGACATTCGGTTGCTTATAACTTTCAATAGTTATAAGCAATCGAATGTGGGAAAATTAAGTAGCTTACGTTACTTCCCAAGGTCTAATCTATAATCATTTTTGATGGCTTAGGCTCAAGCCGATAACTGACCGAAACTGTGGTAAAAGAATTTTAGACTTAGCTTGGTGCGTTTCTAGATTTTATCGGTTAAACTGAGCATAAGCGGAGCCAGGGAGGGGGTTTTGGGAGTTCAACACCCCCCACCCCCGAAATTTTCAAAATCGTGGTCGTCTTCCCTTCCCTGCCCTTATCCCTCTACGAAACACCGTGAAATAGTATCTGAAATTCACGAAGCGATTTTTATGTACTCGTCAGAGCTTCCCAAAAGAAGTACAACTTGAAGTGTAGAAAGTAAAAATGTAGATATATATAAGAAAAAAAAGAGAAGATTGATCCTCTCATGCGTTTGAGTTCACATGAATAAAAATATCATTTTTTTAAATTATTCTGGCTACGCCCGTGAAACTGAGGATTTTTGACATTCACAGTAACATAATATATGAAAAGTGTATATTTAAATGTTCTGAATAAAACCTGATACTTATTTAATCTGTTTTAGAGAAAGCAATACAATTTGCGAACTAATATTTATATCTAAAACAAAAGATGTTTACGTCGGTGTAATCTTTTCTACTTTTACACGTGTTTCTTTGTACAGTACCAAGATACTTTAATCATTGGTCTATTTTACTAATACTTCTAATAAATCTGTATGTTAAAGATATTTGAGACAAAATACTGTGTTCAACAGAATTTATATTTCAACGATAATACTTAAAATTTTTGTCCCATTTTTTTTTCATTTGGTACAATTAAATGAGGCTCTTCCGGCTTCGCTTTATGACTGACTCTTGACTTCACTTCTTTATTTAAATGGAAATCCATCATCTGTAGAATGTTGATTGATACACAAGTGCAGTGTATATTTTTTAAAAGGAATATAAGTGTGTACGTTAAAAAAGTAAAAATCAACTTTATATAAGTAACTAAAGATAATGTATTTGTTGTTTTAGTAGTTTTTTTTTTAAATTGCTGAATCGATTTCAGTAAAATTCATATGGAACTACCTCAGAAGTATCCTCTTTTAGAGAAAAATAATTTAGAAAATCGACTTACTATTGGCGGAGTTATCGCGTAAGAAATAGTCAAAAATTTTTTTAAATATATTTTAATAATATAAAACATACAGTCGAATTGAGAGCCTCCGGCTCTTTTTGAGGTCGGTTGAAAATTATATCACATGTGTAACGTCACAGCTCGTCCAAAATTACAATACTCCACCAGCCACTTTTTTAACGATTGACGTCATCAAACGATTCGGAATATCATTACGAAATCTACTTCTACCGGCAAAATAGTAGAGATATATACCTATACTAAAGGAGCGAGTGCTCCTTTAGTTGCATACCTTTGTAAAACATTTTTAGAAAAGTTAATGTAGATTAATATATGTAGTAACTTAAAAAAAATATAGAAAGCATCTTTTGATTTGTTTTAATAAGTGAAACATGGAATAATTAGAGCTGACGTACCAAGTCCACGGGTCATGGGTGTTTGTGTCTGTCTTTATGTATGTTCCGAGGGGCCCACGACACAAGAGAAAACCCTAATGTGGGCCTTTGAGTGTTTAGCGTTAGTTTGTTAATTACCTTTACAACAGTGCCTAACTTACTTAAATGCACTTCAACAAAAAGGTCTTACACAAGTTATTGTCCTGAAACAGTTCCTTATACAATAACTAATTCTTCGTTTAATCTCTGTCATTTCTTTGTCACGCCATCACTGAATTTAATTATCTAGGTTACTCAGTAACAGTGATATAATTCCAGTCCTATTGTTTTGTTTAAGAGTACTTACGCCCATGGGCGCGGTATTGCGTGTGACCTTTTCTTTAATCGATCTAGATCTAGATACTTTTAAATACAATGAAATTATCTAGAAGAGCATAGCTCTGTAAATCGAGTTCAAAATTATTAATCAATAAAGTTTTAATTGTGTTACTGTGATTGATTAATTTTGTACTTCGTTTTCATCCGTCCTTTTTCGTAATATAATATTAAAAATGTGAATTTGTTTGTTCATTCTTTTGTTTGTCCTTCTTTCAAACCGTAACGAAGTAACGGATTTAAGCAAATTTCTTGGAGAGTCACCTAAGATACTTTTGCTTAGTTTATGAGTGATATGTAATTTTTTAACCGTTTTCAATGAGACTGTTTTATTGTATGTTTGTTACGCGAAATAGTCAGCCGATTTTTTTTTGTTCGGAACAGTATACTCCTGAGGTGATCTCATATACAACAAACACTGTATGTTTAAAAGTTATATGCTGCTGATAGGCGTGTTTAGGATTGAAGTCGGTTGACTCTTAAACGTGCAAAATTATGGTTAGTTGAAGAGCCACATATTATACTTTTCCACGGGAAAGAAGTCGTAGGCGAAAAGTTACTACGGCATATTAATATTATAACATATAAGCACACACACTTTTCATCACTTCATAAGAGAAAATAACATTTGTAGATATATACAATAATAATATATATATATATCTTCTTCTTCTTATCGTGTAGGTAGATATAGTCAAGTATGTGGCGAACTTGGCTAACCCTGGTGTCAAAAGTTTTCAAATCGCACAATGGCCTCTGACTTGGTTTTAACGACTGTATTCTATCGACAACAGCCGGTACCGACAGCTTAACGTGCCCGTTGAAGCATGGAAACGCTCGTGATAAATTGCCAGTTTGATCACCCATTAGGTTCCCTGTCTCTGTGTTAGTTGCTTAACCTCACTGATCGGTTGAGATCAGCGAGCACTACTGGGCTACGAGCGCTATATATGTATATTGTCGATATATTTTGTCGCCATTCATAAACGTCACTTTTGATCATGTCTTAATGTAAAGAATTAGAACAAAATTTTTGGATTTCTGGACTAGAGATAAAATTGAATTTTCTGCCTGCATTTGTATTTCCGGGCCCGTGACCCGAATCTTCTCAACGTTCGAGTGAATAGGCATCCTCTAGGTGAGCTTGTTATATCCTCGAGCACATCGTCGCCTTTGAGCCAAAGTGTGGTCAAGAGCGAACACATTTCTTATAAAAAAATCCAGAAAACCTGCTTGGGGCTACTTAGGCGTTCCCTAACTATAAGGTATGTGGCGAACCGAACTAACCTTGGTGTCAGACTTTTTAAACCGCCAAATAGCCTCTGATTTGGTTAATCAACTGCGGTCTATCAATAACAGCTGGTTAGTCGTAAAACTCTTCCGGCGCGGGGCCGTGACCGACCCTTTAACGTACCCTCCGAAGTACGGAACGCTTCTAATAAATTGTCCTTTGTACGAACCTCACTCATCGAAATTTTTTATTATAAATTCAAAATTGCATTTTTATACACGTGAGACTGTTGAGCAAATCGTATAAAACCCAGAAGAAAACGTGAATTGGAGCGTATTAAATCTAGCCAATGTCTCCCAACCGTTGCGTAGCTACACGTAATAGGCTTACTTCATAGTCCTTTCTTCCACAGGAATTTTGGTTATAATATGTCTTTACTAAATCCTCATCCTGTTTCCTTACTAAGTAATTCCTCTATAATATTGGCAATCACAAAATTTAGAAATCATTTTAGGAATGATCTTCATGCTCTTTTGAAAAAAATTATTTGATCTGACGACACAGCAAAAAACACTTTTCATCGCCACCACCGTTTATGCTTCGACACCAGGGTTAGCCGAGTTCGCCACACACTTGACTATACCTACACGATAAGAAGAAGAAGTCGCCAAATGGCATGTATTCTAATTAATTACGAGAGCGCAATATTAATGAATGACAAGCTAATACGATACGAGACTGATTTTTAATTTACTAGCTAATGCTCGCAACTTAGTTTTCGTGTTGTATTTTTTGTAGAACATTGCTCCTGAGAAAATTATAATATATATATATTTACCTATTTATAAGTGTAGGTAGGCAACACACAATTATTTTACTACTACCAACAATTCGTACGTACTAATTGTAACATAGATTGTGGATTAATAAAAATTCCCTTCAGTTCGATTCTGCTTTGAGGTACGGAATCTACCTCGAACCCACTGTTTTTGTGTTTAATCACACGAAGCGCCTCTTTAGCCTAATCTAAGTGACTGCATATTTTAATGGAATATTCATTCCTCTCTTCAACCGTAAATATTTATAGTGACACATACAAATTCATGTCTTGTTGTTGTCTTACGATGTTTAATCGTTTAGTATTAATTTTCAGTAATTTATTCAATCCATTGTTCAATGAAATATTCCACGATTATTAATAAATATTCATAACTAGCTGTCCGCCCGCGACTTCGTTCCCGTGGGAATTATTCTGGTGAATTTTCAATTTTTTCTAATAAACCTGGTCGTGACAATAAGGAACACAACAAAAAAAAAGAATCATCCAAATCGGTCGAGCAGTTTTCGAGTTTTGCGCTTAGCAACATTCATTTTTATTTATATAGATGTCATAACACAGACTGAACAGAGAAAACTGCATCAAAATTAGTAACGTATTTTAAAAGGTTTAAGCAAAGAAACTAGATAAACTTCTTCAATACGATACTTCAGTCATTTTGTTTTTTTAGGATCAAGTGGATAAATTGACTAATCCCGATGTCAGAGTTTCCCATCTGCCAAATAGCTTTTGATATGTTTTGAAAACTAATAAATTGACAGGCAACGACTTTTTATAGTGCCCTCAGAAACACGGACACGCTGATGATAAATTGTGGCTATGGTTAATTATAAAGGTGCCAGACGCCATGTAAAATCACTGCCCCATGTTAAAGTGCCAGGTTTATTCTAATTTGAACCTTATCAATTAGGGAGTTGTATTCCCTGCCGGCGTCTGTATTTCCGAGTTCATACAACCCAAATATCTTTAAAGTACGAGTGAATAGGCTTCTTCTGGGTGAGCTCGCTACATCCTCGACCACATCTTTGCCCTAAGCTAGATTGTGGTCAAGAGCAAACCCATTTTTAACAAAAAAAAAAAACACCAGCAGACAAGAAACATGACTGGATACTTAGCTGAGGGAACAGACTCTACGTTACCTATCCACATCAGTGTTCTACTAACCACTAAGCAAATAACTCACTGTGGTAGGAAATTGCCATGACAGACTCGAGGTCACACCAATTTGTCACATCAGTGTGACTTACTTCGTCCAGTCACAAATGCGTGCCATTTTATAAATAGCGCTGCTGTTTGCACGTCTTTTTATAATTCGAATAGGGAGCAATACTTATTACCCGGTTTTGTACGAAGAATATTGTTTCCTTGTACATCGCTGGTTGTGATAATCAGTAATGTACAAAGGAATTTTTCGTGCCCTGAAATTCCGTTCAAATTATCAAAAGACCCAAACTGTTGGTTGTAAAGAATCGCTAACGCCGCCATTCACGAACTGCCGCGGAAAGTAAGTAGTTCTCATTAAGATAAGGTATTATGTAATTTATAATTTGTCTAAGCGATTTGTAAACTGACTGATACACCGGACATGCTTGTGACATATACACCACAATGAAAATCCAAACACCCTGTATATTACGTCAAGCCTGTTGTTCAGCCACAGTGAGCGCAGCCAAGCGTGGGTCGGCCTGAAGACGGCTGCCTCTGTTCACGTCACTCCAATTATATCATCGGGGGCGCACAATCGCACACATGCAGATCCGTGGGTAGCTTTATAGGACTGGACTCTGATTCTACTATGTTTGAAAGTTTTAGGTCTTCAAATTGCCGTTCTTCATACCAATTTTTGGGATCCTGATTCTTGTATATACTCCTTTATTCTTGTATATAATGCTCGGAAAAGGATGTAGAGTTTTTGACTTTATGAATACGTTTGAGTCCTTAGGAGGTAAGGTAAAGTCAGGGGTGAGCTTGGAGAGAGGACACTCATAACACCATAAATTTTAGTTATTTATTTATTTAGAACTTGAAAACTGTAGCTTCTAGAACACAGCTTGTTTGAGAAAAATTGGCAATTTCATACTTAAACCCTTAACTTTACTAGGTAACCAAGTAGGTATATGTTATCTACATTCAAATCTGTTATGTTCAAAACACTTATAAACATGCGTTTTACCACTATCATAAAAAACAATTTTGTTTGGATTCAAATAGTTCTCAAATAATATTCCCACTACCACAAAAAATTAACACTTTGTAAAATAGCGTAATCGGACTCCAGGCACATACACAATATAATGCTCCTATTGTGGAATTAATGGGTATTATCAGCTGTACGCAACTAACCTTCTGTTATAGTACAGACAGCTGCAGAGATACCTGACCACCCCTACCGGACAAAGATCAAGTTGTCTATGACAAAACATAAAATTTTAAAATCGTTATTAAGCGTAATTCTTTACTTGACAAAACTATATTAATATACAAAATATCATTGAAATACCTAAAACATTTCGTTAAATAACTTCAACCTTATTTCGTAGGGATGGTTAATTATCTATGCAGCTTTCTGTACATACGTTGCGATAATTAAGTACTAGTTTACCTTCTCTAAATTCAAAGCAAATAATGTACTGAACAGAGAAAAATCATTCGGTTCAGAGTCATGATGTATTATTATAATATGTGTCGCATAGAAGCAAAATCCTCGTTCGAAGCAAGTTTTCTAATCTGGCCTAGACCCTGAACAAGATCGCCAGAACGAATAACATTACCATAAAGCGCAACGTGAAAGCTATAAGAGTTGAGCGTCTTTCGAAACCATGTAAATATAGTACAAACATTACTTTTTTTATAACAAACTAGCTGATGCCCGCAACTTCGTTTGCGTGTCATTTTTTTTTGTACAGAGTACACAGATTGAAAACATCTATCTTACGTGATTTAGATTTTTACATACAAAAGTTTTTTCCCGCTAACTCCCGTTCCCGTGGGAATTTTGCAATATCCTGTTGCAACTAAGCTTTAAGTTTACTAAGGTACCTGCATGCCAAATTTCAAGCGTCTAACTTAAGCGGTATAGATGCGTTCGCTGTTGACCACAATCTAGCTGTTAAATGATTTCGGTTTTTTAAACCATGTAATAGTCAATTTGTTTTGTTAAAACGGTTACCCGCTTGAGGGATATTCACAAATAATATCTATAAATTTTTTGATATCCCCATGGCAAGAAAAATGTTCGGCGCGAATGCGAATGGGAAAAAATCGTAATATTCACTTTTGGCCAATTTAAAATACTAGGGAAAAGCTGAAATTACAAAAACAAATAAATTACAAAGGCAAAAAGCTGTATTTCCTAAATTCGCTCGTACGAAAATTCTCAATATTCCCATGATGTCGATTGCGAGGACTGGATTATAATATTGTTTATTGTCCATACATTACAGCATCTTTAAGGTTAAAGCAATGTATCACGAATTTACGATCACAAACGATCTCTCGAAGTCCACGTTGTCTTACGTGGTAGCTTATGTTAACGAATAATAACTCTATTTTTTTATATGTATAACTCCGACATTTAGAGCCTTACCACAAAAAATAAAAGTAAAACAATGTTCAAAATGGCTTATGTCGACATAAGTCAGTTTCAGACATTGTCAAAAATATGTTTTTATGTTTGGTGGCAAAGCAATTATTGCTGAACCAATTTTGATCAAATACAACTAAGAAAAATTCTGAATACGTCAGTTTTCAAACAAAAAAAACGCATCGAAATCAGTCCATTCGTTTAGGAGCTACGATGCCACAGACAGACACACAGACATACAGATACACTGATCGAACGTCAAACTTATGACAGCCCTCTTTCTATCGGGGGTAAAAAATTACAAAATTCGTACCATCCCCGACATGTTGATAAAATATGTAAAACCATGGACTAATTATTAAATTAGAGATAATTAGTCCACAGTAAAACTAAGAACCATTCCGATCGTGCCAGCTTTTTAACAAAATAAAAACGTATCAATATTAATTCGTTTAGGAATCGTAGCCCACAGACAGAAACACAGATATACGAGTACATATTCTTTTTTTTCCTTTTTTCTAGGAAGCCTCAACTTATGAATTACACCATCCACGACTCCATAGATAATGGCAGTGATCACCTCGTTACATAATCAGAATCACTGTTTGATTGGCTGATTGCGGTTTCGTATTAATTCAAGTAATTAATTAGTGTACCGACTGTTGTTCTGCTCTAAGCACTTTGATTGATAATCAAACTATTCTCAACACTCTTCACTATCGCAGAAGATTCCAGCAACATAGAAAAGGTACTGATATTTGTTCTTTCTGTCTGTTACCACATGACATGGAATCTTTCTTTACCCGACTACGGCGAAGCAAAAAGGAGGGTTATTACATAATCTTTTTTCTAAATGAGTTATGTTCATTGCAACGGTTAAAAGCCATAAGATGTCTGCTGACCGTAAGTTAGATTGAACACTTTTACCCCACGACAAAAAAAGAGGGATGGTATAAGTTTGACGAGAGTGTCTGTATTCCTGTGTGTCTGTTTGTAGCATCGTAGCTAAACGGATGGATCGATTTTGATACGGTTTAGTCCGAAAACCCAGTTAGTCCCAAAACCTACACAGAATCTAAACCTAAATGCTACTATTGCTAAAAACTAATATTTCAGAATGGTACATCTTGCGAACAATCTCTAATATTCAATTAAATATACTTATTTATCTACACCTACGTATAAATAAGGCTCAAGCAAATATTTCGCGAATTCAAGTGGGTCCTGTTTTACAAACCGGTTGAATGAAAGTATCTAAAGCAACGCAAATAATTATATTTAACCTTGACATTCAAAAATCCAGAATGTTAGATAGGTAGGTAGAGGTACATATTTATAAAAAACGCGTGTGTTGAACATAATGTCCAAAAATAATTGTCTATTGACTCTGTATTCAAAACAAGACTTAATATTAGGGTTCCGTGTTTTGATACATGAATATTTAATAAATTACAGGAAAGTACTCTTTTCGGTCCGGTCTGTTTGTTTTCTTTGAAGCTACTAAATATCACGAATTATAGTGAAGTCTATCAACCCTTGGTCGTTCAATAGTTATGTAATTTTTACTTTTGTTGATTTTAGCAGAATGGACAGGAACCGGTGGCTTAGGGTGTGACTACTCGGCCAATTTTTGAACAAGCGAGTGACAATTACTCTCTAAGTGTAAAAGTTGTAGAGGTATTGACTGTGGGATTAAGTCTGTATTGAAGTGGATAGCTATTATTCATGTTCACAAATCAGATGGACGTGTTCCAATGAAAAGAAGTTATGCGGTTCACGAAATTACGCGTTTATTGTTTTTCACAAATATTATACATACAATTGTTTGGTGGGCTAGACGCGCGGGGAACGACAAGTTAGACGAGCTCCGTGCGCTTGCGATTCACTTGCGCTACATCTCATAGGTAGGTATACCACTACAAAGTCATGTCACGTACAACGTACACTATCTGTGAAAGAAGCATAACAAATAAAACACTTTTACATTGTTGTTTTATGTTTTCTGGTTGTATTTATCTGGACTGGCAACCCTCTTTTAGACTTCGAGTTTCAGATAACCACAGTCTAAACTATTTATAAAGATTTGATTGTTTATTTGTTTGTTTGTTTGCATTACTACTGGACCGATTTAAAAAATTCTTTCACCATTAGAAAGCTACATTATCCCCGATGGACATAGGCAACATAATTTTCTCAAATTTCCACGGGAACGAAGTCCCGGGCGGAGTGCTAGTAATAAATAGGTACAGAAATTATACAACGGAACCTTCAGTACGTTAATTCAACTCGCACTTAACAGGAAGCTTGTGATTTTTTTTTCGACTGGAATAATTTATTATACTGCCTAAGATTTGCTAGATTTAGACTGTTTTGAAAATACTTCGAAGATAAACAATACAGTTTATATCAAAAATACAGGATATATGATTTTTAAACCCCAAAAAGAAAATACGGGTGTTATTATAAGTTTGCCGTGCGAATAGACTGATTTGAATGCGGTTTTTTTTATTTGAAAGCTGACGTACCTAATACATGGTTCTTATAGCTATATTTGATCAAAATTTGTTCAACCGTTTAAAATTTATAAACAATTAATTATTTTTTATTTTATAGTTATTTACTCAGCAGACGTCTATATAAAAACATTTGAGATTTTTTTTTCTGAAGAGACGCTAGGATCGAAGCTTTTAGTATGACCAAGGCTATACTTTTATTTTCTTGTTTTTAATATTAAGATGTTTTTTTATGCTTAGAAAAACAAACAAAATGTTGCAGCCATCTTATTTTACTTTCAGATCTTTTGGGTCTTCAGTTTAGAGTTAGCTTTTAGACTTTTCGAAATCAAAAAATCTTCTACCATTCAGTTTGTGATATCTGACGTGGTTTACTTACACATGCTATAATAATGAATTTATGACGTACTTAAATCATCTA
The DNA here is from genome assembly GCA_949987775.1 of Aproaerema taeniolella. NCBI lineage: Eukaryota > Metazoa > Arthropoda > Insecta > Lepidoptera > Gelechiidae > Aproaerema > Aproaerema taeniolella. The sequence continues at coordinate 31,991,952 of OX465242.1, read as the reverse complement.
ATTATTGGCAATAAATAAAAACACGTTAGAGGTTAGGCAACAGTTTATTATTATAAAATGGAAATAGAGCAAATTAGACCTCGCATTCGAGTTAATTTTTAATTTTATTAATTAAAGCATCTCATTTGTTCAAAAACCCACTTTACTTGACTAAAAGTTTAGGTGACATTTGTGTTTTGCTGATATTGATTCGAATTAGATTACACATAGCAATAAAAGAATATCTTAAATATTCCAGTAGCGCTCACAGATTTATAGATTTACTGTTAACGTATATACAGGGTGTAGTAAATACTTAAATGGAGGAATCTGTCCATAACTACAATCGACTACAAGCAATAAGTTTTTTCTGGATTAACGTCAAGGGAAGGTGTTTTCATTATTTACCTAGTTTGGTGCTACGCAATGTACCGCGAAACCGCGCAATGCGCGCGGTCCCCTCGCGCCGCGCCGCCGTTGTCAGAATGCGGTGTACATTGCTGGTTTTTGGGTTTTACGCTGTTACCATTGTTTTTTTATTGGGATATGGAGTGTATTAGAGTAAATTATTTAATTATAAACCAGAAAATATATAAAAAATGAAAAAAAATCCACTTCCACCCTGTATATAACAAATACTTAAGTTAAATTAGCTAAAATGACATTACGCACTGTATCTGTGGCCCATGAAGAAAATTTAAAAATGGTCTAAACTCGTTAATATGTAGATCGCCAGCTATAAACCCTAAAAAACCATACCTTTGAAACGAAATAAAAAAGAAAATGCAAAACGAGCCGTTTTGTGCCTACCGTCCGACTCTAATGGAGTTCCGTAGTTAAAGTGACAAAAATGCACGGACGGAACAAAAACGAAATTCAACTGTCCTACTATAACAAAGCAAAAATGTTGTTAACAGAGTTATTTCTCGTACAAAACTGGTCACTTTTTTTACGAGAAATAAGTAATATAATAGATTTTCTAACAGCATTGTTGCTTTATAAATAAAAACTATTATAATATAAAACATTAATAACATAAATAAGAAAGGATAAGTGAGTAATACCAATTTATTTTTGCTGTCCTTTTCCAAATCGATACAGATTTTTATTTTTTTAACCTACGTTGTCCCGCTCTATGGGCAAAGGTCTCCCTTCTGAACAGTCCGGGCAATTCCATCAGAATGCATCTAAAGCCCGTATTAAGGCGGTTGCTGTGAAACCAAAATTGAAAAAGTCCCACTAGATGGCGCTGTTTTTAGAATTGGTAATTTTGTCATGGTTTTGTCGATTATTTCGTAATTAAGACAAGTTTTGCATAATGTTTTGAAATTGCCGAAAGCCTGTATCTATCTTTGACTGTTATAGTAAGGATTCAGTTTATTTTAATGTTTTATTTTCCCATGTATTGCGAAAACGTGCAATAAAAGTTTATTACGCACACATAGACGTTCGAATTGAGAGTTTCATTCATAAATTCTCGCGTATTTATCTGTCAATTCACTGGTAGGAGGCGTTTTATCTGTCAGATTATTAGGAATCTAAATACAAATCAAAATTTTGAGTTCGTAACTTCTCTAGCATATTGGTCACTTATCAATATCATTTTCAGCGTGTTTTTACGCTCAGTTCTCAAAAGCCGCTTTTCGATTCTTGAGCACACAAAATTCAGTTCATTGACAATCTGAATGCGGCCAATGAGGTTAGGCAACCTTCTGAAGAATTAAAGCGTGATGGGTGACCGTTTTTGTGCTTCAAAACACTCAAAATAAATGCAATCTTATTTGAAAGCAGTATTTAAGGTTAGGTACCCCATTCTAAAAGTTGACTATGATAGGTGACTGTTTTTGTGCTTCACTTAGCAATACCTTTTCGAAGCCGAAGCGGATTGTTAGTAGGCACCTATATATATCTAGGTAGGAAATCTGGATTGCGTCATGGTGTTGAAAATTTAAAAAGTCCAAGCTCATATTGTACATTTCGCAAAATGTTATATTCGTAAAATGTCTTTTTGTTAAAAATGACTCGCATATTATTTTGAACTGAATTACGTCTAGGCGGGGTCTCACGGGAATTACGTCTCACGGGGAGGTGAGGCCACAGGCTAAGTCAAGCTGCCTATAAAGCGAGGACAAAGGTCGAGCTTTACATAGGGCCCCAAAAATGCAAGGTAGCCGAATTTTTTCAAGTTTTTTTTTTAAATATTGATATGGGACATTCATTTTGAAACCCAGATTGACGGATATACGTTTTTACATAAATGTTGCTATAGGTAAATTACAATTCAAAATGACGGACATAATGTTTGTAAAAGAAAATACTGTCAAGTTTATGCCTCCCTGAAAGCATACCAACTGCGATCAGCTTAAGCATAAAATATTTCTTTCAAAACGTTTCGTGTTAAGGGATGGCTTTGCAAAAATTGAAACCCTGATTCAGACTATCATTCTGAACTTTTCAGTGGAATTTTCCACTCATTTCACCTTATATTGATTGTTATACCAGATTTCACTCGTTTTTTTTGTTATCCGGGCTTTTACACGAGTGTAACCACGTCGAAGACCCTTTCCCCGTTAGTATCAACGCAGAAGAGATCGACTATCGAGTATCGATGTAACACATTAGAATGTGGTTTCGTATTAATAAGTAAAATATTCAAAGTTGTGCTTTTCTGACTATGCTATTTCATAACGGTATTATCTGAACTGGTAGCGAATTAGAGTATATATTTTTCGGTTTGAATGAGTCAGGGTATTTTAACAATTGTCGACTAATAACCCTCTTAAATTTAAAGTTTTTAAGTTCGTTAAAGTCCCATAAAATCCACTTGATGAAATTAAGGGCAGAATATTTACAGCCAATGGATATACATCGTGTTATATCGTCTCTACAATAAACATCATAACATTCACAAATAATTCTTAATTTGTGGTTTTACTTTATTAGTCAGGTCAAAAAAAATTGCAAAGAAATGTAGTTACTTTTTTCAGAATAAATGAGAGATAATATTTTTTATCAGAATAAGACAACATACAGCCTGTCCACCATATTTGGTGGAACACCAATCAAAACGACATACTACGTTACGTCGGCAAGTGTTTCAAAATAACCCAATAAAAAGAAATCAAAAATTAAATTCAAAAGTAAGATTGTAGCAAATCTAGGAATCAGTTGCGCGGTTAGTCATCCATTAATGTCATAGATTCATATACTTGACATTAGTAAACATGACAGCCTTGCGCTTAAATTTAAAGTATTAAAATTAATTACATCGCTTTTAAATAAAATTTAGCCCAGGAACTTAAAAATTGTGTCAGTTGACTTAGGACATTCTTCAGAACTTTTTTTTCTGAAAAAGGGTATTTTTAATAGGTACACATTGTTACGTACAGACACCGTTTTGATATTTCATTTGTATCTTTCGAACATCTACACGAGGAAGGAAGGATTACACTATTTCTCTGTTATTTCGTTTTATAGAACAACGAGCTCCTTAAATTGATTTTCTTCACAGAAATAATTTGAAAATTTGTTTTTTAAATCACAATGAAGTTTGTTTTCTTTAACAATTAATGTTACAACAGAGTATATTTTTCGCAAAGGTTTATTATTCCAAAAAAAATATAGCAAATATCAGCACCAACCAAATATCAGAACGGAAGAACTTAACAACACGGATCTCAAAGTCGTAATCCTCTTGAAAATTTTTGCTAGTAGTTCACTACTGGAAACGGAGTTACATAATAGTTTGACTTTGAATATTTAGCTTATCATTACGAAAAAAATGAGTGAAAAATTTTGTTAAGTTAAACGATTTTGGTGAAAATAAATATTAAAATGATGTAGACAATGTATTGAAAGCCTAAAAAATAATTCGGTATGTGCTAGGTACCTGTCATTACATCACTCTCCTCATCAATCTATGGAATTAATAAAATAAAAATTGTTGGCAGCCATATTGGTTTACAATGATACCGAATGTATTAAACTATATAATCATCCAAACTAAAGGTGCGTACCTACAAAATTTTAGATCAATCAGTCAAAAGGAAGGGGTCAAATTTCAATTACTAGATAACAAGGCAAGCTAAATAAAATCATTTAAAAAACATTCTGATGTGTTTTATCGATAATCGATGCGATGTCTAGTGTGGTGTTACCTATGGGAAAAGTTATCTTTGTGTAAAAACCAGTGTTGCCACAAGGAACGAGTGAAATCTGGTGTCACAATCAGTGTAACCACGAGAAACGCGTGGAAAATTCCGCTAAAAATTGTTCAGAATGACAACTTGAATCAGGGTTTCAGTTTGTGCGAAGCCGTCCCATACATTTTCATGAATCGTTTTGGAAGACATATTTAATGCTAAAGCAGGTCTCAGTCAGTATGATTTCAGGAAGGCATAAAACTTGCCAGCGTTTCACATAAAAATTACCCACGACCCAAGTCAATGACCCAAGTTTTTGCCTCGTTCCGTTCCTTTTGAAATGCATATTTTAAAGGTTTCCTGTTTTAAAATTAAATTATTTATTGAATTATAGTCTATTTTATATTAAAAAATTATAATAATAGCGTAAATCATAAACATCCAAAAACCTATATCGCATTATATACCTACATTGCGTAGCGCTAAAGTAGATAACAATACCTTCTTTAAGTTTCCGGGAAAAATGGTTATTTGGAGCCGATCATGATCTATGGTTCAAGAAATTTGTTTCTCAAAAGAAATTGCATAGTTCACTTACTGAGAAATACAATTGCGGATACTTGCTTACAAAACAGTTATGTACAGATATTATTTAATATACTCATATCTGTGATCATATATTACACTTATACTTTGTATAAGCTCTACAGTGTATGTCTATAAAAAAATATTAATAAAAATATCATGGATTCCAAATTAAAAAAAAATCAAAAATTAAAATAACCTAGTAAGCCAAAGCTTGTACATAAGTTTTTTTGAAAAGGACATTTTGCGAAAAAACGTTTTGAGAAAAAGACATAATTAGCCTGACCACTTTTTGAAAATGTCCTTTTTCGAAAAGCGAAACGCGAAAAGAACATTTTGAGAAAGGACATTTTAAGAAAAATGTCATAATGAGCCTGAACACTTGATATATCGTATTAAATTATAAATAACTAGCTTTCCGAACACGGCTCCGCGCGCATGGTCTACAGGTTGCCCAGCTATGGTATAAATCGTAGCTTATGTCCTTTCCCAAGGTCTAATCTATCTCTGTAATCGGTTTAGTAGTTTAGGCGTGAAAGCATACTTAACTGAGAGACAGACAGACACACAGAGTTGCTTTTGCATTTGTAATATTAGTCGGGAATTAGGGATTTGAATTCTTCTTCTTATCGTGTAGATAAAGTCAAGTGTGTGGCAAACTTGGCTGGTGTTTCTAGGGATTCGAATTAATAACTAATCATACCAGGTTGTAAAAAAAAATGAGAGACTCGTTTAGAAGTTTTTTAAATCAACATTTTATTTTCCAAAACTATTTTCCAAAACTTGTTGGGCTCTTTATAAGACGGTGGATCTTGGAAGGCATTCTTTTGGCAGCATGCATGTTTTATAAAAATTAGTCTTGTCCCAATGCCCCCTTCCCCATGTTCTGAGTTGACCCTATATCTGTAATGAAATTATTTCTTACTTAGGTAGGTACTTACTCTAGAAAAAGGCAATGAATGAGCCTGTCAAATGCTCATTGATTGCAAAAATGAAGTTTTTAAAATAATGAGCACATTAAAAACACTCAAAAGCGGGAGGCTTGTTTCTCTTTATAAGGCGTTTCTTTTTATAAGGCGACTTTGATAAGTAAACGAACCTTTAGAGTTTAGTTTAGAGGCTTATTTTCTTTAAAACTGAAAACTTTCCTCAAAGAACCTATTTGAAATCCTCAAAATAAATTCGACTTCTTAAATTTTCATACCTACTTAGTAGGTAAATCAGCTGATAACTCGAGTTGAATGGAGAGGCAAACTATTGTTTTCACATTTTGACCTGATCCCTGGGAAAAGCTTTTCAGTTTAGTGGGAAAACAGAACGGGACCCTTTCTACGGCTACAATAAAATGAAAACTTGTTGTAGATTACTGTTACTAGAATTTTCACTTCTTATACCTACGGCTTACAAAATACTTACGACGCATTTTTTGGTTCATGTTTTAGGAAAAATATAGTTCGAGACAGCTTGGGATTCGGCCTCGGTCACGCGTAAGCTGTTAGGTGATTTGCTTAGTTCAATTTAATGGCAATCGGACGTTCTTATGAACAACCATTTGTACCATTCTCAAATTAGAGGAAATACAAAATCTACAAAAATTATAATCATAACAAACAAATCAATGACAACTTGACACATTTCATAATCTGTGACATTAATCAAAATGCGTTTGAAAACTATACATTTCGGATAAAGCCTTGTAAAAAAATGAAAATAAATAAGTATAAGCGTTTCTAAGTAGTTTTTGTAATATATATGTTACCTTGAATTTAAATTTAATTAAAATAACGCGATATTTAACTCATTTTACATAAATTTTTATGAAACAAAGTTAAACAGTATCACGTCTCAGAACGGCCAGGTTATGTATGGCGGGAAACATTTCCTATCTATGTATCTGTCAATTTCTGTAAATGTAACGCACACAAACAGAAGCTAGGCAAAAATTTTAATAATTTCGAAGACTTATAATTTAAAAATGGTTTGATTTATTAATAATTTTATTCGGTTGCCGAAAACTAGATTTTTTAAACAATTTTTCAAAGTAGTTTGGAGAATCTGATATACTTTCAGTCCGGCGTGTATTGGTGAAACGTGTTGTATGAAAATGACACCTCAGCAACCGCCTTAAGGCCCGTATATCAGCAGGAGACTCAAGTTTTGATCTATACTTAAGTATTGATTGGCTCTTTCACTATCAAAATGTCAAAGACGACTACTGCTTAAGTATAGATCAGAGTCTGAGTCGCGTTCTGTAATACGGACCTGAGTCCACACGCCATCTCTGTCGTGACCTACCACGACGTCAGTGTCCGTCTTTTATCCATTGGGTGGCTAATTTACCCACAAAACGTATAAAAAAATATATTTTTTCACAAAATTTGTTAAAGGAAAAAAATCTTCATTTCTGAATATCTGTTGGCATCGATCAGTCTGACATCAAATTTAGTTTAGCCGTCGAAACAATTGTACGCCGTGTACGAATAACTTTACACTTGTGTTGCTTGAAAACCAATCCAGACAGATTAAATAAACGAGTAAGTATATCTGCAAATTTACAACATTTTACATTTTAGACGCTTGCAGTTTTATGTTATTTTTATTTAATACCTATTATTTATTGCACATTTTGAAAAGAAAAACGTTACAAGTATCGTTGACAAGGTCGAGCTTATCTCTAAGAAGAGATCACTTCCAGCCAAACTAAACTTAGTAAGAAAGACTAATTAGAACGGGGCCAAGAATTTTACTTCACTCATCATTTTTGCGCACGATGAAAATTACCATTTAAATGCATCTATTCTATAGCTTTTGTTAATCATGTAGATTAAGAGGAACAAAAAAATAGGTAACTATAGCCGATTAATGTAATTTATATATAGATTGTGGTATGTAGATGTGGCAGATTTTTAAAATATTTTGTACGTTTTCAGAACGCGTCAAATCGTCTCATAGAATATTAATGTTGTCGTCGACGTTGGGATACGTTTTAAAAACAGTGGCAAATTATTCGAATAGTTGGTTTTTAGTGTAAAACTAGTGAATAAGAGTTTTTATAACACATTTGCTCGTAAAGGGTCTCTTATTTCACCAATTTCAATATCTTATTGTATCTCATTACTACGCATTTGTGCGGTAATGTAATGTAAAACGCACGGTTTATCAAGATGCTCCGTCCAAAAACGAACGGTACTTTTTTAAATCTTAGCAAAGAGTTTTGGTCAACATTTTATGAATAAAATTAACTTTGGGAGATAAAATATAATAAATAAACAATTAATTATTTTATTTTATTAATGTTGACAAATTCTTACCAACATTTATCTGTAACAAAAACACAAAAATTTTAATATTTAATATTAATATTATTATTATTTTAATAAACGCTACACACTCAAAGGCCCACACTAAGGTTTTCCCTTGTGTCGGGGTCCCTTGGAACACACAAAGACAAACACAAACACCCATGACCCGAGAACAAACATTTGCTTTTTACACAAATGTTTGCCCCGACTGGGGATCGAACCCAGGACCCGCTGATCAAGAGGCAGCGTCACTACCACTCGACCAAACCGGCCGGCCGGCCGTCGTATTAATTTACTTTATTAGGAATAATGGCTGTTTTTTGTGCCTTTGCCTAAAAAAAAAGCTAGTGCGCGCGCATCGCTAATTTGTGCACAAGTAAAAATTATTCCGCGCGCTTATTCTTTTCTTTGCATTGTTTTTATTTATTTCCTCGCAAATATGTTATAAAACATCGTATGACATACGTGCGCTTTGATAATTACAGCCTCTGCTTTCTCGTAGCCCTCGCCTACGGCTCGGGCTAGTAATATCGCCTCGGCTGTAATTTTCAACATACCGCACTTATACCATAATGTTATTAAAATTTATTACAAATCTGACAAAAATTTTAATTGTGGTTTAACTTTTTTTTGCAAATGGATCGGATGTATAAATATTTAAAAGCCAATCAAAGCAGAACCATCCGGCTTCAATAAATTTTGTATTTTGATTACCAGTTTGAAGGAACTAATTTAAATAGTTGCTATCATATGCATCCGAATTGAGTTATTATCCCGTATATCAACATGACCTGCACCAACGGAAGTTAAATTACTTATGCATATGATAGGCACGTGTGACGCACGCGTAAATTTGATTTAAAACAGGTTTCAAACTTTATTTCAAAGCTACATCACAGAATTACGTCTAAAAATAATAAAAAACGACGAACTAGGTCGCATGAGAAGATTCAGACAGAAAGCTAGTAGAAATAAATAATTGTGCGTACTGGAGAATATATCATCAATCACCTCATTAAAATTACCAATCCCTTTTTAACCCCTTACAAAAATTTAGGGTTATTATTGGGGTATTATATTTTATGGACGTGTGTATCTGTCGTCTGTGGCATCGTAGTTCCTAAACTAATGGACCGATTTCGATGCGATTTTTTTGTTTTAAAGCTGACGTGATCGAGATGGTTCTTAGGTTTTCAATTGTTGAAACTCCACCTCAAGCTTTAAGTTATCCCGGGGCGATCCGTAAGTCACTTACATTTTAATTTGTCTATGTAATATGCCGGAACTAATCTTGAGATAACTTTGCGACCGTCCACTAACTAAAGTCATTAATCAAATTTTTTTTGAATAATGATGTACACTTAAAATCACATCAAGCTTAACACTTAGGACTTTGTGCAGTTCATACAAATAATAATCTAAATATATAAAACTCAAAGGTGACTGACTGACATAGTGATCTATCAACGCACAGCCCAAACCACTAGACGGATCGGGCTGAAATTTGGCATGCATAAAGCTACTATGACTAAGGCATCCTCTAAGAATGGATTTTGATAAATTCAACCCCTAAAGGGATATAAATTCCACCCTTAAGGGGATAAAATAGGTGATGAAAGTTTGTATAAATCTTCTTAGATTTTCGACTGATTGAACTGAAATTAAAGATTGGAGCTACTATGATGAAGACGTTCGCTTAAAAAGGATTTTGATAAATTCAACCCCCATGGGGATAAAATAAGGGATGATGGAGGATGTAAATGTATTAGTTTGAACCTATCAATACCTTATGGAACGAATAAATTAAGACGAACAAAATCATCCGAATTAAGACGAACAAAAATCCTGAATTACTTACTAATTGATCAACGCCCAGCCCAAACTCTTAGACCTAGAAAGCTGAAGTTTGACAAAAACGTGTCTTTTATAAAGTAGGCAACCACTAAGAAAGGATTTTTAGAAATTCAACCCCCAAGGGGGTGAAATTGAGCTTCAAAGTTTGTATGGGGAAAAATATTTTTTTGGACATTTTGACTCAAAACTTCGTCAAGATATACCTAGCGGATAATGAACGGACACGTATTTCGCAATTTTTCAAAAATCATTCCCTAAGGGGTATAAATGGGTTGAATTAAATTAAATTGCAAGGTCCTGAATTACTGACTGATTGATCAACGCCCAGCCCAAACCCTAGAGACCTAGAAAGCTGAAGTTTGACAAAAAGGTGTCTTTTATAAAGTCCACTAAGAAAGGATTTTTTGAAATTCAACCCATAAAAGGGTGGAATAGGGGTTCAAAGTTTGTATGTGAAAAAAACAATTTTTGGGCATTTTGGCTCTAAACTTCGTAAAGATATACCTTAAAGCAAATAAAAGGACACATTTTTCGCGATTTTTCGAAAATCATCCCCTAAGGAAATCGTCCTTAGGTTTTAGGTAAAATAAAATTAAAAATGCAAGGTCGTGAATCAGTTACTGACAAATTCCTACAACAAACAAATTCATATAGTTGTTTTACGAGTAGTAACTTTTTAAATGTATAAGTATCAAATTTATTTTTTATTCGATGAATTTTTTTTCCTCGCCAATATCATCGAGGGGGGAATCATAGGATAGATTTTTAAAAGATAGGAGTTTACTAAGATCGATTTTCGATTCAGCACTCCGTTTGTGAAAAATTCATTTCTATAGTAAAATTATTTGTTAAAAACAAGTGTCCCCCCCTCTACCAACTAAATGGTTTTATCTAAAAATATGAGAAACTCACAGTGATAGAACATACAAGAATATTAAAAGGACAACTATCACACATAAGTTGGCCCTTCAAGTTTGCGAATAATAGTCGACCAAGTGCCAAACGTTGCTGGAAATAATAAGAATATAATATAATAATAAGAACTAATATTAGATCCTTGGTACTGCAGAGCTTAAATTTGGTATGGTCATACATATTGATTGCGCTGACAGATCTAAAATATAAAAAAAATATAAAAAAAATTGTTTTATTTCAGGCATGGCTTATTTACACAGCGAATTTAAGCAGTGCAACATTAATTCTAATCCAATTAAGAACCTTGAGTACATTGTGCATTTAATAAAGATCCATATAGCCCATTACAGAATTTAATTTAAATTAATATTTTGCCTATGCCTATAAATAACGCGTCGAAGGCCGCGCTTCGCCCTATAGCACTTTATGATTAGCAGCGATCGTACGCGTCTGTCTGTTACGCTTTCACGCCTAAACTACTGAACCAGTTTTGATGAAATTTGGTACAGAGATAGATTAGACCTTGAGAAAGGACATAGGTTTCATTTTATCTCACAACTGGGCACGATATAACCGTAGTCAACGCGGGCGAAGCCGCGGGCGGAAAGCTAGTAATATTATAAAGAGGAAAGATTTGATTGTTTGTTTGTTTGCATTGAATAGGCTCCGAAACTACTGGACTGATTTGAAAAATTCTTTCACCGTTAGAATCCTACATTATCCCTGATGAACATAGGCTACATAATTTTCCCAAATTCCCATGGGAACGAAGTCCCGGGCGGAAAGCTACTAGGTAATAAGTAAGTACACTGCTAAACAATCGATCTGCAATTTTCCTTCTCATGTATGGCTTTCCTCCCGGAACTTTGTTTCAGTGGGCATCCGGAAAAGTATGTAGCTTAAATATCACTCGCTAATAAAAGAGCTTTCTACTGGTGATTTTTAGTACCCAAAGGGAAAAAACCGTACCCAAAGGGAAAAAACGGGACCCTATTACTAAGGCTCCGCTGTCCGTCTGTCACCAAGCTGTATCTCATGAACCGTGATAGTTAGACAGTTGAAATTTTCGCAGATGATGTATTTCTATGTGCCCTATAACAACAAATACTAAAAACCAGAATAAAATAAATATTTAAGGGGGCTCCCATACAAAAAACGTGATTTTTTTGCTCGTTTTTATAGAAAGTCTGTCCGAGGCTGTATCTCATGAACCGTGATAGTTAGACAGTTGAAATTTTCACAGATGATTTATTTCTATTGGTCCTATAACAACAAATACTAAAAACCTGAATAAAATAAATATTTAAGGGGGCCACCCTTACAAAAAACGTGATTTTTTTGCTCGTTTTTATAGATAAGTCTGTTCGAAACTGTATCTCATGAACTGTGATAGGTAGTTAGACGATTGAAATTTTCACAGATGATGTATTCGGTTGCTGCTATAACAACAAATACTAAAAAGTAGAATAAATTAAATATTCAAGGGGGGTTCCATACAACAAACATGATTTTATTGCCGTTTTAATAGAGATAATGGTTTTTATAGAGTTCAACTCACACTTGGCCGGTTTTATAGGTTATGGTACGGAACCCTTCGTGCGCGAGTCCGACTTGCACTTCCCCGTTTTATTTCAATCAGTTATTGAGTTTTTTCGTTACAAACATACAAAAATACAAATCTTTCCTCTTTTTGATAATAGTCAAAAATCAAAATCAAAAATTTTTATTGTATTAACAATATTACAAATTATATATGTAATAAGCTGGGGCAACTTTCTAAGCAAAAACCTGTGTTCAGAAGCCCTATGATGATTAAGACTAGCTGTCCGTCCGGAATTTCGTTCCTGTGGGAATTCCGAGTATAAATAGCCTATATCCGTCAGATATAGTGTAGCTTTCCAGACATAAATGCATTCTTATAATCATTTCAATGGTTTTAAAGAATAAAAAACTAATCCTTTCCTCTTTATAAATATTGGAGTACATTCGCAATCTGAACGACTACCCCCAAAGTGGTTCATTTTTAATTCTTCTCAGCCATATGCTAAACATAGTGACAAAATACCGTGGATCTCTTCATATAATTTTCCAATAACGTCGGTAAATGCTTGTTCAAATCTCTGCAAGATGTGCAAACTGGCTGCAGTTCCGTACTTCCGTACTCAAGTTCGTAAATTGCTCGGAAACGTTCATCTACGCCATCTCCTTTCCAACTAGTGTGAACACGGCAGGGCTCTATTCGAGATTTTATTTTTGTGATGATGTAACGTAGATTGGCCAATATGTTTATCTACTTAATTTTTGCATCAAAATAAAAAAAAACCTTGTGAGATTTGGCAAAGGAAAAAGTTTTGTATCAAAGAAAAGAAACGCAGAAAATTAAATGTTAACTTCTTATCTTACAAAAGATATTATAAGGTATTATAATGTAGTAAAAAAAATGAATTTAATATTCTAATTGAGATCGCAAAGTACCTAAATAGCCGCAAAGTATAAGCCGTACTTCTTCTTCTTATCGTGTAGGTATAGTCAAATGTGTGGCTAACTTGCTATCCCTGGTGTCAGAGTTCTCAAACCGCCGAATGGCCTCTGAGGTGGTTTGGTTTGGTGAGCCGTACTTGCTCTTACATTTATCAATCGTATGCTTTTAGCCTGGATATAAGAATAGCATTCAACAATATTTGCTGTGCGATGGTCGCTTGATATACACGCGCGGTGTCTAGCGTGGAAGTCGAGGAACCAGGCCATTTTCTGGTGAGTGAGTGAGTGTGATCCTCAGAATATTTGTTAAATATGGCGTCGAACTCCTTTACTTTTTTTTTTAATTGGGTATCAGAAAATAGCTCCTGTCCCCTTTATTATTAGGGAGAAACACACGCCACGTGCGACAACTTTTTAAAGATGTGAGCCACGCGTTGTGAGCCGCGGAGACACCTCATCAAAAGTTTTATTGGAGAACATTCTAACATAACATAACCGAGGGGTAAAGATGTTTTACTGCTATATTTACATCAATTTTTATGTAAAAATGGATTTTTCTTGTTATGTATAGACAATAGGTAATTGTAACGTGCTGTCTTATGGCTGTCAGAGCTCATTATACGTTTAGTAATTATGTGTCAGTTAAAAGTATACGTTAGGTAGGTAGTTAGGTATCTATTGTTTAAAATTAGTAAACTCTATCTTGATATGTTGGTTGCACCATAAAATAAAAGTGTAGGTTACTTACTAACTAATTTACGTGAGGAATTAATTATTTTTGAGTGCGGAAACGAAAATGTATCTATTCTGGTTTCACTGACTAATAGTAGGTCCATTTATGAAGAGAGTAATCATAAAATTTCCAAAATGTACTTTATGTAGTTATAATAAGAATGATTTTATAGCAACAATGTAATCCTAATCCTACACCAATCCGTTATCATAGCAGCTACTTCAAAAGACCTCGCCCTAATTAATTATCCAAGTGATATGTCCACTGCGCGTTGTTTATTTATTTTTTGTTTGATTTTATTCATGTACTTACATGAACGAGTAAATACCAGCCACAACTCTTATGAGATCATGTATTGACGTTAAGAGACTACCTAATTGCTTGCGTTTGGGAAACAATTAATAATTGTAACGTTGGTGGGCGTTAGTTTTTTTAGTACACTATTTTTAAAACCTGACTCGCATTTCTAGGCATTGATGAATGACAATGAAAAAGCACTGATTTAGTAATGGTCAACAAGAACGAATATATTGCTTGTTAGTAAATTTTGAGTTAAGAGGTTATAAATGTTATAATAGAGTTCAATGCAATGTGTGTGTGACTTACCGTTGTCAATTATCATCCTCAATACATTGTAAAATGTGATTATATTTACCACAATATTTATATACCTACGTTTTGTGTACATGTAATACAATATCGGGTCCAGGTAGATATTTCTCTTCATTATTATTAAATCGCCAAATACCCTTTTAGTGCCATCTCGAAGTGACGGTCGAGTCGAATTTTCAAGTTCAAAGTCACCTACAAGTCACCTAAAGTATTATATTCACAGTGGTTTTGAACCCAAAAACGACAGCATACCAGATTATACACGTTGACCTTAAATTAAGTCACCCTTACCTCGTTAATAACAGTTACATGTAACTAATATTTAACGTAACACATTTTTTTTCTTTTTTAACACCCGTCAGTAAAAGAGGGGTGTTATAAGTTTGACGAGAGTATCTCTATATCTTTACATTATATCTTTACGTCTGTGGCAGCGTAGCTCCTAAACGAATGGACCGATTCCGACAGTGGCGTAGCTACCAGAGGGCTAGACGGGCCCCCAAGCTCGGGGGGCCCCTCGGCCTCTGACTTACAAACTATAAATTGAACTAGTGAAAATTTCTCCCACATTCGGAATATAAATAAACCAGATTTCAGGAACGCGACTTTAATAATGGCAACTTATTTGAAAAAATTAAAAAAAATATTTAAAATCGTTTATTCCGTATTCGTCGTGTTCCGAACTCGTCGTGCTCCAGATTTGTCGTAACGCAGATTCGCCGTAAAACGTATAGTCGGTCAAGAAAGTAGTGTTATTATTGGTTGAATCTGCATTATGATAAATCTGGGTTACGTCGAATTCGGAACACGACGAATACGGAAAAAACGATTTCATATAGTTTACTTGGGGCCCTAGTTTATTTTTTGCCCCAGGGCCTTTGGTTACCTAGCTACGCCACTGGATTCCGATGCGGTTTTTTTCGTTTGAAAGCTGATCTGATCGTGATAATTCTTAGCTATATTGATCGAAATCGGTTAAGCCGTTTCAGAGTTATTAAGTGATCGAATGTCGGGGGTATACGACATTTTTAGTTTTAGAGTTATTAAATAATCCTGTAGAGTGATCTCTGAGGTCAAAGTGACTGCTCAAGTAAAATTAAGATTATGAAAGCATTTCACGCTGTGGTACAGAGTCAACAGCACATCACATCCTGCTATCCAAAACTGCAAAATTTCTTCAATCGATTTTCAATTTTATCTCCAAGCATTGGAGTTTACTATCCATTGGGGAAATTTGACAGTTTGTGGTAACCTGATGAGCTTTTGATTGTAAATGTAAATGGTATTCAGATCTTTCATAAAGCTTATTCCCCTGTATTCCTTTGGGGCAGTTTGTTTACGACCATATTCACACTTCAAAATTAGGACAAATGACGCTATAATAAGTTAATAACATTTGCACACATTCAAAGATTTAAGTTAATGCTTACTTTGTATTGTAGGTCTCATAGAGAGTCTCATTGATTTCAGGTGGTTGACACCAGATAAACCCGTTTTTAAGCCGTGTGGTGATCGGTTGAGAATAACACCACCCCATCTCCTTGCGTGGGTGTCGTAAGAGGTGAATAAGGAAACACAAAAGACCTGCCTCCTATCAATCCATCCTAGGTCTCATGCAGTGTGGTAGGCTCTGTAAAGGGTCGTCTGGTTCGTGACTACCATCTATGACCTGGGTCAAGATTGAGGTCAAGAGTTAGATCTTCGCATAATAAAAGTAATTTAAAAAAGATATGAAAATAAAAATCTTCTTTTGAGTTTGCCTAAATATGATATTATATGCTTACAATTATCTGAGTTATCTGCATTATCTGTAGGGAAGGCCTGGTGACTTATAATACAGATTTCATTATCTAGTTTAGGCACCAGCCCCCCACAAATACTGTAGTACCTATGTAGGGTAAAATGTTTCTTTGTGAACCTTATTATTATTTTTGGTGTGGTAATAAATAAAGTTTTTATTTATTTATTTAAAATTGTATGGGATAATATCTGCTGCAATTATACACACTAAACAATAAACACAAAAGACAAATATACTAAAATAAATTTATTTGACATTAAAATAAGACAAAGTAATTCTAATTTTATAGCTACTGATTTTTTTACCCCAGACTGTTGTTATTTTCCGATAGCTAATGTTTTGTCTTAGGGATGACAGTGCTACTTTTATGTAAATTTGACCCAGAATACTTCTTGTTTAAATCTTTTCATAACTCGGGACAAAATATAATTGTTTAGAATTTTTATCATTAGGTACCTTTTAATTAACGAAAATCAAAGATGTCAATTGATCCACTAAACTATGTCATTGACTAAACTGAATATCTTATTTCATAAGTAACATATTTTATCATATTTACTATTTATGCTAAACTTTTTTATACTGATTATTTTAATTACATATATGTATTTCTAGAAATATTAAATATTTATTCAGTAAGTAAACTTCTTTTGGTGTGTTAGTATTTAAAGCTGATTGGTACATGTCGTGCTCGCTCGTCAGGTACTGTCAGAAAAACAGCGTTGCAGATTGCTACTGTATTCTGCAACATCATGCTGAGGCACAGCCTTTTCGGTGCGCACATGATTCCACACCGCTCTAATTTTTTTTTGTAAGTTCTGTATTGTTTTATTTTAGTTTAACTTGATTGTTGTTACGTTTAATTTGTATATGTGAGCACCGAATAAATGTTTTTTCTATTCTATTCTATTCTATTCTACTAAACAAATGTTAAAATACAATACGAGGTTCTGTTTTGAACCGTACGTTTTCAACGTTTTTCTTTCTTCCCAGTACAGCGTAAATTTCAAATCGAAATACCTACTTTTTATTGGTTTCTCGTTCACATCATGAAGATTCTTTATAGTCTGTGCCGGAAAAATAGGTACCTCCGGCAAAGTTCAGATTGATAGGTTTGCAAACTTTCTTGTTCTACCCTTTTGTTCCTGTACTGATCCATATTCCGACGCTGTTGACTACCGACACGACAGCGTAGGGCTGTTGCTTCAGAAACACGACGAGAAAGCATTATCTAATTGAAAAATATCATGATGTATTTACACCCACGTGACGTTTAAATTACTTATACAGAATAGCTTGTTACTCAGGGATAATGTAGTAGTCTAATGGTGAAAGAATTTTTCAAATCGGTCCAGTAGTTTTGAAGCCTACTCAATGCAAACAAACAAAGAAAATCAAATCTTTCCTCTTAATAATAGATATACAAAATTATTAGTGAAGATATTAGTGAAGATATACAAAAAAAAACGATAGCGATGATGGTCGCTAAAGTTCAAAACGATATTGGTTTTTATTTTCTTGATCAATCATTAGCTCAATACTCAAACAACATAGGTATGTGTCTGTATTTTACTAATTAACAAATGAGTTGGACCACGACGACACTTTCCTAAATCCGTAGTTTTCGATGTCTGTCAACTGCATAGTTTTTGTCAAATAAGCAATTTTGTCCAGGGGCCGAATTTTTGCAATTTTTGTCTTTTTATTTATTCAATAGGCGGACGCTAAGAGCGGGCAGGGAGCTGGGACTATCAAAATAGTAACATGATATTTTTTCAAACTATCTGCAATAATAGTTTTACAAGCGGCGATAACCCCTTTCGAAATTCAAAAAAGTGCCAATTTATCACGAGCGTTTACGTGCTTTCGGAGGGCACGTTAAGCTGTCGGTCCCAGCTGTTGTCGATTGACTACAATTGCAATCGTTAAAACCAAGTCAGAGGCCATTGTGCGGTTTGAAAACTTTGACACTAGGGTTAGCCAATTACGCCACACACTTGAGTTGTATCTACACGATAAAAAGATGGCTATCTTGAAACAAACAAGATCACTCACAGCCCTAATCGTAAACTTCAATGCCACTTTCATAAACTTTATATGCCGAAGAATTTACAAGAATAAGTTTGTTAGGGAACAGAGTCCGTTCTCTTAAACTACTAACTAGACTGTTTTAACTCAACGGGTTGTTCTCAATGACTCCAAATCAATTTTTCTCTCAAATATATTAATTTGTAGATACATTGGATCCGTGTGGTGATCGGTTGAGAATAACACCACCCCATCTCTTTCCGTGGGTGTCGTAAGAGGCGACTAAGGAAACTCAAATGAGACCTGCCTCCTAGTAATCCATCCCACGCAACGAAACTTCATTTTTTTCTGAATCTGAAGTGTCGTGCTATGGTCTCATGCGGTGTGGTAGGCTCTGTGAAGGGCCGTCTGGTTCGCGACCACCCTCCTACCGAAGTCCGACGCCAAACAGCTTGCTGTGTTCCGTCGGTGCGTGGGAATACCAGTGCCTTTATAGGCATTATCTGTGTTAACTCGCTCCATCGTCGACCTCATCTTTGACCTTATGGTCAAGATTGAGGTCAAGAGTTAACCCACTTTATAATAAAAATAATAATAAAAAAAACATTGATTTCTAACCAAATTTAATTTTTCAATATGGTTTAGTACAGTGCCAATCAAACAAGTGAAAGAGTAATTATATTAGCTGTCACAATTACATAATTTGTTGAAGAATCAAAAACCGGCACCTGTATAAAAAAGTTTTAGGTAACGTTTTATTTTAAACTGCCAGCGAGGTTAACATGTTTTTAAAATTGTAAAAATGGGATATAGTTTTTTTTTTGGCTACTTAGTTAATAATATGACTCGCCAAGTCATTATTTTATTTACCAACTGGGCTACCACCGCTCTATTTTTATCGTTTATTTTTATCGCTGCCAGCTATTTTTTTTAGCAGCTTATAGATATAAATATTTTTGTGTCCTCCAAAATAATGTTCCGTTTAAAAATACCATGTCTTTATACCTTCATGAATTTTTCGAAAGCTTTTTCGCCAGGCAATCAAAGGTAGTTAGAGAACAGCTTTCAAAAGTCAAAAATTGCTTAGTTTCATGGAACATACAAAATGTTTCTTGAAAATGTCATAATACATACGTTAACAAAATAGTGAATTACAGGAAAGATTTTTAAAGTTTATGCGGGAACAACCCAACCTAACAACAATGGCCAGGGGGTACCTACCACGATCGTTTAAAAGCATTTCTGTTTAGGATCCAACTTTGAACTGCTTCGCAATTGGAATGTTTTTAAAATGGTACCACGATGGCGCTGCTTTTGAACTGCTCGGTTGTCTATGGTCCACTTTAAATGTCTACATAAATTGTCGCTGGTCTGCCTTTGAATCGCAACAACGCCAAAATTGAATCGCTTATAAGCCATCATGGTACGAATAAGCGTTGCAGACTAGTTTAGGTCCTAAATTGGATCGCGCTAAGCGATCATGGTAAGCCTCCTGATCTCACAGATCAACTGCACTGGCTAGATCGGACTGCGTATTTACAGACTGTATCAAGTGACCTTCTACCTACTTCCTTCCTATAACATTTTCTATAGCTGCGGCAACTCATTTTCTGTAGGGTGTAACTCTTCAAGTCTTCAGGTGAAAATGATACCATTTAAAAAAAACTGTGCTGATTTATAAAATGCCGACTATTAGTGGCGCCGTTAACAAATCATTTTTTTCCAGATAGTGTCGTGGCTAACCTTTTTCGTCCACCTGAGTGGATTAAGAACGGTTTTTTTTTCGGTTTCAAGTTTTTTACTTTTTACTTAAAAAAAAAACTTTTTATACTAACACTCAGTTACAGAAACGTCCATTAATGTTAATGCTACTTTTAATATTAAACTGTAACTTTCCGTCTTGTTGATTTCTGCATCTGAACGTTAATAAGGCAAATTGCACAAGTTTTATGAAGAGGCGATTTTTTTTTCATTAGAGAAAAGTTTTCAGTTTAGTAGGTCTTTATTTTAGCTAATAGTAAGCTACCCAATATAGATTTACGCCCGGGTTCGAACAATATAGTAAATAGGCGATCGGGTCGTTTATCATACGCTCTAGAAATCTGCATATTTATATCATTCGGATCCGGTCGCTGAATACGGTACGTCACGACTTCACTCCACAAACCCAGAGCCGGAACTGCATTGTTCTGTTTTATTTAGATTCTGAAGCAGTGGAACGCTGTTTCATTTCATTCCCCGCCAGTGTGTAGAAATATACAAATGTACACACAACAGCACATCAGACGTTATTAGAGGCAAAAAATAATAATACCTGCCGACTACTCCTTCCTCTCAAACAATGGGTTGACTGGAAAATCCTCTTGTGCTATTCTTATTCTTATATGCGCATTATTCGGTCGGATACCAGCTAGTACATTTTCATGCTAATAGATGAAAATCGCCCTTTTCACTCGTATCAAAAAATTATGGTGAAGTGTAAGCGCTGACCTAAACACTTGTACTAGTGAACCTAGAATTAGGAACAGGTGAAAATCTGCGCGTTGTGTACGCTATTAAAATTCGCATTAAGTTAAGATGTACATTAGAGAATGCCTGGGTCTTCGTTCCCATATAAATTTCATAAAATCTTTCCTTTTTCCTTGCTTACGTTATAAAATGAACCTTTGGACAGCCAAGGTTTGCACTCGACGATAATGAGTCAGTGACTCAGGACCTAGCATTATATATATATATATTTTAACCGACTTCAAAAAAAAGGAGGAGGTTCTCAATTCGGGTGATTTTTCTTTGTTTGTGTTTGTTGTTGTTATCATGGACTAATTATCTTGTTATATATGCAACGTTTTTATTTTTGGCTTTTTGAAGTCGGTTTTATTTTTTTACATAAAGTTAATTTATTTTTATATTTTTAGTGTAAATAATATTAAGTACGTTCGAAACAATGTAAGTGCCTATTAAAATCGAGGGTTTCTCTCTGTAGTATACTATTTTGAACAAAAAAAGAATTTTGTAAATTTTGCATATTTAATTCTGTCACTGAGCTACATACTTGAGATCGGATCGGATGGGGATCGGAAATTATATATGTGCGAAGTCCTGCTACATTTTTGATATCGCGTTGTAGGACCTGTTCATTTGCTCGTCAGTTTGTACAAAGAGCGTTGAGAATTCAGTACAAAACCATAATATTTATCAAGTTTATTAAGCTCAGTGATTAATAATTAGAAAAAACTAAGGGAAAACATATCTATATAATAATTTTTTTTTCCTCTAGACACAACTTTGAAATATAACGGTCTTTTTTGTTTTTAGCTGAAATCTCAGTTTATTTTTTAATCGAATTTTCACTAATTATAATTCGTTGTCAAAACTTTCAAAGCGTGTTTGTTTCGTTCGTTGTCGTCAAGTAGAAGATATGAACAGAAATTAACAAAAAGTTACTTCCATGCGCTAGGAACAGAAGTTTTTTGTATAAATAGTCTTATATACTCGTACATTACACATTATGTAAACAAATTCAGAAAGAAGCTGCAGCTCTAGCACGATAACGACAAACTCGCGCTCGGCTCACGCCAAAACTTCACTTTGATTGTGCGAGGGTCCCGCGCAAAGGCTTGCTCGCCCTATGGCGTTGTCAATGTTGACATTTTGCCATAGGACCGCGGTGTTGTCGCGGCGCTGTCACTACCGTAATGGGCCAGCTGAGTCAAAATTGTAACGTGTAAGAATTCGTTGTTACCTAGTTTGAAATCTTTACGGTTAAACGCTTTTATTACAGAAATTTTGACGAGAAGAACGAATTGATAACAGAGTAAAACGAGTATAATCATAAAAATAGATTTCTTGTTTCCATATAGAGGGTAATTTATAACCGTCTTCAAAAAAGGGAGAAGGTTCTCAATTTTTGGGTTTGGTCGAGTGGTAGTGGCGCTGCCTCTTGATCGGCGGGTCCTGGATTCGATTCCCGGTCGGGGAAAATATTTGTGTAAAAAGCAGATGTTTGTTCTCGGGTCATGGGTGTTTGTGTATGTCTTTATGTGTGTTCCGAGGGACCCACGACACATGGGAAAACCTTAGTGTGGGCCTTTGACTGTGTAGCGTTATTATTATTATTATAATTCGAGTGAATTTTTTATTTTTTTTACAAGCCCATATACTGGCCCACCGAGGGGCACGAGCCTCCCTTTGAAACACGAAGGGGATTTAGGCCATAGTCCACCACGCTGGTCCAATGTGGACCGCTCTTCTTTCGAAAATGAATTTTCTTGGACAGGCGGGTTTCATCGCGATGTTTTCCTTCACCGTTGACTAAGTGATAATTAGAAATCCGTACATAAATCCGAAAAGACGAATTTAATGGTACAGGCCCGCACCAGGATTTGAACCCGCAACCTTCGATTACAAGTCTGGCTCTTTACCAACTGGGCTAACACCGCTTTTATTTGTATTATATTCGCATAATTTATGTTTGTTGCCTCATAACTCCGTCATTCTACTTCCAGATTGGTCCCATATACATTTTTATCAAAATTGGTTTAGTAGTTTAGTTAAAAAATAAAAAACTGAAATTTACGGTCATATAACGTGGATGATAAAATAAATAGGTCATCAAAGTAAACGAAGTTATTTCCTGAGACTTTACAGTCATAGTCCCGCCGTGTGGTGATCGGTCTAGAATAACACCACCCCATCTCTTTACGTGGGTGTCGTAAGAGGCGACTAAGGAAACAAAAATCAGACATGCCTCCTAGTAATCCATCTAAGGCAACGACACCCCAGTTTGTTTTCAATCTGAGGTGGCGTCTTATGGTCTCGTGCGGTGTGGTAGGCTCTGTAAACGGCCGCCTGGTTCGCGACCACCCTCCTACCGAAGTCTGACGCCAAACAGCTTGCTGTGTTCCGTCGGTGCGTGGGAGTACCAGTGCCTTAATTGGCATTCTCTGGGTTTACTCGCTCCATCGTCGACCTCATCTATGACCTTGGTCAAGATTGGGGTCAAGAGTTAACCCATCTCATAATAAAAAATAATAAAAAAGACTTTTAAGTTGTTTTTACCCGACTGCGCGACGCAAAGGAGGGTAATGTGTTTATCAGCCTATGAATGTATGTATGTATCTATGTATGTATGTATGTTTGTACCTTTGTGTCACTATTTAGACCAAACGCGTGGGCCGATTTTGATAAATGATACGTCGTTGGATTCGTCATGACGCCGTAAGTGTCACAAAAAGTATAAAAAATTAGAAAAATCAAAATGGCCGATTTTGAACGCCATAATGTGAAAAAAAAAAATTCAAATTGACGAGCTATGTCAAGTGGGGTATCGTTGAATAAAAATAATAAATGAATAGAAATAAATAAAAAATAATTGTTAGGTTTCTCATATCATTTTTCAACCAAAATTACCGTTTAGGATCTATGACGATTTAAAGTTTAAAGATATACAGCTAATGAGGAGATCAATAAACAAATATAAATATCTAACTTAAAAAGTGTAAAATAAAATAAATTATTTTAAAAAATAAAAAACCCGACTGCGTATTAAAAACTGAAAAGAAAAAAACAAGTAAGCCCAGTAGTCGAGACTTTTATTATTGAATATTATTGAATAACATAACGATTTTCACAGTCGGGACCCATAAGAAATCCGGCTTCCTAATAATGGGTTGTTATTCAATAATATCTTCTCTACTATATAAAAATAAGTCGGGTTTTCCTTCCTGACGCTATAACTCCAGAACGCACGAACCGATTTCCACGGTTTTGCATTCGTTGGAAAGGTCTCGGGCTCCGTGAGGTTTATAGCAAAGAAAATGTTGGGCACGATATAACCTGTAGTCCATCGGGCGGAGCCGCGGGCGGAAAGCTAGTTCAATAATAAAAGTCTCAACTACTGGGCTTACTTGTTTTTTTCTTTTCAGTTTTTATTACGCAGTGGGTTTTTTTATTTTTTTTAGGACAATTTTTTGTCCTGGGGCTCCACCGTTAAGTGATCGGCAGAGTATATTACCACGACATATCTTTTCTGCCGTCTGGTGATCGCTTTATAATATCACCACCTAATATCTTTCATGTCATCTGGCGATCGATTTGAGAATTGTACCAACCCGTATCTTTCTTGCAATCTTGCAACTGGTTGTAAATATCACCACCTCATATCTTTCCGTGGGTATCAAGTTGGGTGAAAGTGATTGATTACTAAATCGCTCTTTAATCTCGAGTGATTTAGTGATATATAATAAATATTTTAGGATTTTCCGATATAAGGCCGATGGCCAGGCCGAATATTTACTATCCGGTATCCGGCCAAACCACTATCCGTTGCATCTCTTATCTTGACCTTGGCGTCACCATAAACTCGTTTCTAGCAGTGTTAGTTTTTGTTGTGATGCGATGTTGTTTGTTTTTACTATCTCCAAACCGATTTTAAGTGGCCTATGTAAACTGTATCCAACAATTGATTATATTTGAACTCAGACCAGCAGCTCTAGCACAATAACGACAAACTCGTGCTCGGCTCACGCTGAAACTTCACTTTGATTGCGCGAGGGTCCCACGCAAAGGCTTGCTCGCCCTATAGCGTTGTCAATGTTGACATTTTGACGTAGGACCGCGGTGTTTTCGCGGCGCTGTCACTATCGTACTCGGCTGCAGTTGACAAGAAAATGATTCATTCGTGGGTTAGTAATAGTACCTTGATGTTCGCGGGAGTTCATTTTTTTTACAATACATTCCGGGTTTTTTGTTAGTTATAGACAAATACATATTGTTTTTAAAATACCTTTTATAGAGTGTTCTCATTTTTCGAAAAAAATTGGCTGCAAACAAGATACGCCTGCAAAATAATACATCATTTTTCTGGTCCGTAGGATTTTTCCATAGATCTTTTCCTCTCATTATGAAACAACCACACTACGATGGGTTACTTACGTCAGTTCTAAAGCCGTTTGAACGATATTTGATTCACCGAACACGATTCATCTATATCATTACTGTACGAATATTTAGATAGGTATACAGATGTTCCAACATACTGATCTATACAGGGTTACTGGTAATACGTCACGATCCCTTTAAGGGGTGATAGTAGAGATCACTAGCTATCATATCACTCTCGGGTAGATAGGGAAAATGTACCAAATTAGAAAAAAAATCCTCTGGTTTTTTTTTTAAGAAAAGTGGGTTTTTACATTGTTTTTGTTAAATAACAGCAAAGTTATGGACCTATACTGGCTCGGGTAAAAACAAACATTTACAATAATTCGTAAGTTTCTTTTAAAATACAATTTAAAGAAGTTTAACCCACTTTTCTTTAAAAAATAGAGGTTTTTTTTCGGAAGTGGTACTTTTTTAAAAGATTTAAAACGTTTGTTTGACATACACTACATCACAACAACAACGTTACATAAGGAATAACAACACAGAATAAAAAAATAAAAAAAACATAAAATTTAAAAATTACCCCATCTACCCGAAGGTGATTTGACAGCTAATGATCACCCCTTGAAGGGATCGCATTGCATCGTATTAACAATAACCCTGTATACTCTACAATCTTTGCTTAACACTTAACAGGAAAATTGTATTTGTTTGTTTATCCGCGTAGGGGAATAAAGTCTCCAATCTGTGACGAAAATAAAGCACACTTAGTGTTGAAAATAAAAAACTAAACTGTTAAAAAAATTAAAATCAAGGAAATGACATGCTTCGGAAGGCACGTTAAACGATAGTTGTCAATTATCTATAGTCGTTTATCTATTCGGCGTTTTGAAATTTCTAAGGTTAGCAAAGTTGGCTACATTGTTGATTATAGTTACAGGGTAAAATGTAAAAATTACATGAATGCGGTGCTGATCCATACCAGCTTAAAAATCAGTCAAATAAATTACTAAAATTACTTGCGAAAAAAAAAAATACAATTTTACGATCATAACATTCAGTTAGTTCCAGAAAGGTTAAAACTTCTTTAAATGTAATTCAATTCTTTAAGAAATGGCGTCCACAAGCGTGGTTTTGCCAGTGTCTAAGAAATCGTAATATATAAAACAAAGAATGGCGAAGTCGCCACTCGTCCGTTGATCAGCAGGGTGCACCGCTAGCAGGTGAGCGTGACGATTTTGGAGCACTGTGACCCCGCACACCCCCTCCTTCAAAAGTAATGCCGTCCTTGCTTATGTCAACATAAATAATTAATAAATAAACGCTACAATAACTCAAATACCCATACTAAGGTTTTCACGTGTGTCGTTGGTCCCTTGGAAAACACAAAAAGACAAACACAAACACCCATGACCCGAGAACAAACATTGCTTTTTACACAAATGTTTGCTCCGACTGGGGATCGAACCCAGGACCCGCCGATCAAGAGGCAGTGTCACTGCCACTCGACCAAACCGGCCGTCAAATGAGGGAAAGTAGATTTATTTACAGTTCTTTGCACACATGACAAATATATATAAAATTACAAACAGAAATACGACACAAAAGGTTAGCTTATCTCTAAAAAGAAATTTCTTCCAGCAAACCCGAGCCACGGAAAGTTGATCTGAAAGGCAGATAGAGCGTACAAAATACATAATATACCTACATAAAATTATACTACAAAAATAATAAATACATATATCAATATAACAACATACATAAATATTATTATATATATACATAAATAAATAAATAGCTTATTGCAGGGAAAGGTAGTGCTCTTTAACTCTACGCTTAAATACAGCCAGCGTTTTAAAATACATATGATATTTAAAAAAGCATACACTTTAGTCAGAAAAATATGCAACAGGGTGTTTATAAGACAGAAAAATATTATTTTTGTCAACCAATGAAACATGTGAAACTAAAAAATGTAAGTTTTTTTTTCCAATCCGGTCGACGCAATATTACTGCAGCAGCGTTTATAAAGAAAATATTGGATTGACTTTTCAACAAGCCAGTAAAGATACAGTGTAATACAATTTCGTTCGTTTTAATTCCCTGTTCAATCTCAGTGCCGTCCCAAAGGAGGAGTGTTCTAATTTTTCAAGCTCCGGAGGTTTACTTTATTATTTAATTTAGAGTAATTTGTCGTTATCCCTGAACTTGGATAGTTATGTTAACGGCTATAAAGCACTAGTCTCATGCAGACGGCGCAGTCGCGTGGTGAGCGCTCGAGGCAAATCGTGCGCAAATCAGTTTACAAACATTTTGGATTTTAAAACTCGCGCCGATACTCATAATGAGAACTTTAAACGGTAAGCTAGTACTTAGTTGTATTGCTTTTCTAAGCGATAAAATGATTAAAGTAAAAGCGAAATTAGAAATACAGTCTATGAAAGAAAGTGTTGACTGTTTTGACAATATTTTGGAAATAAACTTGTTTGAAACTTGTAATTTGACTTATAATTTTTATTTTTTTTATTTTCGGGAAACAAACGGTCATTAATAAATATGTAAATTAAACTTTAATCAAATTGCGCGTTTACATCAAATAATACTTAAAAGGAATACTTTCTTTTATCGTAATTTCAGTGTTTAATATTATTTTCATAAATGTTTTTTATTTTATTTTGAACGGCTGGTTTGGTCGTGTGGTAGTGGCGCTGCGTCTTGATCGACGGGTCCTGGGTTCGATTACAAATCATTATCTGGGTAAATATTTGTGTAAAAAGAGATGTTTGTTCTCGGGTCTTGGGTATTCGTGTCTTTGTGTATTTTCCCAGAGACACATGACTCAAAGGAAAACCTAACTGTGGGCCTTTGAATGTTTAAGGTTTTACGTCTATTTTGTCGTCTTGTTAGATTAGATGTCTTGTTACTACACTTCTATATATATATATATAGATTAGATTCACAACGTAGCGTACAATGTCAAATTTAATTAATTAGTCAGTTCAGCTTATGTTATGATCGTCACAAAATAATAATAATAAAACGTAATTAAAACAAATTAAATGTCAACAGTAAATAATAAAGCATGTCAAAACAAATAAATTAAAATTATAAATTGTCAACATAAGAACAGTATCTCAGTTTCTAATCAAATTCAACAATTTTATAAGCATATATTTTGAGATATTTCAAAAATATGAATTTTTGAGATATTTCAAAAAATATAAACTTAGTTATATATGGTATCTTTCGTTAAACTGTATAACCATAGAAATAGCATAGTTTTTAAATAATTCAATACCGCTATATCCTCTTTACTCCTAGACTGAAAGTATATTTTTATCAATATATTTTTACCCACACAAAAGATAACTCTTTATTATTAAAGTGATGGATGTAGGTCGGATGGGCGAAATCTGTTGATTAAGTAAGTCGTCAATAACAATAGGAAAACATTATTTTTCACACGAATAAAGCACCTTACACGGGCGTTACGTTTTCGGCTTCAGAAATACATTTTGTGTTTGTCGAAATAGACATTATTTTCTTTCTAGTCATTCTTTAGGTTGAAGTTTTTTTTTTGCTATTATTGTTATTAAAGAAGAAATATAGAGTATTTTCTGTATGGCTTAGTACTACAAATACTACAACAAATACTTTTCATTACTCATACTCAGAAAGTAGGTCTGAAAGTTGAAAGTTGACGGCTTGAAAGTAATATTTTTCAGGCCTAGGGAGAATTGCTTTCAACTGACAGCTGTCAAATTAAGTAGTAAAAAAACATGTTCCAACTTTCTATACAGCCATTGCGATGTAAAATTGAAATAATAAAAGTTAAGTATTCATTAAAGAATACTTTTTTAAATGACTTTAAAATAATTTACTTTTAGCTATTTCTTTACTACAAATACTACAATACTACAATAAATACTTTTCATTACTCATACTCAGAAAGTAGGTCTGAAAGTTGAAAGTTGACGGCTTGAAAGTAATATTTTTCAGGCCTAGGGAGAATTGCTTTCAACTGACAGCTGTTAAATTAAGTAGTAAAAAAACATGTTCCAACTTTCTATACAGCCATTGCGATGTAAAATTGAAATAATAAAAGTTAAGTATTCATTAAAGAATACTTTTTTTAATGACTTTAAAATAATTTACTTTTAGCTATTTCTTTACTACAAATACTACAATACTACAATAAATACCTCAATTCTTTAGTACTACAATACTACTACAAATACTACAATAAATACTTTTCATTACTCATACTCAGAAAGTAGGTCTGAAAGTTGAAAGTTGACGGCTTGAAAGTAATATTTTTCAGGCCTAGGGAGAATTGCTTTCAACTGACAGCTGTCAAATTAAGTAGTAAAAAAACATGTTCCAACTTTCTATACAGCCATTGCGATGTAAAATTGAATTAATAAAAGTTAAGTATTCATTAAAGAATACTTTTTTAAATGACTTTAAAATAATTTACTTTTAGCTATTTCTTTAGAATAACATAGATTTTGGCAAAATATTTACAATTTTTTTCAATGATGAAAATGAAAAATAATGGCTGAATAGCTGGCCAGCTACAGAAAAAAAACATAACAGGCGTAGTGGCATTCCGATCTTCATTTGTTTTTTCGAGTTGTAGAGTTTTGTTATTCATGTTTTTATTTTAACTTTCTTTGTATTCGTAATGAAAAGCACAGTGTTTACCTCGGGTGAAAGACTTATTTAGTCCCTCGAACTATTAGCTCCCTCGCTACACTCGGTCGCCAAACCCCTTCTTGGGACTTAAATAAGTTGCTTTCACCCCTAAAGTAACAATGCACTATTACTCAGTGCGAATCTTCGATCAACTATAAAGGTGCGAATAATTACAGTTACTATTACGTGAGTTACGAGGTTAATCTTCTTTGACATCAACTTATCCGGTTCTCAGTAGCAAATTATAGTAATACTAGCTTTTCGTCTGGGACTTCGTTCCCGTGGGAATTTTCCCGTCAATTTTCCTATGTTTTTAATAGTTATTCTGCTGTTCGGAACGGAGACAAATACAAAAAATTAAGAACCATGAAAATCGGTCCAGCCGTTCTCGAGTTATAAGTTTTCGAACAAACCCGACTTTGTTTCATGTATTAAGATTTATAATAGCATAAATAATTCTGAATTGGCTGTAAGCTCCCACAGAATATCACATTTTTCTATCAGTAAATGCGAAGCGAAAGAAATCTGCTCTATATTAATTGATTTTATCGACTTTCCCTTAATGAAAAGATCACGCATCGAGCAACTAATATAAATAAGAGATATGTAGGCACGATATAGTATAACACTAACATTATATCGACTTGGTTACAAACAAATTTATTGTACTAGATCGCCTACAAAATGAAGCGGTACGCTTTATTTTCAGTTTAAGGAAATATGATCACGTTTCAGAGTTTCGGGCTCAACTGAAATGGCTCCCTGTCAGGCTTCGGCGTAATCTTCATATCATCTCTTTACTCTTCAACATTCTCCATAACCCTTTGACTCCCAC
The DNA here is from genome assembly GCA_949987775.1 of Aproaerema taeniolella. NCBI lineage: Eukaryota > Metazoa > Arthropoda > Insecta > Lepidoptera > Gelechiidae > Aproaerema > Aproaerema taeniolella. The sequence continues at coordinate 31,961,108 of OX465242.1, read as the reverse complement.
CTGTCTTCAGGAGAGGTTTTAAGTGCGAGCTCAAGCCAATAGGCGAGAACCTCGCTCATGTACAGCTATGATGCTGGACTATTCCTCCCACAGCACCGACTTTTATAGTAAGTCATTTACTGTGCAGGTAGTGCGCCTGTGGAATTCCTTGCCTCCAGATGTTAGGCTAGCTAAAACAGAGGATACCTTTAAAAAGCGTCTCAAGGGCTACTTTGAAGCTCAGTGTTGCTATAATTTCCTTTTCGATTTTTCTCTTTAATTTTTAATTAATTTTGTTTTCTTGATTTCCGTATTCTGTTTACATCTCCTCTATAACTGTGTGTGTGTGTGTGTGTGTGTGTGTGTTTGTTATGTATTGATTACTAATAATTATATATTTTCTTTAATATTATATAAACTGTATTTATATATTTATTCGTTCATACTTTTGTTTCATATACAGGACTTTAGGTAAATCACTTTCAACCTCTCGGGTGGTAAATCAGTCCATGAAACTGAACAACTTTCCCAAGGAATACGAAAATAAATTTTTTAGTTTCTTTTCAAACTGCGTCAGCTGATACCTAGTAGCGCATTTTGTATGGGAAGTCAACTTTTTTTTTTCATACTTCGACCTTTGTTCCTTGGGAAAGTTGTTCAGTTTCATGAACTGATTTACCACCCGAGAGGTTGAAAGTGATTTACCTAAAGTCCTATATATTGTTTAAGTTTAAATATTGCACCCGCTCTTGGTTTCACATAGCAACTTTTTCATACCCAAAGGTTACCTGGAAGAAATCGCTTAAAGCGATAAGGTCGCCTACATTGTACTTTTTTGTAAATTTTATTTGTGTTTTTCTGTTTAAAATTGTGTATTGTATACCTTGATTATATGACACTTGATTCGTTTTTCTAAGATTGACTTTTAAGTATGTATATGCCACCGTAAAATTGTCAAATCCGTAATATTGTAACTTTTATCCACCGACAATTAAAAAATGGGTTTTTTTTTGTTTGAAAGCTGACGAAATCGAGAGGGTTTGATCAAAATTGGTTTAGTCGTTTAAAAGTTATAAGCAATTGAATTTCGCGGCTGATATTTTTTTTTAATTTTAGAATTATATTAATACTAGCCTTTTCCCGCGGCTTCGCTCGCGCAAAGAACTATTTTTGTCACCCATTTCATTTTCTAAAACGTGCCCGTTTATTCGCTTCAAGGTATATCCTCACGAAGTTTTGAGTCAAAATGTCCAAAAAATTGTTTTCTCCATACAAACTTTGAAACCCTGTTTCACACTCTTAGGGATTGAATTTCAAAAAATCCTTTCTTAGTGCTCCCCTAGACCTCATAAAAAACTTACGTGCCTTTGAAATCTCTAGATACAGCGGTTTGGGCTGTGCGTTGATATGTCAGTGAGTCAGTTTCTTCTTTTATATGTATATTTAAAGATAGATAGATAGAATTGTTATTTATTTATACGTTTTTAAGTGTGGCTCTGATGATCCTGACAATTTCTATGATAACAATATTACTTTTACAGAATTTCGTTTCCCCGGGCACTTTCTCATGTATGTCACAGTTGTATTTTCTATGACGTCATTACACAAGTTGTTTTACAAAAATTTTACTACTTGAAAGAATCGAAAGAAATTTATAACTTGAAATACGTGGGGCACATTAGGCTAAATAAGATAAGACATAATGAAGCACTTCGCTTCTGTAGCATATTGATGCACTATTTGTAAACTGACGAATTGTTAAAACTGCCTGCCACATTCTTAGTTACTGTGTGTGTAGGTAATGTTTGCAATAAACCTCGGATTTGAATATAAAAGGTAAAACAAATTGTATAAATTTTCCTGCCAAGAGCGATTTTTCCTCTGTTGAGCAATCAATAATCGTGTTATTGTAGGTTGTGGCAGAAAGGGAGGTACTTTCCTTAATACACTCATGGTCATTCCCTAACAAGGAAGACAGAGCATCAAAACAGTGCTCAATAATCACTTTGTTCCAGGGCCCGATTCTGTAACCTAAATTATGTGTGGATGGAATGGAGGCCATTTTATCTATTCAGGTGGCGAAATTGAGAACTATTTAATTTTCATATACTTGCTGACAAACACCTCAACCAAATTAATAATGTTGTATCACTCCCCACATTCGATTGCGTATAGCTTTTAAACAGCTGAACCAATTTTGATCAAATATCCTACTTAGCTGAGAACCATCTTGATTGAGTCAGCTTTCAAACAAAAGAGCCGCATCGAAATAGGTATATTTACTTTGCAGCTACGAAGTCAAAAACAGACACACATGAAACACAGATACACACGTCAAACTTATAGCACCCCTCTTTTTTTGTCGTGGGTTAAAAAGGCAAAAAGGAAGTGGGAACAATTAAACGGACTTTAAATTACTTAGGGAACTTTAAGGGGGTGAATTTCTCTATGAAACTGAACAATATTTCCAAAGAAACTCTATGAAATGAACCAAAAAACATTTCATATTTTTTCTTGTTTTTACTTATGTTCCATTCTTAAAGTTGTTCAGTTTGTGAGCTGATTCACATACACTGTCGCTAATTGACATCACCGTATTCTAGAAACCACATACACGTCTTGAGAACAATAAAGAACGAATTCATTATGTTAAAAATTTGCAAAATCACGCATAAATAAAATAAATTAATTTAAAAAATTAAAACCCGCCTGTGTAGTAAAAACTGAAAATAAAAAAACAATTAAGTCCAGTTGTCGAGACTTTTGTTATTGAATATTATTGAATAACATAACGATTGTAACAATCGATATCGGGACCCATTATTCGGTTTTTTGATGGGTCCCAACTGTTAAAAACTTTAAATAAAATTGTTAAAACGTTATATAATTTAAAAATAAAAATCCCGCCTGCGTAGTAAAAACTGAAAAGAAAAATCAAGTAAGTCCAGTTGTCAAGACTTTTGTTTTTGAATATTATTGAATAACATAACAATTTTAACAATCGGGACCCATTATTAGAAAGCCGGATTTTTGATGGGTCCCGACTGTTAAAATCGTTATGTTATTCAATAATATTCAATAACAAAAGTCTCGACAACTGGACTCACTTGATTTTTTTCTTATCAGTTTTTACTACGCAGGCGGGTTTTTTATTTTTTAAATTAATTTATTTTATTTTACACTTTTTATTGGGATCAGATATTTATATTTGTTTATTGATTTTCTCATTAGCTGTACATATATGTATATATCACACTTGCATAAAAATTGAACAATTTCCAAATTAAAAGTTTAAACTTAAGTGAGAATCGTTACTAACCAACTTTAAATCGTTATAGATCCTAAACGGTTATTCTAAGTAAAATAATTATTCTGATTGAAAAACGGTATAAGAAATCTAAAAATGATTTTTAAATACCTATTCAACTATACCCCACTTGACATAGTTCGTCGATTTTTATTTATTTCTTTTTCACATTATGGCGTCCAAAATCGTCCATTTTGATTTTCCAAACTTTTATGATTTCTATGACATTCACGCCGTCAGTCATTACGAATCATGGATGTGTCATTTATCAAAATCGGCCCACGCGTTTGGTCTAAAATTCTAAATAGTTCCACAAAGGTACAAATCCACATACATACATACATAGGCTGGTAAAGACATTACCCTCCTTTGCGTCGCGCAGTCGGGTAAAAAGGCGTTGTAATGTGAAGTGTACCTACTCTAACAATTTGAAAGAGCAATTTACTTACTGGAACAAATTGTCCTCACTTATGTACGGACAGCAGCACGTCAGGTTTCCTTTTTGCACTGCATAATTATGAGCGAGTTACGAGCGACGTCAAGGCCAGTGTTTGTATATGACTGATGTACTGCCGTGTGTACTTACATTTTACTCAAGGTAAATCAATGAAACAACTATGTATAGTGTTATAAAGGCAGTACTTTGTTTTTTTTTATTATTATGACAGACTATGTAATTGGCTTAAAAAAATGTTAAGCCAATTACATAGTCTGTCATTTTTAAATTAGTAACATTAAGAAAAATTAAAAGTAAAATTAAAATTAGAGTGTGAGCGTGTGTGCATTTGTGTATGCGTGTGTGTATGTATTTATGTGTGTATGTTTATGTGTGTGTATGCGTATATGTGGTCGATCACCTCACACCGCGCCCCGGACGACCCAAAGGAAATCAAGGTAGTTGCTTATTAACAAAGTTAAGTTAAGTTTATTTTTTATTCTTACTATCTGACTCGACATAAGTTATCCTTTTTTTTAACTTTTTAATTTTTTTCGTTCATAAGAAACTTCTCCTGACAGTAAGGAACTCAACAAAAAAAGAATCATCCAAATCTGTCCAGCCATTGACCAAGGGAAATAGGGATTAATTTGTATATACATGGTGTTTCAAAAAAACCCAAAAAAAGAAATTCCTAAATTTAATTTTAAAAGTGAAATAGTCGCAACTCTAGTAATCAGTTGCACAGTTTGACATCTTTCAAAATGAAAGTTTCATATAATTAATATGACGTACTTGTCATATTTGTAATAGAGATCGCAATAAGCTTAATTTTAATTAATTTTGAATTATATTTTTTTTGTTTTTTTTAAACACCTTGTTTAAGACTAGCTGTCCACCTGTGACTTCGTTCCCGTGGGAATTGTCTGGGAATTGTTTTTTTTTCAAATTTAAATATAACTCTGGTTGTAACAATAAAGAACACAACAAAAAAATAATCATCCAAATCGGTCAAACCGTTCTCAAGTTATAGCGTGACTAAATAGGGTTTCATTTAATATATAAGAATAAATAGAGTTTCATTTAATATATAATTATATAGATATGTATAGATAAATTTAGGAATTTTTGTCACAATCAAACAAGACCAATCCTATCGTATCTTATATCTAAACTAGCTTCCCGCCCAAGACTTCTACTGTGGTAATTTCGGAAATAAATTATACACGTAAACTTTCCTCTTGCAACACTACGTCGATTAGTGAAAAAAACCGTATGAAAATCCGTATTTTTGAGTTTTTCGCGTTCAGATAGACAGACAGAGAGGCAGGAGAATTTGTTTTATAGTATAGTATGATGATGATATGATAACTCGAAAACTAGTGGCTCTGCGAGCTGTAGACCTCGCTCGTCAATTTTTTTCGAAATGGCTGAAATATGATATTTTTTACGTCTTCAAAAAAAAAAGATATTGCAGCCTATTTGAAATCAGCCACTTACAAAATGCAATTTAGAATCCATAACTAATACTAACTACAATAATCAATCATAAATAAAAACGATTGAGAGCATTGATCAGTCATAAAATTGATTATTTACAAGAAATGTAAGTAGATCCATACTGATAACAAAGATAATACACTTCGTGAGAAAAGATAAGCCATTGTCAGTATTGTAGTCACGACTGGGTAACCTGAAAAACTTGTAATTATGATTTCTTGGGACTAGAACTGATGCATGTCATTATAGGCCTCACAGAATATTACAGTCAATTAAAATAATATATTACTTATGAGAATTTTCTGACATGATTAGTGTAGTTCTACCAATAACATATTATTATATACAATGATTGTCATACTTATGATGATATTATACTAATAACAAGCATACTCTTTCAAAATGTATCTATAGGTTCCTAAGTAGGATTAATGGTAACAAAATTATGCAAGATATTATAGATTTTGAAAAAACACAAAACCCACGCGACCTGTGTAGTGCAAGAAATCTACAGTCGGCTAGTATGGCGAAAGTGAAATAAATTGCAATAGCAGTAATTCTTTTTTGTATTGATAGATTAAATTCCCGGCTATGATTTACTGTAAGAATCCAACTAAAAAAGATACAACATATATTTATTTTTATGAGTTAAGTTTTGATATTTTTGTAAATTTGTACAAAAATGTTAATAAATAACTTTCTGCACTATTAATCTGATATCATCCAGTTGTTTGAAAGTAAATCGAAATCCAACAATATTTATGATTAATTATGCTATATTTTTATTAACTTCAATGTTGTGATAATAGGATGAAAGGCTTAAATACAAAAATACAGTCTGTTGCGAATTAATGTTTTGCCAAATCGTAGTTTTACTGGGGTAGTGGTCCGACTGACACGTGGGATAAATTGGAAGCTGGCATAGTAAGTCTTTTGTTTTTAAACCCCAACAAAAAAGAGGGGTGTTAAAAGTTTGACGCGTGTATCTATGTGTTTGTGGATCTGTGTATCTGTGTGCCTGTCTGTGGCACCGTAGCTCTTAAACGAATGGACCGATTTCGATGCGTTTTTTTTAAAGCTGACTTATCGAGAGAGAGCTTTGGTTTAGCCGTTTAAGTGTAATCTACACTAATACTATAAAGAGGAAAGATTTGATTATTTGTTTGTTTGTTTGCATTGAATAGGCTCCGAAACTACTGAACCGATTTAAAAAGTTCTTTCACCGTTAGAATCCTACATTTATCCCTGATAAACATAGGCTACATAATTTTCCCGAATTCCCACGGGAACGAAGTCCCGGGCGGAGAGCTAGTAAGTTATAAGCGATGAATATCGGGGGTTATACAAAATATTTAATTTTAAAGTTATTCAGTTCAACGTAGAATAAACTCATCATAACAATGCCGCTGTAATCCGATTCACAATTTACCCGTCCCAAGACGACAAGCTAAGAGCCACTAGGAAACAAATCTTAAAGATTAGAGAAATGATTCAAAGTCTTGCAATACCTGGTTTCTAAAAGCATTCCTTAAGATGCAACAAACAGCTAATATTCAGCTCGTAGCAATTTCAAGATCGTGTCATCGCCAGGCAACGGCAATGCAATTTATTGCGACTCGGCTATTCTTAGCCTGCCACCGTCGCAGGTTTTCATTGCAATGAAAACTTCATTCCACCTAGAGTGTTATTTTCTATTGGTTTTTAGGGTTCCGAGATTTTTAAATTGTAACTCTATAACTCGAAAATAAAATAATTTTCCACGTTAAAAACGTATGAGTCGCCGAATCCCAACAACAGTTTGTGCCGTGTGGTGATCGGTTTAGAATAACACCATCCCATTTCATTCCGTGGGTGTCGTAAGAGGCGACTAAGGAAACACAAAATGAGACCTGCCTCCTATTAATCTAGCCCAGGCAACGACACCTGAATTTATTCTGAATTTGAGGTGTCGTCCTATGGTCTCATGCTGTGAGGTAGGCTCTGTTAAGGGCCGTCTGGTTCGCGACCACCCTCCTACCTACCGAAGTCAGACAGCTTGCTGTGTTCCGTCGGTGCGTGGGAGTACCAGTGCCTTATTGGCATTTTCTGGGTTAACTCGCTCCATCGTCAACCTCATCTATGACTATGGTCAAGATTGAGGTCAAGAGTTAAACCATCGTACAATAAAAAAAGCACAAAGTAGATATAGTGTCAAAAAAGGAATTAATCTAATAAAGTAGGAGTAAGTTTTCTGAAGAAATCTCCTAACTACAATCTATCTGACTACTAAATTCAAGCTATGAGCAAAACATTCGAATTGAGAACCTCCTCCTTTTTTGAAGTCGGTTGAAATTTGGTGTCACCACCGACATTCTATTGCTTATAAGTTTAAAGCGGATGAACCAATTTTAACCAAATATAGCTAAGAATCGTCTCGATTACGCCAACAAAAAACCGCAATGAAATCAGTCAATTCGTTTAGCAGCTACGATCCCTCAAACAGACACAAAGATACACTGACTGATACACACGTCAAACTTATGACACCCCTCTTTTTATTGGGGGTTAAAAATTGCAATATTTGTATCACCCCTGACATTTTGATAAAATTTAACTAGGAACCTTTCGATCACGTCAGCTTTTTAACAAAATAAAGACGTATCAAAATGATCTCATTCGTTTAATATATACGATGCCAAAGAAATACATACAGATATACACACACACGTCAAATTGTAGCTTGTTTTTCTTCCCTAAACATAAAGAAATTACATAACTGACGGAGTAACATGGCTTCAAAGCAACCTTTTTAAAATCACCTTTAGATGTTTATTTAAATGAACACCCATATAGTGTCCATCCTTTTGTCCCAAAACTGCTGTTCGTTTAAGAAAAAAGTGTTTTATGTTAATTATTACAGTTAGTACTATGACCTGTACAAATTGATATAACGATGCATGAAATATCTATATCGCAATATAATTACTTACAGCTTGAAAAGAATCTCCTAGCTTTATTGAAAATCCTGAACCAGTATCACTTATAGAACACTTTGTTTTTTTTTTTTTTTTTTTTTTTGGGATTTGTTTTTCCTAAACGTAGACACTACTCGGGTGCAACCCCCGAGCGCTTCCCGCAGCCCTCGCGTGCCTGCTGTAGGAGTGATGTCTACGTTTAGGCAAAAAATGAACGTTTAGGCTACGTTTAGGCAAAAAAATTCCCATTGAAAATTTTTTTTTTTCATAAATGTGTTCTTTGAGTGATACTGGTTCAGGATTTTGAATATAGCTAGGAGGTTTTTTTTCACCCTGTTTAATACATTTAGTACAGTCAATACAAATTATAATATTAACTAGTTTTGCATGCGTAGTTTAAACGACATTATCGCTTTGCCAACAGTCAGGGATTGAAATAATGAATGGAAAGTGAAAAACAACTGTTGAATCTAATCTCAAGCTGATTAGTTGTAGTTCTATAGGTAGTTGAAAATTCAAGTTATTAATGTGCACCTGATTCACTAAACTCTAATTGTTCAATAACGATAAACAATGTTTTTTATACCGAACCATTTATAGCTCCATTTATACCAAAGTTATTTATTAATCTGCACTTGATTTACTAAACTTTTATTGTTTATTTATTTACTGTTTATTGTACACAATAGACATATAAAAAAGAAACATACAAAAAGAAATACGACACAACAGGCACTGCTTATTGTTCAATAAGCATATTGAACAATAAGCAGCTTATTGCTTATTGTTGTTTATTGTTCAATTAATGAATAATTTTAATTGTACCGAACTATTGTGCGGAACCCATTATAACCCCGGTGCACGAGTTTCATTTTTCCCATCACCCTACGTAGAAAATATACTCGATTTCAGCGCAGACGAGAAGCCCTTGGACAGCTATGCAAAAGGTTGTATTATAAGATAGAATTCTACGCGATATTCTTTCAATTGTGAAAACCTACAAAGACGTACTCAACAGACTTCGTTTACAGGAACTTGTTGAAGAAGAATAGTTTATTTCACGACTTAAAGTAACTTATTTCCATTTCTACTTATGAAATTTAATTCATCAGTTATATGGAAATTTCAACTTGTTGTTTATTAACTTGGCAATATAGAGGGCTCAGATACAAAGCAAGAAATCGAAAACGATCTGTCAAAGCGGCCGTTTAGTGTTGTGCCACAACGCGTGGACTGGTACTCTGTTGTACCACTTTTGTCGTCGATCGATTTTCTCTTAACACTACGTTGATTTTGAAAACTCTAAAATTAAACATTTTTTACCACCCCTGATATTCACCGCTTATAACTTTTAAACGGCTGAAACAATTTTCAGTAAAAAAATATATTTAAAGAGTCATTTCGATCACAAAAAATATCGCATCAGAATCGGTCCATTTTAGGAGCTATGATGCCACAGACAGTTACATATGTTAAACTTGTAATTTTTTTTGTCGGGGTTAATTAATTAATGAAAAATATTGAATTATATTCAATCAAAGCCATTTAACTAGGTACCTCATTTAGCTGATTTTTGAAAACTTCAAAAAATGATTTCTCCGTTTCTTTTAAACCGAATTTCAAAATTATTTTTTGTTCGAAAGAGTATACTGCAGAGGTTGTCCCAATCTCATCGCGTCAGGATCCGATGAAAAACTCCCAGCGAAAAGTTTTCTTAAGTTTTCTTAAATTTAGATTTCCATGGAATTTAAAGTGTGTAAAATCCTTTAATTCGAATTATTATTTTTTGTTACAGGCACTGTACTATGCGAGAAACCTCTCGAACGACGGCAGGTGGTTCCTGTTATATTCGTGAGGGGCACTCATTACGATGTTGGATACGATGTGGTAAGAGACGACTTTATTAATATTTTAAACTAGTTTTCCGCCCGGGTCTTCGTTCCCGTGGGAATTTGAGAAAATTATGTAGCCTATGTAACACAGGGTGTCAGCTACTTATCAAAATGTTATCAAAATTGGTCCAGCCGCCTGAGCATGAAAGAGGAACAGACATCCATACTCACGAATTTTCGCATTTATAATATTACTCGTAGGATTAGTAAGGATAAGGATAGGAGAGTAGCTTCGTTTGTCTTACCTTCTCCTTGTAACGAAGAATATCAAAAGTCAAAGAAATGAAAACCGCAGCTATAAAAAATAATTTTGTATAGGTTTGGTTTTTTTTTGTCTTAATTTTAATGCGACCATTTGTTGGCAGCAAAAATATTGAAAATGTGGTAATTTTCGTAATATAAAATAAATTTAAAATACATACAATACTCTTTATTGCATACCAAAAAACAAACAAACAAAATTTAATCATTTTGAAGTGCTTGTGGGATGATGATGATTAAGAAAATGATATTCACTTTTGGATATAAGGTGGCGGATTTTTATGAAGGTTTGTCGGCAAATCAAGATAACGGTTGAAAGTTTATTTCATAGCTGCCAAATTACTTGGAGGAAATATGACTTTCTTTTTATCCACTTCCCCGTTTCCAGTGGCAATTTTACAAAATCCTTTCTTAGTGCTTGCTTTCATTACCTAAGAAACTCTCATGGAAATTTTCATGCTTTTAGACCCAGCGGTTTCAGCTTTGCGTTGATCGATCAATGTGACAGTCAATTAGTCAGTCAGTTTTCGCTTTTATTTACACTAATTGACATCTACGCTAATACTATAAAGAGGAAAGATTTGTATGTTTTAAAAACTACTGGACTGATTTCAAAAATTCTTTCACTATTAGGATGTATGTATGTATGTATGTTAGGATGTTCGTATGTATAAATATGTAGGTATTTAATATATTTATTTTTGTAGGATTTAATAGGTATAATTAATTTCTAACTTAATAATTTTTTCAGTACACCCGCTATGATATTTCCTCTCTCAAATTCTTCCCTAAGGTTGCCTGGAAGAAATCGCTGAAAGCGATAAGGCCGCCTTATTGTATATGCCTTGGGTTTATGTAAATTTATTGTTATTTTTAGTTATTTTTCTGTTTGTGTGTACAATAAAGTATATTTGATTTGATTTGATTTGATTTGATGCTACATTATCCCTGGGTAACGTAGACTACATAATTTTTTCGAATTCCTACAGGTATCATATACATTATGTTACTTTACAATATGATTTTTCACAAAACAAATTCCACCAACTAACTTTCACATTCCATCAAAGGGTTCTCGTGTCTGTGTCACTTAGAGTTTACGATTGAATAGAAATAAAATAGGAAAATGATATCCTCCTCTTGGCACAAATACATAAGGCCTTTGAGAGCGCTTGGGTTCCCTTTTACGTCGGCATATTGAACATTGGAAAATTTTCTTCAGTGCAACTCCTTCACAGGTCGTGTGTTGGAAACTTCAACGCGCGGATGGAATCCTATTTTAAGTTATATAGGGAAAACGAAAGGGTAAACTTCTATATTAATTCACTAACAGAAGCCTCAGACTTCGTTCCCGTGGAAATTTTGTAAAATCCAGCCTTCCAGTCTGAAAAAAAATGTCTCCTCCCCGTGCAACCTATCAAAGTTACCCGATGATCAGATGAATCCGTGGGGCCCGTTTTGAAGTGAATGAAGGACAAATGAATCAATCAACAAACAGTTTCTTTACAAAATGTATTCCGTTGCTACACACTCCAATTGGTCGTGTGGTAGTGGCGCTGCCTTTTGATAGAAGGTTCGATTCCCAGCCGGGGCAAATATTTGTGTAAAAAGCAGATGTTTGTTCTGGGGTCATGTGTGTTTGCGTCTGTCTTTACGTACGTTCCGAGAGATCCACGACACAAGGGAAAACCTTAGTGTGGGCCTTTAAGTGTGTAGCGTTTGTTATTATTATGTTTGTCTACATTCCTTGAATCACGGGCAATTACACCCCGGACCTTTAGAGTGCGTGGGGGTATATGCACTATAGAAATACACCCAGACAACCCCCGGTTAGTGCAGGACTATTGAAAGGAATGGAAAGAAAGGAAACTGGGTTTCCTTGAGCCGTGGGTCCTTTGGGACACAAATAGACACAGACATAATTCATACATATTATAATAACTATAACATTAAGGGGCCGTCCATATATTACGTCACGCAAAATTTCGACCTTTTTTGATGTCACGCTTAACATGTACTGTCACATTTAGTATGACCCCCTCCCCCACCTCCATACGCTGTGACGTAATATGTGGATGACCCTAAAGCAACTACAACTAGGCAATGTTCCACTTAAACCGTATGCCGATAATACACCGCCTATGATTAAATAATACATAACATTGCGGTTTTGTAGAAATTATTAATTACCATCTGTTTAAACGTTTCAAAGGTAATTAATATTTCTAATTTAATTTTGATTTGTAGAATGTTTGTAGAAGTCGATTAGTTTATTAATTTCTTGCTGGAATCACTGCATTTCAATTATGTGCTTTGCTTCTTGGCTTTTGCGATTTTGACGCGCAATGAAAAGCGAAAGGTTTGTATTTTTTGCGACAGGCGCACTATTTTTTAAACCCCGACAACAAAAGGGGGTGTTATAAGTTTGACGTGTGTATCTATGTTTCTGTGTGTCTGTCTTTGGCTTCGTAGCTCCCCATCAAATGGACCGATTTTGATGTCGTTTTTTTGTTTGAAAGCTGACGGAGTCGAGATGGTTCTTACTCGTAAATACTCGCTATTTTTTATCAAATTTGGTTCAGTCGTTAAAGAGTTATAAGCGATGGATGGCGGGCGTGATATACCATTTTTTATATTTATAGTTATTGAATTTATTTTTTTGCCACTTGTTTAAGTACTACAGATTCACAAATCGCATCAAACACACTCGGCGAATTCCTATACTCCTAATACGATCTTGCGTCAATTTTAGCTATGTACATGAAAATTATAGGTTCGTAGCTAAAATTCTCCTTAAAGAAGCCTCCGATTGTGAAAGAACTTTAAAAATCGGTCCAGTAGAAAATCGGTCCAAACAAACAATTTTTTCCTCCTTATATCGATTCCTGAAAGCCTACTATATTATTTTATGTATTTACTACTTTTGATACATTCATATTTTTTCATAATCTGCGGAATACTTCGCTTCGTTGAACTTTAAATCGCAATTTCCATGAAAACATGAGTTTGAAACTGCTGCTCGCTAAAACTTATAAGTGTAAACAAGTCTGCATTAATTAGGGAACGGTACTTACGAGTATAGGGAATGTTGCTTAAAAAGGAAAAACTCGTATAAAAAAATTGTATTTTCCTTTGGCAGAAAAATCAAAACGTGAAAAATTAAACCAACAACATTTATATACGAGTTAACAATTGAACAATTTAGATTCAAAGATTAGGTTATTTGCTCGATAAAATATTACGATCCTAATGTACTTTTTAACCAATCAAATACTTAGAAAGCATTGATATATTATTACATTTTTCCTTAAGTCAATGTTAGAAAGCAAGGAAACATGTATGGAATGGAATGGAATACAAAGATAACTAAAATAAGTCTATGTACCGAAAGCTGTATCCCGACCTTAAGGGATCATTTCTACTGGGAACCTTGTAATCTTTTTATAAGTAGCTTACCGACCATATTATATATGTATATGATAAAGGCTTTTACTTATTACTATTTTATGTTACGATCAAATAACTGGGCCAGTAGCTCGAGTGCGATGGTGACAGCGCGCGTAATGCGCCACGGTCCTATGTCGAAATGTCAACATTGACAACGCCAGAGGGCGAGCAAGCCTTCGCGCGGGGCTCCCGCGCAATCAATGTGAAGTTTCAGCGTCAGCCGAGTGGCGCGCTGGGCGAGTTTATCGCCATCGTGCTCGAGCTGCAGGCATGTGTGTCGGATACGCACAGACGACTGGGCAAAGGTCGTCATATGTTGGATGCCTCAAGACGATCAACAACATAGAAAAGAAAATTTTTGCGTCAACGACGTCCAGGCAGACCCCGTAAGCGAAGAGGCGATGATTTAGATGCCTATAATAAAAACTTAAGTTAGAGATAAATAGAGTAAAGCAGGGGAGGCCTTTACCCAGTAGTAGCATCTAACAGGATAGGAAAAAAACTATTAAAATGTATGACTAATTCATATTTTTTTCCTTCAGGGCCGCACTTTCGGAGCGTTAATCAAGAATTTTGTAGCGACATACGAAAACTTGCGGCAATTTGAGAGCGAATTCAAAACAGAAGCAGGTCGTGATGTATATGACAAGACTTTAGCCCATATGAAGAAGAGGTATCCTTACTACGTGAAGGAAATACAAGGTGTTTCTGACGGCTCTGGAGTACCTTTCTATCAGGTACTTATATTATTTGACGGTTTAGTCAAGTAACTGCCTCAAATAGACGGGCCCTGGGTTTGATTCCTGGTCGTGGGTCCTTTGAAACATATTCAAAGACAGACACCAACACCCATGACCCGAGAACAAATATCTCCTTTTTACACAAATATTTTCCCCGACGAGGAATCGAACCCAAGACCTGTCGATCAAGAGGCAGCGTCTCTACCTCTCAACCAAACCGGTGTAAGCGTGTCAGCACCGCTTGAAGGTGAATCACGAAGGTATTATTTGGCTGAAGTAGTATTAGTACTTACCTATACTTAATTAAACCCACTATGTGTAAAAACATAAACATACGACAACACAACTGTTTTTTGAACTGAATATTTTGGAACTATTTATAAGTTTACACATAAAGTAAGGCCGTCACTAAACATTTTGCCATAGGCTAATAGCTGAGATATAATGATTTTAACTAATTACGCAGGATTCCGATGTGGGTGACTGTTTAATCTAGTTTCCTGTAATAACGTTTTACATGCCTGAATCCTCCATATTACATTACACAAGGTAAACATGACGCGGCGCCCGGCGACCTCCTGCTTTTATAAATCAAATTATACCTAATTTAAAATTTAACTTATGATTTAAAATTGTAAATTATAATTTTTGTTTGTAGTAAAACATCATTTTCTTATAACACAAATGGTTTCAATAAATTATTTTTTATATTTATAATATACATTTATACTAGCGACCCACCCTTGCTTCGCACGTTTAATTAGGTTGTATTACCTACATGTAAACCTTTCGGAAAATAAGTATGGTGAACACCATTTCAGAACCATTGCCTGGTTTAGAAGGAGCTAGTGGATACACAGACAGATACACAGACAGACACACAGACAGACGCGGAGCGCAACTTACTTTAATACTATGTATTATAGATAAATATGTAGATAGACAACGCACAATAACGTGGCATTTAACTTATGACAATATCATATCATGTCTATGACAACTGACACATCATCACTGTCAAAAAGGGCCATTGCGCGGTATCGGTCGACCCACGGTGCAAGAGATACAGCAACTCTAACACAACGTGAAACCAACGTGGTCAAATGTCAGAAGTGTGTGTTGAAAACTATAGAGAGCGAGCAAGCCTTTGCGCGGTGCCCTCGCGCAATCAAAGTGAAGTTTCACCGTCATTTGAGTGGCGTCATGCGCGAGTGCTAACTACGCAGATTTTTCTCATAACATAAACACTGCTTTTTATCATTCCCTTATGTGCGTGTCTGGCTCTTCTCGTCATGAAGAGCTAGACTACCTTTGAACTGACGATTCCTGGGTTCGATTGCCGGTCCGGGAAAATGTTTAAATAAAAGATATTTGTTATTTAGTCACGGTGACACGTCTGTCTTTGCGTGTATCCCAGGAAATCACGACATGAGGGAAAATTTAACTTTGACAACTTCTCGAATGGCTTAGCGCACAAAGATAGTATCCGAGATACCCGCCATGAATATTATAATTAATTATAATATTAATAAGCTTATGGAAAATGTTACGAGAAACTAAATTATCACCCAATATACTTGATATTGCGAAAAATTATGAGTGGTCGTGGTTTTCCCTGGGTTCGATAAGAGTATTTGTTCCAAGAGGTCGGAACAAAAAAAATCTGCTAAAAACAGATATTTGTTACGATACCTACTTACCTTAAGTGTAGGCTTTTGAGTGGGTGGCAATTTTTTTAAACTTTGATTGTTTTTCTAGCTATTCCTCCTGCAAATGGACGACTTGATCGGTAACGTCAATGACAACCACATTCCTAGAAATGACACCGGTGGATGTTCATCGATTGGCATCAACAGACCTGGAAATGTAAGTGTTTTGACATGTTACGGCTAATACCCGAATTTCGGTTACACCTAGTTTTAGCCGGCTTAAAACTTAAGATTGACTAGATAAACTTAACATAACCTTACCTTAGTTTATATCTACATCAGGTACCTTCAGCCATAATTATGTATATGTATGTACTAATGACCTACCCGGCCCAAAACATTTATTAAGTAATTATACTCGTAAACCTTTTTTTTAATTTTTTATTATGAGATGGGTTCATAGGTTGACGATGGAGCGAGTTAACCCAGAAAATGCCTATTAAGGCACTGGTACCTACTCCTACGCACCGACGGAACACAGCAAGCTGTTTGGCGTCGGACTTCGGTAGAAGAGTGGTCGCGAACCATACGGCCCTTCACAGAGCCTACCACACCGCATGAGACCATAGGACGACACCTCCGATTCAGCACAAATGGAGGTGTCGTTGCCTGGGGTGGATTAATAGGAGGCAGGTCTCATTTGTGTTTCCTTAGTCGCCTCTTACGACACCCACGGAAAGAAATGGGGTGGTGTTATTCTCAACCGATCACCGATCACTTATTTAGTTGTCTTACCCCCCTAGTAGCAGAAATGTTTATTCAAGTTCAAGCTGCTTTAAAAGTAATGCCGTCCTTGTTTACGTCAGGAAACCGGAAAGTGACAGTACGATATTTATATACGACTAGCATCCCGCTCGGGACTTCGCGTATGTTACTCAGGGATAATGTAGCATCCTAATGGTGAAAGAATTTTTCAAATCGGTCCAGTAGTTTCGGAGCCTATTCGTTACATACAAAAATAGAAACATACAAAAATACAAAAATACAAAAATCTTTCCTCTTTATAATTTGGACGATATGGACGTATCTGAAACTGGGCTTGAATAACGCCCCAAAAATTTCGCTTAATACCTAATATTAAGTACGCCACTTTTTACCCGACTTTTTACCTTTTTACTGCGCGACACAAAGAAGGGTAATGTGTTTATCAACCTATGTATGTATGTATGTATGTGGGCTTGTACCTTTGTGGCACTATTTAGACCAAACGCGTGGGCCGATTTTGATTAATGATACGTCGTTGGATTCGTCACTACAGCGCAGATGTCATAAAAGTATAAAAATTTGGAAAAATCAAAATGGCCGATTTTGGACGCCATAATGTGAAAAAGAATAAAATTGAAATCGACAAACTATGTCAAGTGGGGTATCGTTGAATAGGTATTTGAAAATCATTGTCAGGTTTTTCATATCGATTTTCAATCAAAATTACAGTTTAGGATCTATAACGCTTTAAAGTTGGTTAATAACGATTTTCACTTATAAATATATAGGCTTTTAATTCAGAAATTATAAAATTGTTATGCAAGTGAGATAAGAATAGCTAATGAGAAAATCAATTAACAAATAAAAATATCTGACATTAACTAAAAAGTGTACAAAATAAAATAAATTAATTTAAAAAATTTAAAAACCCGATAGTAAAAATAATTAATTAAAAAAGTCTCGACTACTGGACTACTTGTTTTTTTGTTTTCAGTTTGTATGACGCAATCGGGTTTTTTAAGTTTTTTAATTATTAAAATATTGATGCTTATTTCAGATTATTTTGGGGCACACAGAAGATGCATTTCATGAGACTCTGAACCACTTCTACATCATGTCTGCTCACATCATTCCTTTACCAGAGGACGCTGCTGCTGGGGTAACTTTACCTTTCTTAGCCAATAAAACCCACAGCTGGGCAAAATATTCCCCTAAGTTCCTAGAGGAATGGATCATTTGTTTGAAGCGATTCTTTTTGACACATTTACTGTCCATGTGCAAATCCTGTAACAACGAAAATTGCACTCGCATGAGCGACAACGCCCGGGGTAGTATTTTTGGATCGCTCGCCTCGTGACAAGCGATATCTTGTATTGATTTGCGTGGATTTTATTAGTTTCAGACATTTTTAATACTAAAATGCACCAGTAAGACTCTTCCGCTGAAGTGTAGTACTTAATTTAAAAATTCGGAAATAAATAGAATCCGTGAAATTCAAAAAAATCAAGAAAAATGACCCTCGTATTAACATCACGAGGGACTTTCAAATAAAAAAAAACCTTTTTTTTTCAGGCAGTAGAAGAAAGATTCACGTCTCTATGCTACGCTGGACATATGCCTGGCTACACTATGGGCTTCAACGAACACGGCCTGGTTTTCTCTATCAACACCTTGAGTCCCCTCCTTCTCAAATATGGCAATACACGTAAGTTTATCTTCAAATAATACCAGAAAATTGTTTAAAAAAAATAATGAACTTTCACCATGGAACCCATTTTATTTCTGGTTTGATATTTTGATATATGTATTATGTATACAACTTTACCGTTAAATTTTATTTCGATAACTAACATAAACTTACTGACATAATGGCTAAGTCGATTTTGAACATAAAATTGATTGTAGTTATAATACATAATAATAAATAAAACGCCATACACTCAAAGGCCCACATTAAGATTTTCCTTTATGCCGTGGGTCCCTTGGAACACACATAAAGACAAACACATGCGCACCCCTCTTTTTTTGTGTTTTTTTTTTGGATATGAAGCTACTCATTAAATTAAAACAACACCCTATAGGGACTCATATGAAATTATCGATAACGAATTTTGACGTGGCATACTTAGGCTAAAAAAGGCAGTAGGGTTAGATGACATTTTTTTTTTAATTTTGGTCAAGTGGTACTGACGCTGCCTCTTGAACGACGGGTTCTGGGTTCGAATTCCAGTCGGGGCAAATATTTGTGTAAAAAGCAGATATTTGTGCTCGGGTCATGGGTGTTTGTATGTGTTCCGAGGGACCCACGACCACGACCTCTTGTGTGAGCCTTTGAGTGTGTAACGTATATATTTATTTATTTGTGTATCTAATTTTCCAGCCCGCACATTTATCACACGTTCGCTACTTGCATCAAAAAACCTGCCTGATGCAGAAAAGATCCTGCTGGACGAGGGTCTGGGTATCGGGAATGGATTCTCAGTAAACATGCTGTGGACAGACACCCGGGGTGGCCATTCGCTTCTTAACATTGAAGTCGCTCCAGATCTAAAGTCTGAACGATCGATGCTGAGCATCCATAAATATGACGACAAAGGACACCTCGTCCATTGCAACCTGTAAGTATGAATACCCATTTGAAATATCGGACTTTTTATAACCCCCGAAAAAAATGGTGTTCTAAATTTCATGAGAGTATCTTGTCTCTCAAAAGGATGGGCCGGTTTTGATGCGGTGTTTTAGTTAGAAACGTGACGTTATCGAGATGGTTCTTAGCTATATTTAAACAAAATTATAAGCGACGAATAACGTAGTGATAGTTTTTTTTTTATATTTGCTTAAACCATTACCAGACAATTTATAGCTTGATAATATTTAGCCATTTGCACAAGTAACGGCTGGCTTAGCATTCGTTGGGTGCTTGCTAGCCCGTGCATGTCAAGTGGTTCTAGAACCGCTCTAGAGTACCTACCTCAGTTTCTAGAACCTCTTGAGGCCACATTTGACATACTTTCCAAGGGTTATTAGATTGAACATGAGTAAAGTGGTGGTATTTTGGTATAAAATTTGGTGTGGAGCTAGCTGCACCCTGGATTAACAAATAAGCTTCATAATTTTCCTGAATTCCCACGGGAACGAAGCCCTGGGCCGGAAGCTAGTATTACACTTCATACTAATATTAAAAAGACGAAAGTTTGTGTGTGTGTGTGTGTGTTTGCTTTGTTACTTCTTCACACTCGAAACGGCTTGACTAATTTTGATATAATTTGCTATGAAGGTAGCTGACACCCTAGGCTATCTACATTATTTTCTTTAATTCCTACGGGAACGAATTCCCGGGCGGAAAGCTAGTCTACACTTATCTACACTTCTATACTAATATTATAAAGAGGAAAGATTTGATTGTTTGTCTGTTTGTTTGTTTGCATTGAGTAGGATCCGAAACTACTGGACCGATTTGAAAAATTCTTTCACCATTAGAAGGCTACATTATCCCCGATAGACATAGGCTTCATAATTTTCCTGAATTCCCACAGGAACGAAGTCCCGGTCGGAATGCTATATAAAATTATAAAGAGGAAAGATTTGTATGTTTGTAACGAAGCTACTGGACTGATTTTAAAAATTCTTTCACCAATAGAAAGCTCTCTTATAAGCGGGTGACATAGGGTACATAATTTTCCTGAATTCCCATGGAAATGAAGTCCCAGGCAAAAAACTAGTACAGAATACTTTGGTAAAGAAGTCACACGAGAAGTATACTGACAATTGTCACGCAATTTCCAAATTGCACACTTTCTTGGAATTAAAAACGGAACTTAACAAGCATCTAAATCTTAAAATTTCCTGTTACAATAAGTAAGAATTTTTCAATCACTGGAACGTATAAAAAACGAAATAAAAAAAAATTACTTTCATTTAGCTTGACCATAGGAAACAATAAAAAATGGCAGAAACAAAGTTAATGCGGTTGTAACATTGTGTAGTTTCAATCAGAGCGCAAAGCACGTTCAAATAATGAAAGCCTGAATGAAATGAACTTGAAGAGATGGATTGCAATTTTGCTTTGAAATAATGAAATTGCAAGATTGTTTTGCAAAGAACACGATGAAAACTATTTTTAACCGACTTTTCTGCAACGAGAAAAGCTTAGACGGTACTTTAAATAAATCTTATACAAACTCAGTTCAATTGTGTTATGTTATGAGTTGTTTAATACTGTGGTAGACTTTGTAGTTGGCATATATCTAAATGCCTTTATATCGTATTCTTAGGCAAACCACTTTGTTGTAACAAACTTGTATTTATTAATAAACACGTTACATCAGTACTACGCCTATTTAATTTACCCTCGGAACACTGCGTTTTACGCAGAATTAACACATTCGACATTATTGAAAGTCCACTCAAGAATGACGCCTGCCCCGGATTTCTGTACCCCGTTTCTTTTATTTTTCCAGAACATCATAATTTAAATTTTGAATTCAATTAATACTTGCTGACAGCAACTCCGATCAGCCAGTGACGTATGTGGTATGCAGTCCCATTACGGCAGTCTTTCCCAACGTGGGCGATAACGCCCCCTTGTGGGCGCTGCAGGCCTAAAGGGGGGCGGTAAGAGACCCAGAAAAAAAAGGGGGCGTTGTGTAGGGCTTTGGGGTCGATTTATAATTTCATCTACCTAGCTAGGAAGACTCTTAGACACCGACTGAGCTCTCGACTCTCGACTACATCTTGTGAACATCAACTAATATTAATTAAGATATAGCTCAAACTCGGTTCGATATAATAGACCGCGGGCAATCATGTTTTAACAAGTTTTTGTTAAATAATCCGATTTGTACATTCCTGTATCAATCGGCTGGTTCTATAATACTTGTTCTTGCTTGTCGAGTACGATTGGGCGTCGAATGAGATAAACGAGTTTATGCACGTTTGTCTTATTCCTGTTGGTGCGTGCTGCTTATGCAATCCTATATAAACGACGTAAATTTATTTTATTTTCATTTGCGGTTTCGCGCATAATAGATAAGCAGTACTTCATTATAACACTTACGTATTTCTCAAAACAAAACAATGTCGGAAGTAAAAAAGAAGAGACGGCAATACTCTGCGGAATATATTAAATTTGGATTTATTGAAAATCCCACAAACCCGTCGTCGCCTTTGTGTCTTCTATGTCTAAAAACATTTTCGAACGAAGCAATGAAGCCTTCAAGACTGCAAGATCATTTGAATAAAATGCATCCAGACAAGAATGTAGCATATTTTCAAGACCTAGAGAAGAAGCATAATATTCAGCCAAGTGTATCAAAACTATTTTCGGCGGCTGCTAAGCAAGATGACGACGGACTTCGAGCTTCGTACAATATCTCTTTGTTAATTGCTCAAAAAGGCAAACCACACAACATCGGAGAAGAGTTAATTTTGCCAGCAATAAAGGAAGTAATAACTACTGTGCTTCATAAACCGGCCGCAGATATTATCCGAAAAATTCCTTTGAGTAATAATTCTGTGCAAAGACGAATTGATGAAATGGCTGAAAACATTGAAGAATCATTGTGCAATCATCTGAGGACTAGTCAATTCTCAATTCAGCTCGATGAGTCCACTTTACCAACTAATGAAGCGTTGTTGCTATCTTACGTGAGGTTTATTAAAGATGAGAAAATACGTGAAGAACTATTGTTTGCCAGAAATTTGGAGACAGATACAAAAGGCGAAACCATATTCAATACATTGGAAAAGTTTTGTGAAGAGAAAGAGATTCCTTTGAAAAATATTATATCAGTTGCTACGGATGGCGCTCCGGCTATGACAGGGCGCCATAAAGGCTTCATAGCGTACTTAAAAAATAAAATTCCAGATGTCCTTGCTATACATTGCGTTATTCATAGATAACATTTGGTTGCTAGAAACTTAAGTGAACGACTATTTCAATCACTGCAATATGTCATCAAAGCAGTCAATAAAATCCGTAGCAGCTCTTTGAATGATAGATTATTTCATCAGCTTTGTGTTACTAATGACGAAGATTTCAACCGTTTATTGCTTCATACTGAAGTTCGTTGGCTGTCAAGAGGCAATTGTCTGATTCGATTTTACAACCTGTTTGACTCTGTGATAGAGTTCTTGGAAACTAAAGATACAGAACTGCGCAACAAGCTCATAAAATCAAAGAATGATATAGCTTACATGACAGACCTGTATAAATTGTTCAACGACATGAACCTCCAACTGCAAGGCGATGAACTAAATTTAATTAAAACAAAAAATCTCGTTGCTGTTTTCGCAGCCAAACTGCTTCTGCACAAAAAGAATATGGGCAGACGTGAGTTTCACAATTTTCCGAATTTATCAGTATCCTGCAGTAACGACGACTTGTTTGCCTACTGCCAACATTTGGAAAACCTCCACATTGACTTCACCGAACGATACCAGGACATTTTAAACTTGGAAATACCAGACTGGGTGTTGGATCCGTTTTCAAATGTCAACATAGCAATGTCACCTCAGCTGGAAGAAGAACTTATAGAATTGACAACAAACGAAGAAATAAAAATCAAGTTCAAAAATGGATATCAAGAATTTTGGCTTCAAAAACCGATCCTGCAATTGTGCCCTGGATTGTGGTCAATTGTTCAACGATTCTTGATAGCATTCCCATCGTCATATTTGTGTGAACGTGGTTTTAGTGCTGTGGCAACGCTGCTTACTAAAAAGAGAAATCGTTTGCGTGTTACCGAACGTGGCGACTTGCGGCTGTTTTTGAGTAAATTGGAACCTGATATCAACAAACTTATTGAACAGCATCAGATTCAACCTTCACATTAGTTTTTATATAAGAATTGATTATGTTTGTTTTATTTTCAATAAAAGATACTCTGTCCGAATACTATAAAGTTGCGTTTCAATAATCAGTTATAAGTACTTAGCGGTTTTTAAGTATGTTTAAAAAGGTGGGCGTTAAAAAATAATTTATTCTTAAAGTGGGCAGTAGACAAAAAAAGGTTGGGAACCCCTGCATTACGGCAAGGTCACAGTATTTTTGGGGTGTATCTGAACTGAAACCATGTTGGCCTGTTTATATTAATCCTAAATTACAGTATTTTTAATCACCAAAAAAAGAAGAGTGAATTTGACGTGTATATTTCTGTCTATGGCATCGTACCTAGCTCCTAAACGAATGGACCAATCTATAAGGTTTATTTTTTGTTTGAAGGCTGACGTAGTCGAGTTGGTTCTAGCTATATTTGATGAAAATTGGTTCGGCCGTAAGCTGTAAAAGTCGGGGTACTATTTTTTTAATTTAAGGTTGTTACTTAACAAATACTAACTCTTATTAGTACGAGTATAATTATAAACGTAGTTAGTTGGTACAACGCTTTTCCAACTCCAAATGTTTCAAATTAAAGCTCCCGTACAAGTGTGAACCAACTTGTTTGAACATTAGGTAGGTTTTAAATTCCAAGAAGGAAAGGTGTCGGGTTTCTCATGTGCTAAATAAATTTAATTTTGCGGCGGCGGTCGCCAGGGATTTTTCACCCTCCGATCTCGAACAAATGTTTGTGTGCTGCGAACCAAGCAGTCTGGACTTTTGGAACGTATTTTCCAATAAAATTGGAAATTGAAGTGATCAAAAAGCTTCGGTGTGCATTGTGCAATCTTTATTGGTCAGACGGCAGAATGGATCTAACAGTTTCCTCCAAGTATAGTATTCATTGTCGCATAGGTTTTATTTCATTTGGCAAAGTAATACAAACCAATTTTTTTATTGGCGCTGCCTAAAGGCATCTATTCTTTTTATGAAGGATAAATCCTTCGATCAAGTGTTTTTTATAGTTGATCGAAGGATAAATCCATCTATTCTTTTTTCTATCCATCTATTCAAAGAGAAACACCAAACACGAAATGGTGCAGCAACTGGGATTTCAGGATTTTATACAAAACGTATCTGCCGTTTGTTCATCGCCACTGTCACCGGGACCTCAAACGAGATGATGGTGTGGAGGTACTCATAGCGACAAAAATAGTGATATTAGGTCCATAATGCGACACACATTCCCTATATAGCCACCTGTCCACCGCAACAACGTGACGGTCTCGGCTAGAAATAATATTGATCTCGGCTAGAAATAATATCGTTCTCGGTGACGTTTAACGTGACAGTGGCGATGAACAAACGGCCTAAGTCTAGGGCTTTAGGTAAATCTCTTTCAGTCTCTCTGGTGCGCTATAAGCTGATGAAGTTTGTATGGGAACTCATTTTTTTTTTCGTATTTTGACCTATGTTCCTTGGAGAAAGTTGTTCAGCTTCATGGACTGATTAACCACCCGAGAGGTTGGAAGAGATTTACCTAAAGCCCTGTATATACTTATTCTTTATTGCACTTAGATTACATGGGATACAAAAAAATAGAGAAAAAGTTTACGAAGGCGGACTTATCACTTATAGTGATCTCTTCCAGCCAGCATGGTGCAGTAAAGATATTGTTTTAAAACGCGGAACAAAAGTATATATTTTAATCTTATATAAAACAAAGTCGGGTTTGTTCGAGAACGGCTGGACCGATTTTTATGTTTTTGATTTTTGTTTGTCTCTGTCCCGAATACCAAAATAACTATTAAAAACAATGGAATATTAACGAAAAAATTCCCAAGGGAACGAAGTCTCGGGCGAAAAGCTAGTAATAATACTGAATAAAATAAAACTACATTAAAGGTAGTTAAAGCAGTTAAAAAGAAAAATTCCTCATGTTTTAACAGATACCAGCGCCTTCAAATCAAAGAGGTGATCGGGCCAATCATCGACAGCAGCAAGGCTAGGCTACAGGCTATACACGCGCACCCGGATCCGCTCGCCCGCAAAGACATACAAGACATGCTATCTGACGTATCCGGGAAGAGCTTCCATGTATTCCAAGACCAACCTGATTCGGTGATCAAGACCATTGCTGCTGGTGAGTGCACGAGCGCTTCCGTGCTTCGGAGGGCACGTTAAGCCGATGACGGTCCCGGCTGTTGTCGATGTAGTTAAACCAAGTCAGGGGCCATTTGGCGGTTCGAAAACTCTGACACCGGGGTTAGTCAAGTTTGCCACAGTTGACTATACCTCTCTTATCAGCCCATATACGTCCCCACCGAGGGGCACGGGCCTCCCTTCGAAACACGAAGGGGATTTAGGCCATAGTCCACCACGCTGGCCCAATGCGGGTTGGTGGACCGCTAGTCTTTCGAAAATGAATTTTCTTGGACGGGCGGGTTTCATCACGATGTTTTCCTTCACCGTTGAGCAAGTGATAATTAGAAATCCGTACATAAATCCGAACAGACGAATTTAGTGGTACAGGCCCGCACCAGGATTTGAACCCACGACCTTCGGATTACAAGTCTGGCTCATTACCAACTGGACTATCACCGCGTTTGACTATACCTACACGATGAGAATGGAAGGAAGTGCATAAGTCTATGTATAGCGATTAATTTTGCAGTACCTGGGCGACCGAGCTGAAACTCGGGTTTGCTACAGGCGGCATCTTTTGTAGGTATTTTTTTGTAACTAATTAATGCCTTCAACATGTGAATTCTATTCATCAAAATCATTACAGCCGTTTTCGGAGGATAGGGACCGTTCAAGTATGACGTAAGCAGATTTATAAGAAAACTTGTCAGCAAAAGTGAGCTATACATCGCTAGGTACATGAGTTTTTCTTTTAATGTATTCTGGTTTATCGGCTTAAAATAGACTTTAACGCACATAATATTTATTTAAAGAAACTTATACAAGTGAATAACGCGCGGTAATTTCCCTACTCGGTTCTAAGCGAGTGCCTACACGTAGGTATCCATTTTTGTGGGAATTCCCGAAAATCCGTTTGTCTAATATAACTACTGCTGAAGTAATCACCATCTCTGTATGTAGGTACTACCTAATCTAGCCTGACACCACCCCCCAATTATTGGTAATTATACCACTAATCTAAGATTGCACAAAAAAATTATGAAAATTATACCTATGTTTTCAATTGATTTCAAGTATTTGTGAGAAGTGTTTATGTAGTATATATTGTATTATATTTACAAAAAAAGTGCATTGCTTAGTTTGGGGTTAGATAGCGCTGTGTGTGTATCGTCCAAAATTAAAAATATATGTTGAATTCTAACCCAAGTCAGTCAAGAAGTTATACAATAAATAACAGTAACAGTTGTTTCTATTAATTTTCTAAAATGAAATCAGCTACGCCATCTACGCACGCTCGGCTGTACTAGGACGTAATGATGCCATCTTATGCCACTGCGGAGGTTTTTAGTTCCGTCTTTTGTTCAGTTTTGTTCAAGTAAAAAATGTAAGTGTGGTTGTCCTGTCCATCCTATACGTCGTAATGAAACGAAAAACGGACCGATTTTTGCACAGTACCTATAATTAGATATATCTAGTTGGAGTGTTAGCAATTTTTTCACGCCATTGAATTCGCAGGCAAATACTAGTCTGACAATAAAACTGAAATTTCCCCGAGGAACCCATAGGAATGTATCAAAAAGCTTTCAGCCACTCATTGGCTCATGTTGCCACGAATGACAACCTTTTTGTTTCGTAGGTAAGTACTTCGACCTTGTGTTAGTTTTGTGACATACAAATACGAGTCAGTAGTTAGTATAGGTACTGATTATCCTCATTTTCCGCTAAATTACTGACCTGACCTATTAGGTAGACGTAGATGGTTCTATTCTAAGCTTATATTGGACTAGCTTTCCACCCGCGGCTCCGTCCGCGTGTACTACGGGTTATATCGTGCCCAACTGATAAAATGTAGCCTGTGTCCTTTTCCAAGCTGTAACATTATATCTCTGTACCAAATTTCATCAAAATCGGTTCAGCACTTTAGACGTGAAAGACGAACAGACAGACAGAGTTACTTTGGCAATTTATAATTTTAGTAAGGATTATTGGATGACGCTAAAGTAGCATAATTCATCGAAATACCTATGAAAAACCTTCTGTCAATATTTTTATTGTAAATGTAATGTGTAAATTAATTGTTCGATTCTTATGGGTTTTTCGGCGGACTGTTCAATTCAGTCACATAAATCTACTTAGTTTCGATAACTACAGTGCTCTTATTTTCTTATGTACCTACTTAGGTATCTCGACAAACTTCGCGTTTCCGAAGCTATAACAAAACATCATTAAAGTATGTATCTAAACCTAAATTTAATCATTTATAGACAAAATAAATGAAACTCACAAACGAATCCTTTGTGAGTTTCATTTTCTTTTTAGTTTAGTTAGATGATAAATAGTTCATATGCATTCGAAAAATCGATGATTAGAGAGGCACAATAATAAATTATTATAGAAGCATTGTAATTATCCGTAAGTAAATGAAAAATTAATGAAAGTCATTTAAACTTGAAAATTTTCTCAACAGGTATCTTCGACCTTCAGAAGATGACTTGGAATATCTACATTAACAAACCGAACGCCTCAGAGCCCGTCGCCATCTTGCCCATCAGGTTTTCTTACCTCGAATCTAAGTAGAACAAAATAAACATTTCCTTCAAGTATTAGGTACTATGCATGTATTAAATAATGTTAAGACTATGTTGTGGACTCTTTATGTTAATTAAATGTACTTTTAAGAGCGTAATTACAACTTAAGAAGTTACAATAAGATTATGTATACCTACCTATAGAGGGCTGCACAGCAGGTTACCACATGCGTACGTACAGGTAACCATAATAACGATTTTGTGATGAAAACTGGTTAACCTGAAGCGCTGCCACTGTAGGATGTACTTAAGTTACCTACCTACTTACAGTTTCTTAAATTGTTGCTAAATATAAAAAATATTATACAAGCACCTACTAGAAAACGCATTCTGCAATCCGAGCCATATAAACTTCATTAATAAAGAGTCCACAACCAAGATTTCTGACTTCTTTAGATATCAGGGGTTACCCCTATTTGTTGGTGGACGAGTACGCGCTTATACCTTGGCCGATTCTACTGGACAGTCGAAGTGGATTTTTCTACTGGATAGGTATGAAGTGGGAAAACGTCACAAAGTCTGAACTAGGTATCACGCACGATGTGGTCTTGACTTTAATGAATGTACAGCACCTCGGTAAGAATAATGAGATTCTGTTGTCCGTTATCGTTACAAAAACAAAGGACTTTTCCAGTGAATGAAAACATATGGTTTGATAATAATATTTACTTTATTACATACAATAGCATACTGTGTCAGTAATATGCTGATTGCTAGAATTTTCGGTATTAGTAAAATACATGATGCTCTCCAGCTGAGAGGGAAAAAGATATAATTGCTAAATGACCTCAATCTTGACCAAGGTCATAGATGAGGTCGACAATGCATGGAGCGAGATAACCCAGAAAATGCCAATTAAGGCAAATCAAACGAAAAACTGCACAGGTATTGTATTTTATCTGCTACTGACGGCCGATTTGGTCTAGTCCGTAGTGGTGCCGCCTCTTGATGGACGGGTCTTTAGCTCGATTCCCGGTGGGGCAAACATTTGTGTAAAAAGCAGATATTTGCTCTCGAGTCACGGGTATTCGTGTCTGTCTTTGAACCTTAGTGTAGGCCTCGAGTGTGTATTGTTTATTTATATTATTTATACATAGTGTGTTTCTATTTATTATAATAAATTTACCAATGCGGTAACATAGGAAAAAAATAGATTTTACCCACGTACTTTGCAGCTTAGGTAATACCTATTCCATTCGTTAGTTAAAAATCGTGTGTGAAATTTAGCAATTACTTTCATAATCGGTTTTTTTTCAAGCTTCATCATTTTCAAATTACTTACAATAAATCGTAAAAGATTCATAAACTTAACTTTGTCGTAAGTACTTAAATTACGAAAGTGTCATTATTTTTAGAAAATGACACGGTATATAAGCGGAAGAGATAAGATCATTTTCTTTTTCTCAGATCATACCTACACGAATACGTCCCCACCGAGGGGCACCTTACGAAAAGTGCGGATAAACCACTATGTTTTCCTTCACCGATGAATGAGCAAGTGATAATTATTTAAAAATCGTAACATATATCTGAAAAGACGAAATTAGTGGTACAGCGCACCAGGATTTGAACCCGCAATCTCCCAGTTACAAGTTTTTCTGTACAGAACTAAATAGCCAAGATAACATTAAGTAATGTAGGTAAAGGGCAGATCTAATTTGGTAACTATCCTACTTAATTTAATTTCTTCATCGGTGGTCTAGCGGCTAGTGGGTTGGACTCGTAAGCGAGAAGTACTCAGTTCGATCCCCAGTGCCGCCATATACCAATGACTCGTTTTCTGAGTTGTGTACATTAGTTACACACAAACAGATGCTCTAACGGTGAGGGAAAACATCGTGAGGAAACCTGCACATTCAGGCAACTGAATATGTAACCATGATCCAATCCGGTCAGATTCCCCTGTTAAAAGGGGCCACAGAGGTCAAATGGCAGTCGCTCCACTGCAATGACTTGACATGCTAAACACTGGATAATGGTCAAGCGTATCCCGAATGAGAAACGGGACTAAGCGCTAGGAAGAAGATCCTACTTTTAATTTCTTCGATCTTGCATGAGTAGTCTACTCTTTTAATTTTTTTATCAAGTCAAAATTATGGCCACTTTATTACCCTGATAAGGAATATAGTCGTGAATGTATACATTTAATGTGTGGGTTTAATCGAATTTTATTCATTCATAGAAGATAACAGTGCTGGATTGTCACACATCCGTTGTTTTCATGTACTGTTTGTTACTCTTGATATTGACAGTAATATAATTACTTAGAATATAATGTTTACTTACTTATAATCACATTGTAGTAGTTTGTATAGATCGTATTAATTTGCAATCTGTGGTCTCTGTTGACCTCAATGAGATTCAAGCTTTATAATCACGATTACAATGTAAAAAATAATTTTGGCGGTATTTTTTATTGATATAAAATATTACATTATGCAAATAGTACTGTTATACTATGTTATATGTGTTATAGTTAAGTTACATTTTCCAAATCTAGCTTTTGAATTTAACAAATACATACATTGAAGGCTGTCACTATCAGAAGTATCACTATGTATGTACTAGCAGAACTATAATCTAAAATACGGTTAACTATTTAAAAAAATTAAAAGTATTATATTTTAATAAATTTAATAGCATATCTCTGTTTTGGAAACATATATGTTACAATTTAAGATACTCTCATGGCAATATGCTACTATAATTTAGTACTATAGTTACCATTATAAGATATACTAGCGTTGATTCTAATAAATAAGTTATAAACATACAAGTTTTATTTTTACCAATAAAGACCCCAAGTTTGTACAACAAAGGTAAATATACATACTATATTTCTGTTTTTTTTCTTTATCTACTTTACATATTTTTTTACAAGGCAGCCATGTTGTTTCATAATAAGCCAATATTATTGAATTTATTTTTTACAAATTAGCTATACAGTTTTTACAGCAATTATCTGAATATTGTAAAATATAATAATAAAGAATCCTTCAATTTTACTCCATATACTTACTTAGTTAGCTTAATGTTAAATGACCTGTCTATTTCCATTTAAATGATTTGGTATAATAACTAATAAACTTTTATGATTATTTCGTTGAATGAATCGGCCAGCAGCTCTAGCACGATAACGACAAACTCCCGCTCGGCTCGGTCAAACTTCACTTTGATTGCACGAGGGTAACGCGCAAAGGCTTGCTCGCCCTATGGCGTTGTCAATGTTGACATTTTGACATAAGACCGCGGTGTTGTCGCGGCGCTGTCACCATCGTACTCGGCCTGCTGGCCTTAACTTATAAATGAAGTCATTTTTAAATAACTTAAGGGCAATTTAAAATAAACAACATAGTGTAATTAAATGACTATCTGGAAAGATTAAGGCGAAAAAAGATTCTTTGAAGACTGGGACACATCAAATATACATAGTAATATGTGAATGTATATTGCGAAGTATTAAATCTAGTATGTACAATCAATAGCAATTGATACTTTAATCACATAAAATAGCCATGTTTGTGTATTCCATTTCAAACTAATTGGTCGTTACGAAACCTATTTTGAACCCCCGACAAAAAAAGAGGGGTGTTATAAGTTTAACGTGTCTGTTTGTGTATCTGTCTGTGGTATCGTAGCTCCCAAACGGATGAACCGATTTTCGTTTAGTTTTTTTTGTGTCATAAATAATTTTATCCCGAGTGTTCTTAGCCATGTTTCATGAAAATCTGTTTAGCCGTTTAAAAGTTATGTCGGGGGTGATTCGAAATTTTTAATTTTAATATTATTCAAGTAGCGTGTGAGTCCCCGGCAGAGTAGAATAGGACACCCTCTTTCTTACCGAGGTGTCGTACAAGGCGACTAAGGTAAATATGCAAGCAAGTTCATCAACACACAGAGAAGGAAAACTCTGCAATTATATCAAAGCCCTCGCCAACCCATCTGCCAAGCGTGGTGAGTATGGCATTTACCCCTCATATTATTGAGGGAGCCCCGTGCCCAGCAGTGGGGACGTATATAGGCTGATGAAGAAGTACTAATATTGCAGTGTCTTATAAGCTAGCGAAAATCAAGGGTGTGATTCAGCCCACGAAGTCAAAGAACTTTCCCCAAGGAACATAGGTCGAAATAAGAAAAACGATTTTCGCTTCTCCATACAACTTGAGCGATCAGACGATGCCTTAGTATGAGAAGTCGAATATATGGGTTCCTTGGGGCAATTTGTTCAGTATCATAGACAGAATCAACCCCTAGTTTCGCTAGCTAATTTAAAGCAACCCAATTATAGTCAGATAAATATAGATCACAGTTTAAACACGAAAAAGGGTTTTTCCACAACATTGTTGTTTTGAGAATCCTACGAGTGAATTTTAAGGCTCTGATAATAGAACCCGGGCCAGGGTATAAATTTAGTCAATCATTTCCTCTCGGGCGAGAACTTGTAAAATGATTCAGAAAGTTGTATCATGAAGCTCCATGAACGTCAGCTGCGCCGGTGGGTGGGTTAAGCAACGGTAGCCTCCCAATCACGTTGAAATAATAATTAATTTTAGTCATTTCCTCCCGATTGAAAATTCGTCATATTAAAGCTAATCTAATATCTTAAAGAAAAAAAAATCAGCAGACTAAGAGTGCTGGAAAATACGTCAGCTGGTGACACGAACATGTAAAAAATTTTTTAGTACCAGTTCTTAGCAAACCCAAAACATAAATGTACGTCAGTAATAGTTTGTATGGCGTCCATTCGTTTAAGAGCTACGATGCCACAGGCTGGTAAAAAAAAAGTTACATGTTCGTGTGACCAGCTGACGTATTTTCCACCACTCTATAGTCAGCTGACTTTTTTTCTTCTTTAAGTTATTAGATCAGCTATAATATAACGAATTTTAAATCGGGAGGAAATTATTTCCTCTGCTTAATCTACCCCCACCGAATCGCAGCTAACGTTCACGGAGCTTGATGATACAACTCTGAAGCATTTTAAGTTATCGCCACAGAGGAAATTGGTCATGAAAATCTGTTCTTGGCTCGTAGACCATAAGACGCCGAACCTTAATCCGGACCTTATTAATAGTGTAATTAATGTATTTTTTGCCATTGCTGCATTGATCTTATATTTGCTGTGGCCCAGTCTTTGTTCCCCTTATTTTTTACCCGGTACCCTTTAAAGAAGTTTTAGGTTAGCCACCACAGCCGCAACCCCCCATTGGTGGAGGGGAGGGTCCAGAACCCGATGGGCCAAAGCCGCCAAACTTGCGCGATGGGGGCTTCGGTGGGCTGAAAGCAGAACAAAGGGTTCATCATTTTATCTATAGTTTATACTAATATTATAAAAAGGAAAGATTTGATTGTTTGTTTTTTTGCATAGGCTCCGAAACTACTGGACCGATTTGAAAAATTCTTTCACCATTAGAAAGCTACATTATCCCCGATGGACATAGGCTACATAATTTTACGAATTCCCACGGGAACGAAGTCCCGGGCGGAATGCTAGTAATATTATAAAGAAGAAAGATTTGTATTTTTATAATGTGCGTTTGTAACTAATAAACTCAAAAACTACATTTAAAAATTCTTTAACCATTAGAATCCTACATTATCTTTAATTATCATAGGCTACATAACTTTCCCGAATTCCCACGGGAACGAAGTCACGGGCGGAAAGCTAATTACAAATATTATAAATGAGAAAGGTGTTTGTCTGTTTATCACGGCTTCTCTTTCTTAGAAAGTTTTAGGCGCTGTTTATACACAAACGACGAGGCGCGGCTGTCAAAGCAACGTAAAATGAATCTTACTAGCTACACAGCAAAGATTTTTTTCGTCCATCGCTCCGTATTCACGCGGCAGATGTCTCTTAGTGCATCTATTTCGGCAAAAAAAATTTTGCTCCGTAGATAAAATGTTTTAAGATTCATTGTACTTTGCTTTGGTCGCCGCGCCGCCGCACCAGGTCGCTTGTGTATACACATCAACACGGTCTAGGGATATTGCACGATTTTTCATACAAAAGAGGTCTGTTTGAGAAGCTACAAAAGCATACTCGAGATACATGGAGCGCTATAATTTTCAGACAAGCAAGTGCTAAACCTGAATTTTCAATTCTAGTGAATAAATTTTTACTTACTTGAAATTTGTGAAAACGTGACGAAAAAAAAAAAATTTTTCCGTAAATTCTACCATTTTCATTCAAAAAGCAGGCAAAAAGTTCACTTTCGTTTTCGTTTCCGTCACGTTTTCATAAAGTAAAACAAAATTTATTGACTAGAATTGAAAATTCAGGTTTAGCACTTGCTCGTCTGAAAATGATAGCCCTCCATGTATCTCGAATATGCTTTTATAGCTTTTCCAACAGACCTCTATTTTATGAAAAATCGTGCAATATCCCTAGACCGTGTTGATGTGTATATACTCGTAAAACTATAAACAGCGGCTCAAGTATTTTGTAAATACATACCCACTGCCTGGAGGTCGAAAATCTCTAACATACTTGTCACCATGCTTGTTGAAGTTCGGATTTATCAAACTCTGGAAACTGGAGACAAAATTATAATAAATTATTTGTAATAGTTCTATGGACAATTGAGTAAATACCTACTTAAACAGTGAAATCTACATAACATACATACATAAACACACACATACTTAACATGTTTTTAACCACTTGACACCACATTTGACATACATTCTAGGGTTATATGATGAAACATGAGTAGAGGTACGTTGTCAACTTTTCTCCCAGATACAGCAAAACCCTTGCGTCCCAAATGACAGTATTTCTTTCATTCCCAGTTTCGCATTGGAAGTGGTAAAATCTACCTAATATCTACTTAAAGATGTTGCAACTTCTTTTTCCCAGAAACTTATGATTCTGTCAATTAGGTGTTAAGCAACAAACTTAAAATCAGCCAGCCTGCCAGTGCCGCTCATTGGGCCATTGCTTCCAAAATCTCAAGGTTACCTTAATTGTTTTTTCTCCTATTATTTTAATATAAAATGGCATACTATAAACATCAACGCGGTCTAGGGATATTGCACGATTTTTCATACAAAAGAGGTCTGTTTGAGAAGCTATAATAGCATACTCGAGATACATGGAGGGCTATAATTTTCAGACGAGCAAGTGCTATACTTGAATTTTCAATTCTAATCAATAAAGTTTGTCTTACTTGAAATTTGTGGAAACGTGACGGAATCGTAAACAAAAATGCACTTTTTGCCTGCTTGTTGTATGAAAATGTTCAAATTTACGCAATTTTTTTTTTCATTTTCGTCACGTTTTTACAAATTTAAAGAATAACAAAATTTATTGACTAGAACTGAAAATTCAGGTTTAGCACTTACTCGTCTGAAAATTATAGCCCTCCATGTATCTCGAATATGCTATTATAGCTTCTCAAACAGACCTCTTTTGTATGAAAAATCGTGCAATATACCTAGACCGCGTTGAAGTGTGTATTTATATTAAAAAACAATACAGAAGAATAAACCGTGTAAACAGTTTTCCCAAGTAAAATTCTTTTTTATTTTATTATTTGCTATTCCCATCATACAGTAGGGCAAGACCTTCACCTCTTCCCATCCAATTATTATTTACTTAAACTTAGATTATGTGGATAACTATAATAATTAGATTATATTGGCTATTAGTGTGCAAGTTTTGGATGTAAGATGAATGTGTTAAGCTGTTTTTATCCCAAATAAATAAATAAAAAATAAAAAATGTAGGCAAACTTACATAATATATTACAAAAATACTCACAATAGGTAGAAAAAGTTGAGAATGCCCCAAAACCACGCAAATATATTAAATGGGTTCTGCTCCACAACAGTTCCATCTGTAAACATTTCAAAATAATTTAATATTTTACATTTGTTGCAGTAAAATTGATAAAGCCTTGATGTAATACCGTAATACATTATAGTTCGTATATGAGTGTTAGTATCTGTCTTTGTGTATGTTCCAAGGGACCCATGACACAATGTAAATCTTAGTGTGGTCCTTTGACTGTTTAGTGTTTATTTATTAAAACAAATTAAATATTTATTCGATAAATCACCCAGATCAGTCATTTGCCTTAGAAAAATGTGATCATCTGAGACCAAAGTGATCATGTACATTCACGGAATGAAAACCTTCATCAGTTTTCAAATTGATTCCTTTATCGTGCCCCGAGCACATATTACCTTTTGAAAATTTGATATAGAACTGACTGTTGCCTAGAAAATTATGCTTTATTGTTTGGCCGGTGATGAACCTTTTTATTCCTCGACTGTACAGAAAGCAGCACATCAGGTTACCCATTCGCACTACTAAAGCCGGCGCTATTACAACGAGCATTTAAGGGCCATGTCAAGGTCAACATGTATAGCCTGATGTGCTGCCGTGTGTACATTGTTGAGATAAGATGTTTCCAAGAGAAAAACATGCAGATTCCACAAGAAACGGAAGCATTTTAATAGAATACTAAGTACTAGGTACATAAAACATACACAACTACAAAAGACTGACGTGGCTTTAAAACACAATTAGGTCGAATCCACGTCGAGTCCTTAAACGCTAGAATATTATAAACTTAGAAGTTACTAACCTCCTTTCACGTAAACCATTTCCCTCACAAATTTCGCACTTAAGAAACACAAAAAATATAGTTTGATCAAACGTTTTGAATTTAT
Organism: Aproaerema taeniolella; assembly: GCA_949987775.1. NCBI lineage: Eukaryota > Metazoa > Arthropoda > Insecta > Lepidoptera > Gelechiidae > Aproaerema > Aproaerema taeniolella. The sequence goes on along the minus strand of OX465242.1, from coordinate 31,923,952 downwards.
AAACACAGAAAAATTCAACACAACACACTCTCAAAGTACACAATAGGCGGGTTATTCCAGAATAATCCAGATGATGAATTCGATTAAGATTCAATAAATTCGCCGTACATTGCTTTTGTTCAATATAACACTCCATGGAAGGTTCTTTATATAAAAGCAATGTATAATGAATTTGCGATCAATCATAATCGACTACACCATTAATGGGAGCCCAGGACTTGTCAGATTCGCTTTTTTTTACAAGATTTACATGCAATTAAGGAAGTTAGATAGAGATAGAGAACCAAAAATTGCCTTAAAAATGTGCTTTTTTTCTTACTTTGAGATTTTACAAAATGCAAAATATCCGAAATAACAGCGAGGGCCAAAAGCCTTGTTGCCAAAGCTTTAATATGTGTAAAAAAAGCCAAAATAAGGGAAATACCAAGAAAATTCATGAAAAAATTCCAAGAAAATCCAGTGCGCAAGAAATGTGAACACCTAGCTATTTAAAAATGCACATTAAAACAAAGTGAATTAAACCGAAAGTATTAGTGGACTGAGAACACTTACAAGATGACAAATTACTTGTTTTGAATTTCAGTAAGCAAACTTTCCATTTCCGACACAGATAGAAAAACTTAGTTAACACCAAGATAATAATCTTATATTTTATTGAACGCAACAGACACGCAATATAAATAAAATGAGTTTAAGTAAAATAAAGTTAGTAACTTTTGATGTTACAAACACGCTACTGAAATTTCGACATCCACCTTGGGAGCACTATGCTCAGATCGCCAGACCTTTTGGTTTCAAAGGTGTCTCCGACGAACTCAAAGGCAGCTTTCTCAACTCCTACAAAGTTATGTGGAGAGAATATCCAAACTTTGGTAAAGACAAGATTGAGTGGTACGAATGGTGGACGAAAGTTGTATGCTTAACCTTCAAAGGGCGTTTGCCAACAAAAGCAAACACAAGGCAAATAGCCAATATACTAATTGATGATTTCAGAACAGAGAAATGCTGGTGCTGTTCAGAAGGCTGTAATGATATAGTTAAATTATTACGCAGAGAAAATATGACACTAGGAGTGATCTCCAATTTTGATCCAACGCTTAGTGATATTTTACAAAGTGTCAATCTTTATGACAATTTTGATTTTATATTAACTTCATATGAAATTGGGTTTAGTAAACCTAACAAAATAATATTTAATAAAGCACTGGAGAAATGCTTAACTTCAGTTACGCCCGCAGAAGCACTTCACATTGGTGATGATTATGAAAAAGATTACAAGGGTGCAAGAAGTGCAGGCTGGAATGCTGTGCTTATTACAAACCATGGATCAATTGATAAACCACCAACATCAAATCATATGTTTAGTAGTTTAGATAAATTATGTCAAGCAATTGAAACTGACAAACTGCATCTCTGATCTACCTGCCTATTTTTAAAAAATGACCCTAATAGACATTGAGTTTGTTAGTCATAAAAATCTCAAACGTACAAAATAATCTTTGTTAACTATGTAGCTGAACCTAGCTGATTTAATTTGCCTAGGTTCCCTAGTAACTTGAAACTTGAGAAAATCAACTAGAATTACTGAAACGTGAGTGCCAGAAATTAAACCTAAATAGGTACCTACTTTTTAGTTTAGTCGCTTGTGTATAATTCTAATCTAAGATATTATAAAAACATGTTTTGAACTGTTATTAAAATTTTGTTGTACTATTTTCTGGGTTTCTTTTTACCTATTCCATATACTTGTTGACCTTGACGTCGCCCTTTAGGATTTTTTATAGCGGACATTGGCATACTCCTTGGCACAAGCTTTGGTAGTGTGAAACCGTGTAAACCAATAAGTCAATTAGTGTTTATCTGATGTGGCTGTTGTCTGTTTTGTATATCTAGAGGCCTGACGTCATCCAGACCGTGTTGATGTGTGTATTTCAGGGAGGAAAGATTTGTATTTTTGTAATGAATAAACTCAAAAACTATTGTATTGATTACAAAAATTGTTTCATCATTAAAATGCTACATTATCCGTAAGTAACATAGGCTACAAAATTATTCCGAAGTTCCGGGCGGAAAGCTAATAAAATATAATATTTATTTGTATGTTTCTATTATGTTCAGTTTATCCTACATTATAAATATAAATGAAGTATTGTTTATCTTCATCTTTTCAATAAACAATACTTCGTTAGAAAATACTTATTTTTCTGATTTAATTAAAACAACATAGAATTAATTGAGTTAATTAATTAACTACACGAAAACAGATTTTTCGTTTAATTTCTGTTAAACGCTATGTACCGGCACGGCATTTCTTTTTTTTGCATGAGCCAGCTGGAGTTTAGCGCCAGCTAGAGATAGGCTTACCCTTTTTCAAACCATGTGTGGACGCGCCTAATACTATAAACGTTACGTTCTACTGTTATCTGGGAAGTGGGGGGGGGGGGAAGTGCCATGAAATGAAAGTGCATAATTTTTTTTCCAGTGGTAACATTGCATTGCTGCGCGTCCATGTCAAGAGAAGTGTTTCGTCTGTGTAGTATGTTACGGGATCAATATAAATTAAAAATGCGGAATCCTTTCGCAAAACAGTGTTTTTCCTGTTAAGTTATTAGTAAAAATTAAAGGTACGAACGTAACAGTGTCAAAGAACCGAACATTTTCTGGGAATCATCCGTGCGACTGCGGCCATTCACAAACATTGCATCGAAGTGAAATGAGGGAGATGGCCTTTATCTGCAACAAATGATGTGCACTGCCAAATTGTTGAACATCGGAACACTATAAGCATTATGTAGTGCTGGGACTAGTAAAAGCGAGTGTTAAATTTTTTCGTGATTGAGATAGTGTTTAGATTTGCATTAGTATGAGGTCGAGATGATGTGGGTGGCAGCGGTGGCAGCCGCGCTGGTGGCGGTGCTGTACGTGCGCGCGGAGCAAGTGCTGCTGCTGGACTCCACCACCGAGGCGACGCTCGGCTGGACGCGGTTCCCATACGGCCCGCAGGCCAGCACACCCGGCTGGCTCGAGGAGTCCTACACAAACTTCGAGAAACAAATCAACTGGCGATCGTACGTAGTCTGTGACGTTGCACATCACAATGTCAACAACTGGCTCTGGACTCCTTTCATTGAGAGAAGAAATGCCAATAGGATCTACATAGAAATCAAATTTACAATAAGAGACTGCTCTCTATTTCCTGGAAATGCACTCAGTTGTAAGGAAACATTCAGTTTATTATATTACGAGTTTGATGTCGCTACAAGAGAGCAGCCCCCTTGGGAACCAGAGAGCTACAAACTAGTGGGCCGCATAGCAGCAGGAGAAGGTCGTTTCAACACCAACTCTGAGGTAGATATAAACACAGAAGTTAAAAGTATAGCAGTCACTAAACGGGGAGTCTATTTTGCCTTCAGAGATCAAGGTGCCTGTATATCTATTTTGGCTGTAAAAGTATATTATATAACATGTCCAGAAGTCACAGTAAATTTTGCAAGGTTCCCTGCTACCCCTACAGGGCGTGAGGTAACTGTTATTGAGCAGGCCAATGGCACTTGTGTAGAGAATGCTGAAACTGCACAGGGAGAGGCTCCTCCAGTTTACTTGTGCAAAGGAGATGGTAAGTGGACATTACCAAGTGGTTCTTGTAAATGTCGAGCAGGTTTTGAACCTGACCAAAATAATCAAGCCTGTAATGAATGCTCACCAGGAAAATTTAAGTCACACACTGGAGACGACCCTTGCATTCCTTGCCCTGACTATTCTGAATCTACAGCTTATGCAGCCGCTGAATGTAAATGTGTTCCTGGCTTTTTCAGAGCAAGGAAAGACCCGAAAAATGTACCTTGTACACAACCACCATCAGCTCCTGATAATCTTACAGTTACATTTGCTGATCAGTTTTCTATAGCATTAGCATGGCAACCACCTCATAAAACTGGAGGTCGTTCTGATGTCACATACAGAGTCCATTGTTCAAATTGTGGCCCTAGTGTAGAGTATAGACCTGCATCAAGTGGACTAAACTCTACAAGAGTGACTGTAATTGGACTCGATCCGGTCACTGAATACAAGTTCCAAGTTTTTGCTGAAAATGGTGTAACAGAGCTTACTGGTGAGCCACCTAAAAAAGTAGAGATAACAGCCATTACTGAAGCTTCAGTTGTCAGTGTAGTGACTAAGTTGAGAGTTATCAATGTAGAAAGTGACAAACTATCCTTGGCTTGGAATCCACCACCTGTAGACTTAACTGACCCTGATGACACAATAGAAAGCTATGAAGTAAAGTGTTTCCCAAAAGATAATTTAGAGAAGAGTGCAAATGCTACTTTAAAAATTACAAAAGAGCCCCATATTACAATTTCGGGCTTGAAAAGAGACACTGAGTATGGTATAAGAGTAAGAGCAAAAATGAAGAGAGGATGGGGGGAGTTTAGTAGTATTTTATATACCAGGACTGATTCTGTTATGGAGACTACATTAATGGGTGAGGAAGAGGGCGCACAAGTAAGACTAGTAGCGGGAGTAATGGTTGCCGTTGTAGTTCTTTCTGTAGTTGCTATTATTGCTACTGTTCTCTTTTTGCGTTCTCGTGCTGATGATGAATGTGATAAGAAACAACCTAATGACTGCAATGCTCTTAATTACCGCAATGGTGAAGTTTACACTGGACCAGAGCGTCCAGCTAAGACAAGTAGCAATGCTACGACTCCTCTGTTTGCCGGTACCGGCTCACGAACATATATCGACCCACACACATACGAAGATCCAAACCAAGCAGTCCGCGAGTTTGCAAGAGAGATTGACGCTTCTTGTATCACAATAGAAGCAATTATAGGAGGAGGCGAGTTTGGTGATGTTTGCCGCGGTAAACTGAAGCTAGCTGCTAGTTGTGGTCAAGAAATCGACGTTGCGATCAAAACTTTAAAGCCCGGGTCAACAGAAAGAGCAAGACGCGACTTCCTTGCTGAAGCATCCATTATGGGTCAGTTTGAGCATCCAAATGTAATATTTTTGCAAGGCGTTGTAACAAAATGCAATCCTATCATGATAATAACGGAATTTATGGAAAATGGATCATTGGACACTTTTCTGCGTGCGAATGACGGGAAATTCCGTGTTCTTCAACTTGTTGGTATGCTTCGTGGTATTGCCACCGGCATGCAATACTTATCTGAAATGAATTATATTCACCGCGATCTTGCCGCACGAAATGTACTCGTCAATTCTCAGTTAGTTTGTAAAATTGCTGATTTCGGGCTATCACGTGAAATAGAATCGACTGCAGACGGCGCTTATACTACCCGCGGTGGAAAGATACCAGTGCGATGGACTGCCCCCGAAGCGATTGCTTTTAGAAAATTTACGTCCGCGAGCGACGTCTGGTCCATGGGTATTGTTTGCTGGGAGGTAATGAGCTTTGGCGAACGCCCATACTGGAACTGGAGTAATCAAGATGTTATCAAATCAATAGAAAAAGGGTATAGACTCCCAGCACCTATGGACTGTCCTGAAGCTGTGTATCAATTAATGCTAGATTGCTGGCAGAAAGAAAGGACACATCGCCCAACATTTTCGAGCATTGTGAAGACTCTCGACAAATTAATACGTTGTCCTGATACTTTGCGAAAAATTGCTCAGAATAGGTCTGCAGACCCACTCGCTGGCGACACTCCTGACTTGATTCAATTCAATTCTGTAGAAGAGTGGTTGGAATGTATAAAAATGTCACGGTACATAGAAAAATTCCGCGCTGCAGGCATTACCGACATGGATGCTGTGGTTGACCTTACTGTACATCAACTGGCGGCGCTTGGGGTCACGCTGGTTGGCCATCAAAAGAAGATTATGAACAGTGTCCAAAGTATGCGTGCACAAATTCGTGTTAGTGGCCCATATGGGTTCCTTGTGTAAACCAGTGCTGTATGAGTGAGTGGATGGCCACAAAGCCAGTGGACAATTGATCTCGAAGTGCGCCTATATAGTATTTGAATACAGTGATAAACTAATAAAGTGATGCATTTTGTATATTTTTCTAAAAAAGGAACTGTCTTAGTAGATAATTAAGGGAAAATTATCATGTTTAATATTTTGCTGTACTATTTCTTTGGTAATTTGTTATTGTAATTATTTTTATTTAGTCAAATAATAAATTTTATAAACATAAGTTTAACGAACAAAGAAGTATCGACGCCGGCCTATACATTTCACTCAATTAGTTTAGCTGCCACTTTAGCTTTACTGAACTGCCGTCATTAGGGGTACCAAACAACGAATGAAAAAGTCATATTTATTGATTTACTGAAACCTTCAAAGTATATTTGAATTATATTTGTTTGTAATAATAAATAAATACATAGGATTGATATAAAAGTCCCATAGATAATTTGCTATACAATATTATTATTGCATTTGTTTTATTTATTGACTGATAGACATTTATTATTGTGATGTTTGACTGTAACTGTCACATTTAGTATTGTCTTTTTTATTGCATAGATATAACTAATCGATTTTTAAACTTTTTCTATGATGATAATAATGATAACCATGTGTATAAGTAAAAATGTAGATAATAAAGTGCCCTAAAACTCACAATGAATCATAGCAATAAATGCAACAGTGTGCAGTCAAGGTAAAAAATCGAATAGAAACTAAAAAAAAATACTTTTCTTAAATTAAAGAGTATAATGTAGTTAGCCAATTTTTCTGTAACAGGTAAAAGTGTACATTCTTAAAAAAATATGTTGAGAAAATTGTAACAAGGTATTATTGTAAGTGTCGAATACTCAAGTGATTTACAATTTTTATAAATTTTTGACTTAAACACTGCCAATGTGTTGAGTACTTATTGTATTAAACCACTTTTTAGTAATTTTTAGCTATAACACTTCTGACACACGGTCAATTGTACTTAAACATTTAATTTTATACACTGTCACAACAAAGCATTTATTTTATTGGATTGTATGTAATTTGAAACCTTGTTCACTTGCGTGTACATATGCCTAAAATTCTGGTATTGGATTCCTGTCTTATTGTTGTACATAATTTGAAATAATCTGATTTTTATCAGAAAGCTCATTTCATGTTAGATAAAGAATCTTCCGCCACACTAGTTTCATAATATCAAGTTATGTATAACTAAGACTAGGCCCATAATTACATATTGTATTTAGTTAGTTTTAATATTTTTTTACATTGATAGATATAGACTTAAGGACAAAAAATATTGCCAATATAGAACGTAAGAGCTTTGCTTAATAATCTGCTAGTGATATAAAAATTGGCCTCTAATTGTATGTAACGACGGTGTATGACTGCTACGCGATAACGTTCACAGTTGCTCTGCGATTTATATTGTTGGCGAATTTAATATCTAAACGCATTGTATGTACCAATTTCTCCTTAATATTCTCACACCAAGACATAGCAAAATTTTTCTTTTCTATTACAAAATACCAACCTATGAAAACACGACTAAGTTTCCTCATGCTCTGCCAGAGTGTGTTTAGACAATTGACATACCTGTTACATTTTTTATGGAGCTAAATAGCTAGTGTATCACTTTTCTGTTCCCTTTTCAAAAAAACATGTTACGTCATTAATTTATTCTTCATAGTGCACTAGTTTTCTCTGCAATATCATATCTAACTGCACCTCAATTTTTAACTAATTTTCTGCTCTTCGTCTTTTTAAAGTTATTATCATATTACACACCTACATACACAGAAACGTGTTGCATGGCGGCATAAAATACTTATTCTATTTTGATGCCTAGGATCATCAATTCATGACCAACTTGTTGGATAAATGTTCAAAACTGTATACGAATATCGCTCTGATCTATATTTGTTTCTCAATTCAGCGTTGACCTTTTAGAATCTGTAATCTATAGTTTAATGAATACATAAAACGTGCAAGCAGATTACAGAGAGAGTACTTATGACCTCCGATCTGAATCATAACAGAGCGATAGATAAAACATGAAAGCTCTTGCAAGTATACTTCTAATTTCTTATATCTCGGCAATCATCGATTTTCCGAAAACACACGACTTTAAATTAGGAGATTAATCGCATACACATATTTAATTCAGAACTATGTAATTTGTAGTTGTTTTGTTTTAATTTTTATGATTATTTTTACTAAAGTAACTTATTAGATTTATCTTTAACAATTACGTACTTTATTGCTGTTTTCTTATAAAATCGGAAACACAAAGCCGACAAACAATAAGAAAATAGGAGCACTTGTAAAATGTTTTGACAAGCTAAAGAAGGAAGTGATGCTCAACTGGGGTCGCGTTTCTTAGTACTCAACCAATGAAAGGAAGACTAATATGAAAGGAAAACTTCGTAGGTACTCGTATATGCGGTTAACAGAATCGCGACATTACTGGATTCTTTTTGACTTGAAGCTGAATGTAAAGACCGCCCGTATTTGTGTGTGCAATTTTAACTTCGCCTTGCTATTAGATATTAATTTGTATCCAAAATTGTATCGTTTCTTCCTCTTTAATTAAGCGCGTTGCAAGTGTCTGTGTAAAAACAGTTTCACTGTAATTTCCCTAGCGCGGGTGTTCATATTCACAACTTTATTGCTTGTCACAACACAAAAGTCGATACAAAATGGATGAATTAACTTTTAATGAAAAAATTAAATTTGATAACATTTTCACATTCATTTGTAAAATAAAACAATTACAGCTACTTATATTTACCTCACGGCCTACTAATGATTTTGTTAGTGCATAAAAAACGAACCATAGTCCTTACTAAATCGCGCATTTAAGTTTTTTGTAACGCGAGCAAAAATAACTGCATAATTTTCTTAGAGATAATTATCCAAAATTTTTGAATCGGTTTGCTATGGTTACAATTTTAAAATTGATACCTATTCAATTTGTATGTCTTTAATGGAAAATGTATCTCATCACAATATCACCAGTAGATGCAAAAGTTGTTTTGTAAGTAGGTATAGTTTGACCATTACCGTTGTACCGCGCCTTAGGTATGCGGGGCGAGGCGGGGAAGTGCAGACAGCTCCAGCTCTGTTAATTTATTAGCGATGACGACGAACTGACAGACCGAGAGCGCCTGCCCTCTGCCCCTCGCATACCTAAGGCACGGTACAAACATATTAATGGTCACACTATAATATTATTGTTTTTTTGCGCAGTAGTGTAGTCATATACAACAACTTAAGAATAACTATTTAAAACAATCAATTTCCTATTATTTGCCTCACAATACACCTCATTCAATTTCCTCAGTTTATATTGCAGAAAATCGTAACAATTAAATCAACAACTTAATTGTGCATTTACTGAATTATTGTTAGGTATATCAATAATATTTTCCAATGGGAGGTTTTCTTTTTGGATATAAAAAAAAAAAAGTATTTCCCCAGAGCTCTCTAGATGGCGCTGAACTGACTCCGTTACTAGGTGCCAAAGCCAAAAGGCTTGGAGAAAAACATTGCATCAAATATTCTGAGTTTGTTTTGGCTTTCCAATCATCCTAGTTTTCTCGCGCTTTGTTATAATTCAGTTTTGTTTTTTCGTTGTTTTCGTAAAATCGCCTAACTACGTATGGTAGACGTGATATTGATGTGATATGACTATAACGTTTCGTTTTATGATCTCAAAATTACGTTCAAGTGAATTAATCAAAAATAATTTAACGTTCCGTTCCTTGCAGTAACGTACATAGTTTAGCGCCATCTATCCGGCGACTGGGGAAAAAAAAAAAAAAAAAAAAGAAAATCCCTCATTAATTCGCGTTAAAGATTGTAAATCCCACGTCCGAAAAGTTAGCAACTGTACTGTTGTTTCTTTACAAAAAATGCTACCTTATGTCGATTAGGTCATTTTTAAAATATTTTTTATTGTAAAAATTCTTGATTTACAGTCTCCTTTGAATTTTTAGTTTCCATATCTTAGCATCTCGTCTTGTCTAACTTAACCGACATTTCCTTAAGCCGATTAATTGCCTTATTATGAAAAGTCGCGTAGTTTACTGAGAATTTCATACGGGTTCCTTTAGGTAAGTTCTACATTTTGATCGGGAGATTCACGTTCCAAATTTTGGCTAGTAATATGCCTTTTCTCCCAAAATGTGATGATAGATCTGCAAACGAGACGCGGCAAACCTTTATGCTGTTATATATTTTAATAATCTATTACAGGCGAAATGTTCATTATTGCGCAGAATCTTTGCTATTCGTTTAAATTGAAGACCGATTTCTTAGTACCTTGTTAAGCAGTTCATCACTTTACTTATAATTTTCTTATTTGTTTTTCCTATACTTAGAAACAGTTTTACCTGGACTTTTACAGGAAGTATACTTTAAAAATCTAACGTTCTATCTTGCGTAAATTTTTGAGAAAACTAAATGATGCAGTCCATTGATATCATAAGCTTTCTTCAGGGTTCTGGTGGTTTCTTAGACTGTTTTTGTTGATCTGGTCAGGAGATATAGACTCGATGAAGGTTTTCTTAGAACCCAACGCAGATTTTGGCACGGGTTTTTGGTGAAGCAGTAGTAAATCGCTGAAAAGTGAAAACCAAGTCGATTTCAGCGCTCTAATGCTGGGCTTATATACGTTATTCGTCACATCATTCAGAAGTAAGGACTATGGTTATCAGAAACTTTAATTCTCATTACACTGACTACCAAAAACGTACACGTTATCTTCCAGTGAAAAAAGATCCGAAGTCTTTGTAGTAGCGTACCGACCGTGCATACGTTTTGGCTTTTTCAACGCGAAGCAATTAAGCAGCTTTTGCACGTTGCAGTTGGAAGTCCTTTGAATTCTTTCTCAAAATTGCCTCGGCGCGTTCCTCATTCGTCCGACCACTAATAACGTTGAAACATAGACTTCGCTTTCATAGAACTTTCCATTCATTTCCCACTATTTACGAGAGCCACGTCAAATATAAAGTATAAATATTTACAGGATAACAACTGCATCTTGAAAATTCTAAAAATCTTGGAATGTAGTACACCTATATGACATTAATTTGTAAAACTCGATATACGATACGACACTCTATTTTTTCAAAATATCATTTCTGCAATAAAACTTGTGTAATGTTAGTAGCATAAATAAATGTAATGTTATTTAAGATTTTTGATACATTGAAAGAAACATGTACTATAGTAAAATAGATTTTTAAAAGTATTATATTTCGCTATTGGGTCGTTGTATATTCCATGAGATATATATTTCCTAGTGTTTATTTCCGTTTGTTCAGAAGTATGCAAGTCAGGGTGAGAGGGGACGAAATTAAAGTTATCTTTAAGAGGATATGGTTATCAAACCATTTTTAAAACTAATCTTATTGATTAAAGAAGACATTGTTCACTCTGCTTTCGCAAAACTTAAAACTGAAAATGAAACCTACTCTCTTAAAGAAACAGAAGATTTTTTATAATACATCTCTCTTAATAATAAAAAGCAATAATAATTTTATTAGAACAATAGTTCCATAACGATGTTTACCTCTTACCCTGTAGGTGTAGATGATACGAACTGAGAACACGAATTACAGTGAGATGGTATATTTAATATTTGTATTTCCGATAATAAACTGTACGCCTAAAGCAATAAATTCGCCTCATTTAGATATAGTCAAATTATTATTAAAGTTATAACGTTGTATGAAGCTAAGGTCTTGTTTTATAAAACTACAAGTGACACATTAAAATATAAAAGGGGTGAGTAGTAGTATTTCATTGACCGGTGGTGGATTCTGAATTTAAGAATGGATTATCACCTGCAAGTGTAACATTGTGACTTTTAGTTTTATAAACCAGCTTAAAGGGTCTTTGACCTAACTCCAACGACTATTATCAATATCACTTCGATTTTGAAACTAGCAAATACGTTGGACGTTGGTGCTAGTTCAAAGTCCCTAAATAAAAGATTTTAGATTTTTTCAGATCACTGTATCTGAATTGATTACATTTTTACACTGCTCTGCGATGAACAATATGCCAGACTTATTTGGAATGCAGAAATTAAATGTAGAAAATGATATACCAAATCGTTAACTTTTATGACATTAAACATAGATGCTTTTTTGTTAATTATTTGAAAATGATTATGCCTCCGTTGTGTGGGTTAACACATAAGAAAATATCAGTCTAAATAACGTCATCTTTTTCTTAACACAGTTGCAACTTTTATACAGTGGACAAAACTCATTAAGACTAAAACTCAAATCTTAAAAATATCGAGTAACGAATTAGCGTATTGCAAAGCAGTGTAAAAATGCAAATTTATTTATCTAAATATGTGATAGCTAAGCCGAGATATAAAAGCCATATTCTTTCCTATAACATATTGGTAGATGTAAAATTGCTTACCTAAGCGAAGACGTAAGTAGTTTTATGTTTTAAAATGAGTTAGATGAACAGTAGTAACACCAAGCATAGCCTAACTAATTGTAATTCATAGAAAAGGTAGATATATTTGATAAGTTCTTTTTTATATAGTGTTTGTAGAAACGCTGGGCGTCTTTGGGTCTTATACGAATCTACATTAATATAAACAATCGGCATCGTAGCTAGGGGCTACTACTTTTTGATTCATGATTTTAAGCAGTTTCAGTTTACTACAATCTTACCTAATAGATTTTGAATAAACTATATCAATAAATTTTTTACAGGGCGCAAAATTTAAAACTTGTCCTTGTCTTGTCCTATGATCTGCCGATTTTTGTTTTATTTTAAAAATATGTAAGACACAATTTTACGCGTTCAGTGTACCTAGTGATGTGTGTCGATGTTCATTAATTTTGGAAAATTCGCGATTCACGGGGTCAAATTGTATTACTTACCTAATCGACTATTTGGTACTTAAGTATGCCACAGCGATTCTGCGACATATTCCGTTGTTTATTAATGAGGAGGATCGTTAGCTTTTTACTTCAGAACCCGGGTCCAGTGAAAGGGTTATGTAAAACATTTTTATGTTTCTATGACAGTACTAAAATATTTACCCGTTTATTTTGCTGCTCTCATTTTTTTTATTTTTAAGGGGGTTCCATACAAAAATCTAGTATTTTGTGAAAAACGTTTTAGTTTTAATTAATCTTAAATACATGTTAAAAAAGGTTTCACAACCATCCGTTCACTGGAACCGGGTTCCGAGGTTTTAACATTTTTATGTCTAACGCTCCTTCACTAATAAATAGACTTATTAGAATATTTAGTCTTTATAAAATCTTTGAATCGGAATAGATAAAACAATGAAAATGTAAGCTTGGCTATAATTTATGTAATAAACTATTGTACGTACCTAACTGATTCTTATTTCATTTCTTTATTAATGTTTCTTTAGCATTCAGTTCTATGTTTTTCCAAGCCATAATATTTTGTGTACCTATTTGACGATCACTCAGTTCTTACTCTTAAAAAAATAATATACCAATTTTTGGCAGTTAATTAGATTGTTATTTAGTACGAGGTTGAAAGAAAGAACAAGTGCGATTTACCATGATGTGATTATTCACTAATACATTCTTCTATCGCGCATTCATAACTTATCAGCCAATTTGGCTTCGGTCCTAAACTTTGCCTCAGGTTTGATCGGATAGTATGTACAATACATTTATCCAGATAGCTAGGTTATCGACGCGAAGATAACCTCACACTCTTGATGCAACTTTCTTGCGGCCTCTTCAGGTTAAATTCCTGAGTAAAAAAAAGGGAACGATTTATCTCGCCTAGTTGTACTAGCGCCATCTGTTTGAAAACTAACGTACTAAGAGTACATTAGTTCAAAGTCGAGCTTCTAGATGGCGTAAGTGGTTATGAAACTGAATTTTCTGTTTTGTCAATTATTTTATTTGTAAGCAGAGAAAAGGTAAGTAATCACTTCGTAAGTAAGTATGTAGAGAATTTATCTGCTTTAATCTATTTTTATCATGGACGTAATTTACTATTCTATGATTTTTATTAATTACGTGAAGTTCCTATGCAATGGTACCTACTACCAAGAAGTAAGTCAGCAATACGATAAGTAAGATACCTACGTCGTCTTTCTAAGACCTACGCATTTGATAATGATAATGTAAACAAATTGAAATGAAATATCCACTGTGGTATTTCCTGCTTATAACTTACTTACTCGTATAGTGAGAGTAAGATAATTTTAAATGCCTATTAGAATAGTGACTTTTGCTTTCATAACAATAAAAGCCTGCACTGTACCTACACTACTGGATAAGTGTGGTTTTCTGTTACATGGTGTGCAAATACCTACTCAATATGTGTTTTGATGTGCAATTCATCGGTCTGATTTGTCTTGGTTGATAGCGACGACGTTCGTCAAATCCTTGTTTCGTCAGCTTTGGTAGGTAGCATGGAAAAAATCGCTGTTTAGAGTAGGCAGGCTGCCTTTTGCAGCTTTAGTTTATAAAAAAAGAGTGTAATACCTTATATTATAACTTATTAAACTCTTTTGCATACCAAAACACGAGTATAAAAAAACCACATCCATTGGTGTACATTGCGGTGGCCTTATTGCTATAGAGCACTTTCTTTCAGGCAACTATTTTTAGTAGGACTGAAAAGTCGACATGTTGTATTATGGTGGGAGTCTTGTTCCAGTGGTTTTCAAATATTTATTGTTCGCTCTTTGATAAAACCGGCCAAGTGCGAGTCGGACTCGCGCACGAAGGGTTCCGTACCATTATCTATAAAAACGGAAAAAATTCACTGTTGTATGGGAACCCCCTTAAATATTTATTTTATTCTATATTTTAGTTTTTGGTGTTATAGCGGCTACAGAAATACATCATCTGTAAAAATTTAAACTAACTTTCACGGTTCATGAGATACAGCCTGGTGACAGATGGACGGACAGCCGAGTCTTAGTAATAGGGTCCCGTTTTTACCCTTTGTGTATGGAACCCTGGAAACGGTCATTGTTGGTATAGGTATCAGACATAAATGAAAAGCTTAACTGTAAATCATAATATTTATAATCTATCCGATCGACGGTTTCCCTGTTCCCGGTCGGGACAAACATCATTGTAAAAAGATGTTTGTTCTTAGGTCTAGTTGTTTGTGTTCGTCTATACAGGGTGTGTCGTAAATAGTGGTCCAACAACGTTATGGGGTCGATTCATTAAGTGTTCAGCTATCACATACCGGAATTTAATTCCGGTATGTGATTTAAGCTTTTAACCAGGGGTTTTAAAATAAACGGTTTTTTAACTATTTCTTTTTAAATTGACACCTTGCATTACTAAGCTTTCATAAATATCATTATTTTTTCATTCAGTTTTTTGTTATTTTTACTGAATAAACTATACTATCACTAAAATAGTAATTTTGATTTTAAATTAAAACGTGGTTATTCAGGAAAATTGCTCTCGGCTTTAGCCAATAACAAATTAATAGTACACTCAAGAGTACGTCAAGCTTGACACTTTGGACCGGCCCTGCATTGTATGGCGCGCAGTATAAATCAGAGCTCAGCTTAAACTGTTAGTGTAAAGCGTGACCTGCTCTTGTTTGTATGTATGGTGTACATTGTACTTACACTGTCAGTGCCCATAGATTCTAAAATGGTATAACAATAACCAGTTCAATTATTTAAAAAAAGTTATTGCCACTTAAACATAAAATGATCTGCAGGCCGAATACGATAGTGATAGCGCCGCGACAACATCTCGATCCTATGTCAAAATGTCAACTTTGACAACGCCATAGTGCGAGCGAGCCTTTGCGCGGGACCCTCAATCAAAGTGAAGTTTCAGCGTGAGCCGAGCGCGAGTTTGTCGTTATCGTGCTAGAGCCACTGAAATAGTCAAAATTCCTTTATAATCAAAAAGTAGTTTTGTGATATTTTAAAATGTTTGTAAATGACTAATACATATTATTTTTATTCTATTAGTCATTTACAATTCTTAAATTGTTGTAGTTGGGTTATCGAATTTCAGGTTTTTGCATGTTTTCAAGGTTTTATAGAAAACTTTAAAAAAAATAGAATTCACTATTAAAATGCCTGTAGGTGCCTAAATATAACACGGTGTTAGCCTTAGATTAAATAAACTCATCACATCAGTTAGACATGATTCCTAAACTTCGATCAGAGTAATATTTTGTATAGCACAGCACGTAGATCATAAAGCCTAAGGCCCGTATTACAGAAGGAGACTCAAGCCTTGATCTATACTTAAGTACTGATTCTCTCACTATCAAAATTACAATGACGACTGCTAATTAAGAGACCTATAAGTAGGTATTTCTATGCCTAAAATCTTAGGTAAAATTGCGATTATAAATGCGTGCTTTACCAAAAATCGTTCTTTAACCTTTAATTTCGCGGTCAAATGGCTAATACATAACTACTCGTTTTAAAGTGTTTTAATTAGTATCGTGTCGATAGTCAATGTTATCACAGTCAGGCTTATTTAACTACTTACCTACACTGATAAATTCTATTTTCGGGGTTACTTTGCATGAATATTTACTACCTACCTACTACTACTTTAGTTCCAAATTATAATTCAACTAGCTTTCCGCCCGCGGCTTCGCCCGCGTGAACTTAGGGAACCGCGTGAAGTTTTTTCCCGCTAACTCCCGTTCCCGTGGGAATTTTGCAATATCCTGATGCAACTAAGCTTTAAGTTTACTAAGGTACCTGCATGCCAAATTTCAAGCGTCTAACTTAAGCGGTTTAGATTTTTCATACAAAAGGATTTTCCCGCTAATTCCAGTTCCCGTGGGAATTTCGGGGATTCCTTTCTTAGTGCACCTCTATGGTACCTAAGCTACGTTCCTTCCAAATTTCAAGTGCCTATATTTAGAATATTTGAATTATTGACAATATTATTTGACAATAAGTAATAAAATGTGCGGTGATATCCCAGTCGGTAATGAAGCGGTGATATCCCAGTCGGTAATGAAGCGGTGATAGCTAGGGTTTATGAATTCCCGGACTTTTCTCGTTCCCGGGACCCGGGAGCAAAATTTTTCCGTTCCCGGGAATTCCCGATTCCCGGGAATACTGATTTCTAAGCATTGAAAATAAAAAAGTCATACTATGGTACTAAATATCACTTTATTTTATGTTATTCTTACATTCGAGTTTAAGTCTTTCTATTAAAGTAAGCCTTAAGGTACGCCAATGCGTTGATAGATTTATCCAATGCGTGGTTTTACCACAGAATAAATAATAGTACTAACGTACAGAAGTCTCACTCCCTAACAAAAGTCAACTTTAGGCATAAAAATTTGCCTACTATTGCAAGCGGCACAGGCTTGCAAGAGAAATTGAAACATATAGTCGGCCGCTAGCGTTCATATTCTATTGCGCACCGCCGACTCGATGCCGCGTTCGCGACGAGAGCTCAGGGTTAACACTCGCCGCCGATTTAGAGGTAAAATTATTATTGAAATTAATAAGTAAGATAACACTGCTTATAAAATCAAGAGTAACTTTAGTTAGGAAGTGTAGTAGGTAAAAACACAAGCTAACATAACCAACCATGTTATTTGATACCTAGCCTATTTACCTACTAACTACAGACACCTACAGACTATTGTGATGGCAAAACGTGTTTCTGTCTGGTTTTAATATTTTTAAAGAGTACATAGGTACACTTATTATTTTATTGAATACGCGACCGACGCGGCTCACGCGCGCGGCGAGTAGCGACCCGCGCTCGCTGGCATACTCAGTATGCCCGCCGCGCGAACAAGCCTAAACAAAGGAGTGACACCCCCCTGGTTTTACTGTCAAAAAAGCTTTGTACAAAAGGTTTAAATTTGGTGTGAGTTTTCTCGTTTTTTCATAAAGTTCAAACTCTTTTTTCAATTTCAAACGTCTGGCAGTGGTTGTAGGCAAAGGGATCATAGCCCATACAGCCAAGTCTGATACGTAGGAGGTACAACAGATTATTGTTTTCCACTCCGTGTTCGTTTTTTGTCAAATTAAAAGGTAATTATCAAATTCCCGACAACCCGGGAATCCCGACTAAAATTACCCGGGTAGGAGAGACCAGTTTTTCCCGGGAATTCCCGTACCCGGGAAGGCGGGAAATAAACCCTAGTGATAGCCCAGTTGATAATGAGCCAGACTTGTAATCCGAAGGTCGCGGGTTCAAATCCTGGTGCGGGCCTGTACAACTAAATTCGTCTTTTCGGATTTATGTACGGATTTTTAATTATCACTTGCTCAACGGTGAAGGAAAACATCGTGATGAAACCCGTCCGTCCAAGAAAATTGATTTTCGAAAGACGAGCCGTCCACCAACCCGCATTGGGCCAGCGTGGTGGACTATGGCCTAAATCCCCTTCGTGTTTCGAAGGGAGGCCCGTGCCCCTCGGTGGGGACGTATATGGGCTGGTAAGAAGAATAAAATGTGACCCCCTGAGATACAAAACAATCAGACACTAACACCCAGATCCAGCCCTCTTTTGCCACTGGGCACATTGGGCAAGCGCCCAGGGTTCCGTGATCAATAGGGAGCCCCCTAGCCAGATTCACCAACCGATAACTGATATTTCGTTTCAAACAGTAATTCCTGACTATATTAAGTACTTAAGTAAGTAAGTCTGTCGTTCTGTCTGGGTGTGTCGAGGCACACCCAACACAAGCAAATTAAGTAATGCTTACTGGGCTGGCCTCGAGTGAGAATGTAAAAATTACTCTTAGAAATAAATAAATTTTCATTTTCATTACAAGTGGGTCACTATCTATTAATTCAATAAGACAGTTATAATAAAATCGTAAAACAATGGAATAGGTAAATCTTTACTTATCTCCAATAGGTTAAGTACCTACGGCTCTGCCCAGATCAGGGAACAAACAACTACTTTATACACAAAAAGGATCCGGGAATTCAAGCCAGGAACATTAATGATTAGTTAACCACTGATTAAATCCAGTCGTCCGGTTTGAACCAGTGGTAAGTAGTACAGTCGGTTGTAGATAGGAGTTTAGGTACAGTCAACAGCACATCAGGTTACCACAAACTGTCAAATTTCCTCAATTGATAGTAAACTCTAATACTTGGAGATAAAATTGAAAATCGATTGAAGAAATTTGACAGTTTTGGATAACATGATGTGCTGTTCACCCTGTACCTATAGTCGATTCCATCAGTGAGGTTGGTATCCTTCCAACTTTCTTGGTACTCAGAACGAACTTGAATAGATACCTATTATTTGGAGAACTTCGTACCCGAGTTGGATTCAGACCGTCAGAAAATTATACTACCTGGAGATCAAAATTATACTACTTGACCAAAAATAATACTACATTTCGATTTTCAACGACTTTAAAAGTAAAATTTGTTTTATTGCATAAAAAACAATTAAAATAATAAAAAATAACCACAATTGTATCCTTTGTTTCTGTTTCTAGCCTATTTCATTAAATAAAAGTAGAGATTGCTTTTTAGCAATAAGGCCACCCTTCTGTACATTTTCTTGTCTGTTTATATTTATGTGTGTGCAAATAAAAAGTAAAATAATAATAATGAAAGAAAGATAGAAACGGTGATATAAAAAAAAAGTTGATTGTTTTACCATATTTTAGCAAATTATTCAAGAAAATTGTGTGAGTAATTATCATATCACTCACACTAATACATAACAACTCCTATTCTGTCAGAAAGACAGGAAATACCTAGTTAAAAATTACATTAAAAACCACCCTTCCACTGGTGGCATTACAATACCTACTACATACTACACTTTATGAAATTATGGTACAAATTGTATAATTATACTACGATTTCCAACCCTGCTTCGTACACACACTGGGGTGACTTTAAAAAACATACCTACTAGCGAAACTTTAAAGAGCGATTGTCCCATGAAACTGAACAACAGCGATTGTCCCCATGACAAATGAAACTAAACAGCAGTGATTGTCCCTATGACAAATGAAACTGAACAACAGTGATTATCCCCATGACAAATGAAACTGAACAGTGATTGTCCCCATGACAAATTTTGAGATCAAGGACAAGGAAAGGAACCCTCACAATTTTCGATAGAAATTATCGACTTGCCAAACTAAGACAATCAGTTATTGATCCCTTTCCTTGGGAAAGTTGTTCGGTGTCGTGAGCTGGTTCACAATTCAAACTCACCAGAAATTGTATTCAGTAGTAGGTTCTTACCTACCAGAGTATAAGCCTAAAACATAGTTACCTATTGCCTACAATACCAGAATGTTTTATCGCAAGTTTGACGATGCATGCAATGCTAACTCGCTTTAATTAACGTATATCGCCAAACATTAATATCGGCAATTAAGGATAAGGGAGTGCGTATAGTTAGTAGCCTCAGAGACGATTTTGATGGTTTTGGTTATGTCAAAGAATAGTTACTAAATAGTGATAAATAGTAACAAAAGCATATAAATAGTGATACTGTATTTAAAAAGATATTCGAGCTTCTTAGTGAGGCTGCTAGCTTGACGTCTATTTAGCAGACACATTAAGAAATACAGCTCGTATCAAATTGACTTATACTTATGTCAAAAAACTGTGATTAAATAGTGACTTCTAATACTCGAACTTTCAATAATAGTGATTCAATACATTTCGAGATATTACAGCATATCGGTGAGGCTGCTAACTTGACGCTTTTTGCAACGGTCATTTTAAAGAAACGGGATGGAATTTTAATCAAGTTAATATACCAAAAAATAGTTACTGAAATAGTGAATCCTATGATATATTTAAAAAAGAATCCTTCTTCTCTATTTCTCAGAAATCAAACGTAAACTTCTACGAACTAAATCTCGATGTACCTTCGCGCAGAAAAGTGAAATGTACTTATTGATTTCTTTTTAGACGAGTCAATACACATACATATTTACCTTCTCATTTTGTATTTAAAATCGTGTTACTCAAAGAAGAGTTGAGTAAAAGAAAAGCTACTTTTTTAAAACTTTTTTTTTGGATCTTTGGGGAATACATGTACACCGTATTTTTGCAGTTAATAGATGTGCAAATTGTCAAAATTCATTAATTTACTATAAATAAATTGTTTTTTTACGAAACTAATATGGATAATGACAGCTACACGTAAAATTTTAGGATCAGTCAACAGAGGCGACATCTGAAGTGAGAAATTGGCAGTTTATTACCCCATTCAAAAAATATGTTGGCATATGTAACCTAATAAATTGAGTTTTGAGCGTGACTGTACATCGGTTGCTAAAATGTATGCAGAACTTTCAGAGGCTATTTGTTATGTTTGGAAGTCAAATTAAACAGATATTTTTATGTTAAGCTAAGGCACTAATTACACACTAAACGTTGATATGAGATTTCATACCAATTACCTTCTAGTTATGGAGCTATCGTGTTGGGTCTGCTGCGTTGAACCTCCGCCCAGCAGGCACACCAAGATCGTTTTATAGCTCCGAAACGCTTGAAGCACTAGGTTTGAAACTTTTTTCTCGATGGCACCAAGTAAAGCATTAAAGCTTAGAACTAGAACCATGTCTCTAACTTTAGCCTTTTCCGTGTACGAGAAGTGGGTCTGCTGCGTTGAACCTCCGCCCAGCAGGCACACCAAGATCGTTTTATAGCTCCGAAACGCTTGAAGCACTAGGTTTGAAACTTTTTTCTCGATGGCACCAAGTAAAGCATTAAAGCTTAGAACTAGAACCATGTCTCTAACTTTAGCCGTTTCCGTGTACGAGAGGTGGGTCTGCTGGGCTGATATCCGTCCAGCAGACCCACAAACAACGACCTATATTTTTTAAACTATGATGGCACTAGATATGGTTCTTTTGGCATCAATAGGCACTAGGAAGGCACTGTGTATTGGCATACATAGAATACCTAAATTCATTGTTTAAATTCCGTGGGTCTGCTGGCCTGAGCTACACAAGCTAGCAGCCTCACTAAGAAGCTCGAATATCTTTTTAAATACAGTATCACTATTTATATGCTTTTGTGTCACTATTTAGTAACTATTCTTTGACATAGCCAAAACCATCAAAATCGTCTCTGAGGATGCTATACCTACGCACTCGGATAAGGTGCTCTGTCAGAGCCTTTGTGGTATTAAAATACCTAAATACTACTAACATATGTTATTAGGTATTTTCTTTTTATATGTTGTGATTGAATACTTATATGCCAATATGTAAAACATGAAAAAAATCACGGAATCATAGTTAGGATTACATTAAATGATTGACGATGCAGTCCAGACTATTTCATGAATAGGTAGTTTTAATTGGCTTCGGTACTCATTAATAATAGAACAAGATTTCCGCTCGCGGGTTCGTTCACTTGGAAAGCCTATGGCTCTCTAACTCCCAAACATTCATTTCAAAAATTCACATCGATCAGTTGCTCTTTGATGATGTGAAGTAAGGACAAACAAACACACTAATTATCACATTTAATAAGGTCTGTGCCTCTTGGTGAGGACGCATGGGCTAAAGTATAAACGATAAGGATAATACCTAGCCCAAGGTCGAATTTTCAACATATGATAAGTGTTTCATCTATTTATACACACATACTTATACAACATACATCTATTGGTAAGTATCAATAGATTCAAACACGTGAGTCGTTACGTAAAAAGGGACCTCAAGGGAAAATAATTGATTTCGAGTAAATCGCGTTTTTTTTGTCGAAATGAGTTTCGCCTCGAGCCTCGGCTCAAAAAAAATCCATAAAAAGGGACCTAGGTCCCTTTTTGCGTAACCACTCACGTTTCAAATTCGTAAATTGTAAAAAAGACTTGATTTCAAGTTCTTCTTTCTTATCGTGTAGGAAAAATTATGTAAGTACATAATGGCGAACTTGACTAACCTTGGTGTCAGTTTTAGAACCGCCAAATGGGCTCCGACTTGGAATAACGACTGTAGTCCATCGACAACAGCCGAGACCGCCGACATAACGTGCCCTCTGAAGCACGGAAACGCTCGCGATAGATTGCCACTTCGGTTACCCATCAGGTTTACTGCTTGTGTACGTTGCTTAACCTCACAGATTGGTTGAGATCAGCAAGCGCCACTGGCCTCGCTGTTTTAAGTTAAGAACGTTCAACTCCTATCTTCCCTTGTGGTATTTATGCTCTCAATCACGAGCATGAGCATGTAACAACATCACTTATTTCTATGTCCATTGAAATTTATTGAAAACATAGATACCTACATAATCTCTGTCCTATTTAGGGTATATACGCACAGATAACATATAGGTACATTTTACACAACCTTATTCAAAATGGTTCAACTTTTGGCCTTCCTGACTGGGTCATGTAATAAGTAATAACCGAGTGCATGTAATTAAATGAGAGCTACGTAAGGATTCTTTCTTCACCGAAAGAATCTGTACAGATTCAATACAGAAACGAAAGCGCACCTGGTCAGGAAGACGCGTTCAGAAGTTTGCTTTAGTTCGTAGGAATTCCGACAAGAAACTACATAGCTATGCAAATATTTGATTACATATTTCAGGTAACTTTACATTAGCTAGGTAGTGAAAATTAAGCCCATGAATAAGTGAATGAAATAAATAGGTAAGTGAACAATTATTTTTTCCCAAGAAACTATTCAAAGCCACGGAAATGCAAACGGTTTGACATGACGAATAAACTATAGCTAGTTCCTTGTTGAATACGGAACCAACTAATATACTGTATAATCTGTAAAGGAACCCTAAAATAATGTAGTTAGGTAAGCAGCATATTAATACTACAGACAACAATAAAATAACATAGTTCCTTTTGTAATATCTTTTTTACATAAGGATAGCATTTTTATAAAATTGTTAAACAGCTAAATTCCAGTGTATACTTAAGTAAGTTTCGTGAAATAATTTACTATACCTACTGAATTAAATATACAAAATAAATTTTGCTATAAATACCTACACATTATGCAGGATGTTGCACAACGGCTATATTAACTAAATATAAGAAAGAAAATAGGTACAACAATATAATAAAATTAGACATCATCATGAATCACGATGTAACAGGAAGTATGTATTTACGTAATTTAAATTTTTATTTGATGATGATAACAACTCTGTTCACATACCTACATATCAACCTTAACCACACGTTAGCACTACAAACTCTACCATATTTCAGCTTTAAGCGGTTCTTAATAATACTGAATTTTATAGGACATAATATTGTTTTATTATACCTCGGTCGTTCTTTTTTAGCGACAATCAATTGGTGTTTCTCAGTTTTTCGAGTTTATCGAGTGACAATATTTTGATTTCAGTGTCAGATTTTTTTTTCAGATGCATTCAATTTTAATTTGGATCATGATTCAAGATTAATCTTTGTTTTCATGCCTATAATGTTGTTTGTTTTATGCTGATTTTCGAGAAAACAGTGTGACACATCATTATAAATTACTACTCTGTTACGGTATTTAATGAAAAAAATATTGGCTACAAGAAGTTAAAGATAACTTAGTATTGAAAGGTATAAAACGATGAGGATATAAATTCAAACAATGAATACATAATAATTCATACTCTAATATGACAAAAATGAGGTGAGTGACCGATGTCGCTAAAAAAGAAGAACGACCCACCTACCACTATAAAGACATAAGTAAGTATTGAGAGATCTTATTTTAGAAGAATTCGTGTGTTTATGCACCCTGTATTATTAAAAAATACCTACATCACAAAAAATAATTTGTAGGATTTCATGAAATCCCTGAAAAAATCTTGTGATTTGTCATTTCATTAGACTCAGTTTAGGGAAATGATGAAATTGATCAAATCTGAAACTCGTAGACGCTTTGACGCCTTCAATAGTTTATCAGACAGGTTTAGCTAATTTACAGTCACACAATAAATCATAATGATGTTACATTGGGTGAGTTTAATTTAGCAAACGAAAATTAAGGATGTAAATCGGCCCAGGAAACTGAACAATTTTCGGGACAAAAAAGTTTTCGCCTTTCCATACAGCTTATGCGATCAGTGATTTGCTTTTATTGTAGGAACAAGCTTTTCGCCTGGGACTTCGTTCCCGTGGGAATTCGGGAAAATCATGTGCCCTATGGTCATCACGGATAATGTAGGATTCTAATGTTGAAAGAATTTTTCAAATCGGTCCAGTAGTTTTGGAGCCTATTCAATGAAAACAAACAATCTCTTTCCTCTTTATAATACTAGTACAGATAAAATAATTTTTTTGAGTAGTTTGTCTATGTTCCTTGGGGTGAGTTGTTCAGTTTCATTGGGAGTATCATCCCTCTACTTAAAGTTACCCCATATAAAATCTGCACATGCACTATGAGGGTGATTTTATGAATCGCGATTCGGAACTTGTAATAAATAAATGAAGATTGATTTATCAATAAAAAAGAATAAAGTCCCAAGTATTTTTCTTAGATTGCAAAGTTTGTATAAAAACCATTGCTACATCAAATGTGTACTTTTGAAGAAATTATGCAAAAGTTGAAAGTAATTTCATAGTATAAAAATTTAAAATAATATACATTTTAAGAAGTTATTAGTTGATCACACTAATGCACTTTGTTCATTGAACTAAATACATAATAGAGATTTAAAATTAGCTAATGATATATGTAGTACAGAACCTTTGTATAATAATTTACTATAAAACTAACTGTTTAAATTGTGTCTAATGTTTATTCAATGCTAAGTGAACTTTGTAGAACTGCAAAACAGGGAACTGAACATCTGTTAAATAAGCTGCTAAGTTTTTAAGACTATAACTGGGGTGGTGTCACCAAGATCTCAAAAGAGTTTAGCCACTTGTTTTGCAAAGTTTGGTATTGAAAAGTCACAAAACATGTAATACAATTGTCTTTGTTTATGGTAAAACAATGCGATGATAGCCCAGTTGGTAATGAGCCAGACTTGTAATCCGAAGGTCATGGGTTCAAATCCTGGTACCACTAAATTCGTCTTTTCGGATTTATGTACGGATATCTAATTATCACTTGCACAACGGTGAATGAAAACATCGTGATAAAACCCGCCCGTCCAAGAAAATTCAATTTCGAAAGACGAGCGGTCCACCAACCCACATTGGGCCAGCGTGATGGACTATGGCCTAAATCGTCTTCTCGTTTCGAAGGGAGGCCCATGCCCCTCGGTGGAGACACGTATATGGGCTGGTAAGATGATGGTGAAACCCAGTGTTAAAGAATAAATTATGGCTTAAACATTTTACTTTCATATTACAAGAAATAATATACCCATAGTAGCAGCACCGCTTAACTGGTGAAATAAGGCATCATTTGTATATTTAATATTTGAAAAATGTATCAGAGAAATTAATTACTATCTAATATTTTACAGTTTTGCAAATGCATTTATTATCTGCTTCATAAATTCATATAAATGGTGCCAAATTTCATTAATTTGCATCTTGTACTTGTACTACACAATACACATGTCACACAGGACAACAAATTAAGTTTTTTATAGTTATTAACAATACATGTGGGTTAAGTAATGTGTTACATAAGCCCACTTGAAACACAAGCAAAGCCAGGGTTTTAAGAGGCTCCAGTTACATATTACTTCATTATGTTCAATGTTTTACAATGCAGTATCCGAGGAAATAAAAATTAAAAGATTTATTTACAATATATTTAACACTATTTCCAAGCACTGCATTGTAAATGAATTAACACAATTTTTCTCTTGATATCAGGCACTTACAGATGTCCACTTACTTACTATTAGTCGATAAAACAGTTTACACTATTCTCATGGCATACAAATTATTTTTAAATGCATTCTAATTACTACTAGGTTATTGCAATGTCAGTCTGTATGGCATAAAATTCATCAAAGTTATCTTTGGTAGCAACCTCAAACACTATACATGGAGAGTAGAGTACTGGGTTGTTTTCCTCCTCTTGAAATGCTATATGGTGTCAACTCTAGTAGTTACTTTATTCAGAGCAACATAGGTTGGAGTTGCTTTATGCTTGAACGTTTCATAGGTGTACAACAAACTTGCTAGCACACTTATATTCAGACCAATGAAATTCTGCAATGAGTACACATAGTCTCCACCAATGATCATACCTAGATACGTCACTAATATGTTCTTTAAACAGCCTATGATGGTTGTGGTCAAAGCACTGTTGAATTGGGTACAGAGCATTATGCTGTATGATAGAACAAAACCCATTACACAAGATACCAGAAACTGTGTGATAAACAGTGTGTCATTCCAATGCTCATAAGCTGCTGCTTTTTCTAAGTCTCCTGTCCACCATGCAATATAGGCAGCTGGAACAATCATGAAGAGTGCATTGTAGTACATTAGACCATATTTACCAAGTTCTTTGGAATCTAATTTCTTTTTCATATACACTCCATTGGCAGCTGTGAATGTGTCATTTAGTAACACTAGTGTGTACCCAGACCACGAGAAGGTGACATCGTCTGACGCGGCGAGCAGCGCGCCAGCCACCATCGTCCACACACTTGCCTGTACTGACAGACTCACACGAACACCAAGCACTACTCTCTCAGCAATCATAGTCATTAGAATGCTGAATCGTCTTAGTGCTGTAAACATCGGAAGACTGAGTTCTTTCGTACCTCCAAGTCCAGTGGCCATATTCCCCAGATAAATAATTGGTAGAGGCCAGATGCGGTGCACTACGTCCATACTAAAAGCCGGAAACTTAACGATGTGGAGTTGCCGGCCAGCCCACAACACTACAATAGTCGCTACCATTTGTCCAAGTCCCAAAGCTTGGTACGATGGGAAAGCATAGGTAGTTAGCACGGTTTTGTTCACAACAGTTATCATAAAAGATGCAAGGGCGTAGAAGCCAGCACTAAGAATCTTCTGGGCCAACAAGGACCTTTCAGCCGCATCGACTTCGGCCTGGGTGCTGTGTCCCGACATCTCTACGTACCTACCACGTTCTCCAGTCGATGAGCTAAAAGCTACTGTGATAACTCCGCCAGTACGTCATGAAAATACTTATCGACGATCACGATTGAAGTCATAGCTACAATAAATTACTTCGCGCGCGTGTCTTGATCACGGCCGAATGTTAATACATTCTTATAAAATACCAATTTAATATAAAATTAAGAAAACCTTGATTACAACAACAGCACAAATTCGCAACACTCGTACATTTTTTTTTTGTTATTGGCTTGGCAGTCGGCCGTCGGCCGAGAGGCCATTTGGGCCATTTTCAAGTAGCATTTTAGACTCTACTGACGGCAGAATATAAAAAAAAGGCAGTGCCTCCGCTGCCGGAGCCGGCAACGACGAAAAATTGGAACAGTTGCCGGAAGTTACTGTCAGTTTTGACAGCTGACATGAGTTGATTTCGTGTTTCTTTTCCGGGTTTTTGCTTGGAAGTGTTGGTGATTTGATTATCTTAGATTGGATTTGCGAGTATTCCTAAATAACTATCGGTAATGTATTACTTACATTCGACTTTTTTGTTCAATCGCGACTGACGGAACTGCCACAAGTAGGTTTGTTAGTAGCCTAACCCAACCAACTTATGGACTTGGATTCCAGCAGCTCCCCTGGATTGGATAGTATACCCACCGAGTTTTTTAAAACTGCAAGACAACTCATAGTCCCCATTATTAGTCACTTAGCCAACCTATGTTTCTCGTGTGGTATTTTCCCTCGTAGCCTCAAAAAATCCTTTGTTACACCAGTGTACAAGGGTGGGACCAGAGAGGATGTTAACAATTACCATCCTATTTCTGTTTTGCCGTCAATTTCTAAGATTCTGAAAAGATTGCTAAATAAAAGACTTATAAACTATCTTATTAAATATAATATTATTTCTAGTCACCAGTATGGTTTTAGAAAAGGATTATCTACTGAAGATGCAATCTTAACGTTAACTACTCAAATAAGTGAGAACAAAGGGAATAAGTGTTTGGCAGTCTTTCAAGATCTTAGAAAAGCATTTGACACCGTCTTCATTCCTACCCTTGTGCAGAAACTTGAGCATGTAGGAGTTAGAAGGATACCACTTGAACTTTTTCGCAGTTATCTTTCAGAGAGAACTGAGTGTGTAAATATAGATGGGCACGTCAGTTCTGAGAAGGAAATTGTATATGGCGTACCACAAGGTAGTGTTTTGGGTCCTACCTTGTTCTTAATATACATAAACAGTTTATGTAACATGTAGTTACAAAATTGCCACATATTGTCTTATGCAGATGACACTGCTGTATTGTTCACCGGTAATCCTGGGAGTCTGTAAAACAGGTTGCAGAGAGTGGTCTGATTAAAATTTCGTCATGGTTAAATACTAACCTTGCACTATGTGCGAGCCGCATCGCTGTGTTTGTGGCGCGAAAGTGGATGCCAACGGGTTGCATGGTTTAAGTTGTGTTAGATCTGCTGGGAGGTTGTCGCGCCATCACGCTCTAAATGATATTATACGTCGGGCCCTTGTTACGGCGGCGGGAGTTCCCAGTATATTGGAGCCGCCGGGTTTGAGTCGTACAGACGGGAAGCGCCCGGATGGTCTCACGATGATACCTTGGGAGCGAGGTCGTTGCTTGTTATGGGATGCTACGTGTTGTTGCACTTTTGCTGCTTCCCATTTGGCTGGGTCAACGCAGAGGGCTGGCTCTGCGGCGGAAGCCTCGGCGAAATTCAAGCACGATAAATACGCGACTTTAAAGGCCTCTTATTTATTTGTGCCAGCGGCAGTGGAAACCGTGGGGACTTGGGGCGCAGAGGCCGTGCAGTTTGTCGCCGAGATTGGCAGGCGTTTGCACCAAAAAACTGGCGACCCACGCTCTAGGACGCACCTTGCTGATTCGTGATTCGTACCTTGTTGATTTCGTTGGCCATACAGCGCGGCAATGTGGCCAATACCATGGGAACCTTTGAGCGGGGTGAACTTCGGGGGGGCTTTTTTGACTAGGGTTTTAATTTTGTATATATTTTTAGGTTTTTTTTTCGGGGCTGACGAAGCATATTGCTGATTAATTCTGTCTTAGTTTTTAGTTATGACGAAGCCTGCTGCGGATACGTTTTTGTTTATTTTTTTTTTTTCCATTAAATATTATACACAACCTTCTTTAATTAAACACGCAGAAAACAAATTCATCTGTTTTTTAATAAGCAACACAACTCAACCAGACATACCTAACTTATAAAATTCTTGTTCATTCTTGTTCAACGTTAACTCAGTGTGTGATTGCCCTAAAATTGATAAGGTAAACCGTACTAAATATTTAGGAGTTCTAGGTGACCAAAGACCAGAACGTACAGCCATATTGACCTTATAATAGTCGAACCAGAAAGCTTATATGGATTTTTAAAACCTTAAAATATGTTGCCTCAAAAGATCTATTGAACAAGGTCTACATTGCCTTAGCAAAATCGGTTCTAACATATTGTATTCCATTATGGGGCTGGGCTACAAAACCAAGTTCCTAGAATTAGAGCGTGCTCAAAGATCACTTTTGAAAGTTATGAGTTCTAAACCTTACCGATTTCCCACCGTCGAGCTGTATCGTGAATGTAACCTCCTATCAGTGAGGAAACTATACGTTCTTTGCACAGTCTTAAAATTACATAAAACACTTCGATTTGACTTTAAACGTACACAATTTAGGAGAAAGAAGAAAAAAGTGGCTCCAGACAAAACTGTAAAAACAAACTTTGCCTTTATTCAATACTCAAAACGATCCACTTTCTTATATAATAAAATAAATGATATGCTAGATATACACCCCTTGTTGCATTTTGAAGCTAAAAACAAAATCACAACTTGGTTAAAACATTAGACTACAGGCAAACGGAGTTGCTGTTTCATGTAATGAAATAATAGAAATAAAATAAAATAGTAATATATTTTTGTTTATGGATATAATGGTAGTTATTATAGGTGGTATGAATAACTCATAATATTATATTATTATATATAAACACCCCGCATAAACACACATACACAGACACATACACACACACACACACACACATACACACACACGGACACACATAAACGCGCTCTTATTTTAATTTATACCTACCTATACTCTTAGTCACATCACTACTTCACAAATATTTTGAAATCTGTTTTTCTTTATCTCAACTATTTTTTTGTAAGAATTTCCTATTTATTTATGGAAGTGCAGAGCCTCCCAACACAAATATTTAACATTACTTAAAGGGAGTGCTCTTGTAAGTTTATATAATAATGTAATGCTAAGTTAAGGATTTTTTTAAAATAATTATTTACATCGTCTATCAGATGCAAGCAATGCCGATCTAATCATTTTTTTGCCGACTCCGGCATCGGTTCCACTTAATTGGCGGCTCCCGCACTTGTCCCATCTGCCAGCTCCGGCACCCGTTCCCGCTGCTGGCTCCGGCAGTGACTCCGCTGCCGGAGCCGGCAACGACGAAAAATTGGAACGGTTGCCGGAAGTTACTGTCAGTTTCAATTTTTGACGTTTCTGACAGCTGACATGTGACGATTTCGTGTTTCTTTTCCGGGTTTTTGCTTTGATGCGTTGGTGATTATCTTAGATTGGATTTGCGAGTATTCCTAAATAACTATCGGAAATGCATTACTTACATTCAACTTTTTTGTTCAATTGCGACAGACGGAACTGCGACAAGTACCTAGGTTTGTTAGTAGCCTAACCCAACCAACCCGTTAAGAGTTGATTGGGTTAGGTTAGGTTAGAACTGCGACCCCCAACGCACGAGCCGAGTGAGCGAAGCGAGCGTGCCGCGGCAGCGTCCGGCGAAGTGCCAGAAACGACTGTGGTTGCGTTAAGCGGTTGTCACAGTTCCGCTCGGTTAGGTTAGGTTAGGTTGTTTTATAGGTTTCATATGTTTCCGGTAACATACAACATAGCAGCACATCATTGAGTACCTACCTAGGTACTATTATTATTACCTATCATTTAAGTTTTATAATGATTTATATCGTCTATCAGATGCAAACAATGCCGATCTAATCATTTTTTTGCCGACTCCGGCGCCCGTCCCCACTTCCGGCTCCGGCAGCGGAGACAAAGCCTATTTTTTCTATGTCTGTGTCTGTGGGTTAAGTTAACCGGTAAGTATGGATCCGCATTGACACAACTGGAAACCCTAACTTTTTACGCATAATTTTTTTACGCATACTTAATTAGCATTTCGCATAACTTCTTACACATATATTTTTTTACATTTTTATTTATGAGATGGGTTAACTCTTGACCCCAATCTTGATTAAGGTCATAGATGAGGACGTCGATGGAGCGAGTTAACCCAGAAAATGCCAATTAAGGCCCTGGTACTCCCAAGCACCAACGGATAGCAAGCTATTTGGCGAGCCTACCACACCGCATGACACCTTTTTTTTTCAAAAACTGCTGGACCGATTGCATAGTATTTTTGTTTATTATAAATGATCATCATTAATTATTATCATTGGCTGTTTATATTATTCTCTCAGTAAATAAAACAAGTTGTAAGTAGGTTTTTTCATTTAATGTGTAACAAAATTAATAATTAATTATGATCATTTATAATTAAAATAATAAATAAAAATACTGTGCCAAAATGAAAAATAATATCACAGAAAAAATGAATAATTGGACAATGAATCAGGGCTAGCGTTTCGGTTATTCTTATTCTACAGAAAATTACCTTTTTAACGATCATTTATTTCAATTGGTGCCGGTACCAAGTTCCATATAGACATTCAGGAGGCCACTTAAAACAAGTCAAGATTACATGAAATACATACAAACAAACATTAAAGGATTTAAATACATATATACGCATTCGTTCTATGGTTGAGTAACATACGTTACATAATTTTCCGGAATAAAAGCTAATATTTCATAAACGCCACACCCTGTGCTA
The DNA here is from genome assembly GCA_949987775.1 of Aproaerema taeniolella. Classification (NCBI taxonomy): domain Eukaryota; kingdom Metazoa; phylum Arthropoda; class Insecta; order Lepidoptera; family Gelechiidae; genus Aproaerema; species Aproaerema taeniolella. The sequence continues at coordinate 31,891,123 of OX465242.1, read as the reverse complement.
CCGCTTAGCGTAATCTAGGAACTACCTTCGAGTAACTTTAAACACGTTAAAATTTCTACCAACAAAGTGAAGTGATCACAAAACTAACAATTTCGCTTTGATGCGCGTATCGTCACGATCCAACACTAGCTCAATCCGTTCCCGCTCTTCCGTACTGCTGCTTTGCGTTATTAATTAGGTGTTCTGTGCTTGCGTTTCATTATAAATTGTAAATATCTAAAATAAAACCGGCTAAGTGCGATTCGGACTCGAGCGCGAAGGGTTCCGGACCATTGTCTCTATAAAAACGGCAAAAAACTCACGTTTGTCGTATGGGAGCCCCTTAAATATTTATTTTATTCTTTTTTTTGTATTTTATGCTATACGACCAATAGAAATACATCATCTGCAAAAATTTCAACTGTCTAACTATGATGGTTCATGAGATACAGAATCGGACAGATTTATCTATACGAACAAAAAAATCACGTTTTTTGTATGAGAGCCCCATTAAATATTTATTTTATTCTGGTTTTTAGTATGTTTTATTATAGGAACAATGGAAATACATCATCTGTGAAAATTTCAACTGTCTAACTATCACGCTTCATGAGATACAACCTCGAACAGACTTATCTATAAAAACGAGCAAAAAAAATCAAGTTTTTTGTATGGCAGCCCCTTAAAGTATTTATTTTATTTTGATTTTTAGTATTTGTTGTTATAGGGCCAATAGAAATACATCACCTGCGAAAATTTCAACTGTCTAACTAACTATCACGGTTCATGAGATACAGCTTGGTGACAGACGGACGGACGGACGGACAGCGGAGTCTTAGTAATACGGTCCCGGTTTTTCCCTTTGGGTACGGAACCCTAAAAATGTCCAATCCAAATACCAGAAGATCATGTGTTATGCCAAAAAGTACAAATACAACCATCAAAGCGATAACACAGATTAAAGCGCCGTACAATTAAATTTCTTCAAAATGAAAAAAAAAAACACGTGAAAGGGCGATGAATTTTTCTACTCATCAATATCATCGTGTAGGGTGTCATAGAATAGCTTTTTTAAACATAGTAGTAAGAACTTTTTTCGATTCAGCAATCCCGTTTGTGAAACGTTCATCTTTAAAGTGATTTTTTTTGTTAAACATAAGGTTTTTCCCCCTTCCTCTATCAGCCACCACAAAAAAAATTATAGGTTATTCGACGAAGTTAAAAGGAAAACACATTAATGTCGATTAAGTAATCAAATGTAGTTTCTCAACTACGAAACCCTACTATGCGCGTGGACCGATACGCTCTTGGCCGGTTTTTATTGTTATTTTTTAATAATTATTTTCTGGCCTGGAAGCTAGTCCTTTTGGCTTTTATTGTTACAGTTTACTGTATTGCTAGTGTGAAAAATACGAATGGCTGTATGTTGTAAATTTTGTGATCTATTGAATAATGAGGAATTTAAAAATATAAATTTTAGCCATAAACAATTAACATACTCTTTTTCTTCGCGTAATCGTATTTAGCTCCGTTTAATTTAATTTATAATCCTTCAATTTGTAAAAATTATAAAAAAATAATTCTAAGTGACTACCTAGCTTCTTTATCATATATTCATATGTTGATAAAATTATTCGGACAATGAACGGTTCATTGTGATCAAGCGACATTTTGATATTTTTTTCCTGTATTGCCATGCCATGTCAGTCAACAATATTTGTTTCGCATCGTAAATTATTCGCGGGTATCTTTGTTGTAATGCTGTGATGTTTTAATAATGTGTATTTAGCGGGTAGAGAAAGTGCAAGTAGCATACGTGGGCAGTCGTTAATCGCAAATTCTCTTCAGCTAAGTTTTTCAGTGAGTATAGTTTTCATTGTGTGGACGCGTAGTTCTGAAAGTTAACTGTACACTTATGCGGCAGTAGGTGTTGGCATTATTGAGGTGTGGTGAATGTTTTGTGCAGCTCATATACGATGGCGGAGAATTTCTCGGTGCGGTGGAATGACTTCCACTCGAACCTGTCCCAATCGTTCCACGCTCTGCTCATGGACAAGGAGTTAGTGGATGTGACACTGGCGACAGGCGGACAGTACCTCCACGCTCACAAAGTCGTCCTCTCAATATGCAGCCCTTACTTCAAAGAAATATTCAAGGTATGACTCATTTATTTTGCTAGTTTTTGATCTCTTTTTCCTTAAAAGTGTGCTTGACATTGAGAAGGAAAAGAAGTTTCAGCCTCATTTTTAACACTAGTTCAGCTTCATCTGTTCCAGCTGCTTCCACTTATTGGATCTAAGTGTAAGATTTTGTATAGGTATCTATATATTTGTTATTGACAAAGCTTTGTGTTGTTTACATGTTCCAACAAGGCCACCAAGTAAATTTATCCACCAATGTATGATAATGTTACTTATTAAAAGAAATTAGCAAACTACATAAATATTTTTTTTTAAATAGAGTAATGCCTTGAACAGATAAGAACTTTGTATTCATTAGACCTGATTACTTTTTGACAGAAGGTTATTAAGTGCATCAGTCTTGACAAAGTTTTGGCAGGTACTATCAAATCCACACATTACTGATTATTTAATTACAACTAATAAGTAAAAACTACCTATTTTTAATTGATATTTTTTGGTTTTTGCCCTCATGATGTTGTTATAGATAGAGCAATGGATCAGGGTGCCTATTTGGATTAAGCAAAACCTATGGATGCAATAAAAATGAGTAATGTAATCTTATACAATTGAAGGATTTGAAGTTGCTGGCGGAAAGCTAGCCTGCTCTAAGTGTAGCACCATCTTTATTACTAGTTAAAATCTGCTGTTCCCTTGAAACTAATCTTTCCATATCTTTATTTGCCAAGCTTTTTCCTTTTTATACAATACTGAATATATTTAAAAAGATGTATCAGCAACAGGCTTAAGTGATAAGTGATAAGTGATATGGGCTCCCATTTTCCGCATGTAGGCTCTTGAGTGGCCCATTATGCGTGTGGGTCAGTGGTTATTCCAGCCACTTCAGCTCCGTCCAGAAGCTCAGAATCCTCCTGGGGATTTCGCAGGCTTCGCGGAGCGACCTAATGTCTGCAAGGATTTTTGCCCGGTGTTCTGCCACTCCCATGCAATCCAGGATTACATGGGCGACTGTTTCATCAGCCTCCAAGCAGCCCCTACAGAGGGGACTGTCGGTGACGTTTAGTACGAATAGATGCTTGTTCAGAGCACAGTGGCCCGTAAGGGTACCCACCATTATTCGTAGGTTATCTCTGGATAGGTTTAGCAGTCTGCGCGTCAGACGCGGGGAGGGTCCTGTAAAGGCTTCCTTCGACTGCCGACAAGTGGTTACGTTGTCCCACCTGTCTTTGTGTCAGCAACAGGCTTCATCACAACTACAAACTAAAACAAAACCAATCAGTCACACGCCTCATCATATTTACTTAGACCTATCACCAAACTCTAGTCAAAAATACCCCCGCAGATCCCCGCTCAAAGGTGGCCAAGATGCTGGTCATGTTGTCAAACTGTATGGCCAGCAAAAAATTCTTTGCATGTTGAATGAACTTGAGCAAGGATCACCTCTTATATTTCAATCCTTTAATCTTTGTTTGTCGAGTGTATATAGCAACCTGTTTGTTCCAGCAGCTAGTAACGCGTGCCTCTGAATTGATAGAGCCTGGGTTCAATTCCTAGCAAACACTTGTGTAAAAACCAAATGTGTGTAATAACCAGGGACAAACAATTTTGTGTAAAAACCTGATGTGTGAAAACCAGGGACAAAAAATTATTATAAAAACCAAATGTTAGTTCTGAAGGTCTGGGTGTTTTCCAATAACTGAATCAATATGCCTGTTTTTAAAGGTGTAATCAAACTTCTTTTCACTTAACATTTTATTTTACTCAATTTTTTAAATAGTGCTTAGCTCTATATTTAATCTTGATATTAGAAATTTACTAAATACGTATTTAAGAAATTAATATATATATATAAATATGTGAAATTGCCGTTTTTCATACAATATTTTTGGAAAACTGAATTTTCCATACTAACGTTTTTGGATTTTTCTCGGGAATGCGAAATCCTAATTTAGCAAAATTTTGTGGGAAGGTTTGGACAACATTAAGTTAATTTTCACCATACTTAGTTTATTGAAAGTTGTAACTATAACAATGTTACAGCAAAAATAAGCAATGAAACGAGCAACGGATGAAACAAGCTATATTTGAGCTTCTTTTTCAGCAAATAAGTCTAAAGTAAATATGTTTTAATTTGACTCAATATCTCCGTTATATGGCCAAAGTTTTAAATAAAAAACAATTTTAGTAATAGCTGTTCAATCAAATAAATTATGAATAAAATTAAGCTTGAGAAAAAATCGTCAATTTCATAGGTTATGACCTATTAAATATACAGGGTGGCCCAGCAGGTGATGTCCAAAAGAAAAATTTGGGTGCCCCATGCTAGGGGGCATCCAGATCACCTCCATGTATGTTCCGCGATTTTTTGTAGGTTTGAAGTTATACACATTTAATGAATTTTTTCCAAATTTTTCACCCAGCATTGAAATATCAGCTACCATTTAAAAAAAATTGATGTCCCTCGTTATTATGGAACATGGTTTAAATTTAACTTAAAAGTTAAAATTGACACTTCAGCGAAATCTTTTCAAAATTTCAAGTTGGTAAAAAAATAATTGTGATAGACCTGCAGGTTTCAAACGACTTTTAAAAACTTCGGAAGATATTCAGCTTTACGAAACATACAAAAAAAAACATTTAATGGGGCTTTTTTACGAGTAATTCGCATTTAACGTTAGGCAGGGACCATCGTAGGCGGTTTCGTAGTAGTAATTACATAGAACATATTGTTTCTAAAAATACCACAGACATGCCCAAAAAGTTGATAACACAAATGAACCTTAGGCAAGTTATTCCGATTACTCAATCTTTAGGATAGGTTAGGTTAGGTTCATCAGCATATAGCACATTTTGTATGGGAGATCAAAATTTTTTTTTCGTATTTTGACCTATGTTCCTTGGGGAAGTTGTTCAGTTTCATGAACTGATTAACCACCCGAGAGGTTGAAAGGGAGATACCTAAAGCCCTGTGTAAGCACACAGACTAGATTAATTTTAGTCTTCTTGAAAATACAGTAGTTTTGACAAAATAGACTGTTAAAAAATTTAGTTAGAAGTACAAAGAATACACAAAAAATCAGAGGGACATCTTCCAAGAGTCACACTGGACTAAGAGATTTTGGGTGACAATATTTTTGCTAGTATAATATTTTTCCTTTTAGTAATATTATTGTATCTGTATCTTATTATGGTATGATTCCCTGTTCCCCTGGTAGGCTGCACCGAGCCCTCTCTAATACAACCTGAAAGTTATTCTTCATTTTTGGGGTTCCGTACCCAAAGTGTAAAAAGGGGCCCTATTACTAAGACTCCACTGTCCGTCCGTCCATCCGTCTGTTGGTCCGTCTGTCACCAGGCTGTATCTCATGAACCGTGATAGTTAGAGATGGTTGACATTTTCTCAGATGATGTATTTCTGTTGCCGTTTTAACAACAAATACTAAAAAACTCGCTCTTATACAACAAATATGATTTATTTGCTCATGTTATAGATAACATGTGTGCGCAAGTACGACTCGCATTTGGCCGGTTTTTAGATCACTAAAGTTTTAGATCAAAAAGTATATAGGAGATTGTTCTTGAAGTGTTAGGAGCAGTTTTTTTTATTTTCGTTAGTTACAGTAGTAGTATCCCGGCCTATGTTCAATATAAATAGGAAAATATCAAATATAGGGATAAATATTGTAGTACTTTTTCTAAGTCTGAATTAAGAGGTGCACTTAAGGGGACTGTAAGTCTAGTCACTCACCCCCTACTAATTTCAGTGACTGAATTTCATTTTATTGAATTTTACTTCATTTGGGGAGCTAACAGCGACATACAATGATTTTAGGCATAAAGAAAACACACCTAAAAGCCAATTATAAGCTTCTACATATGGAGAGTAAAACATATATGAATAAGATTATTCTGAGTCTTAAATAAATCTATGGTAAAATAATAAAATAATGGTAAAAACAGAAGCACTAAATCAAAAAGTTGAGAACAGAAAATCAAGATATCCAAGTAAAACATTGAAGTTAACCAGCCTATGTGTGTGTGCAACAAAATGTTTATATTCAATAAACAAAGATATGCATGAGAATGAAGAACTTCTATTAGCCTAAAACTTTTTAACTTTATGAATACCTATGTCTGTAGAGATCTATGAGACTTCCTATTTGTATTTAAAGAAGTTTTTATTTATCTTACGTTTAAATTTGGACATGCATCCTTTGAAGCACTCGTAGCTTAGTGGCGCTCGCTGATCTCAACCGATCAGTGAGGTTAAGCAACGTACACAGAGGCAGGGAACCTGATGGGTGACCAAAGTGGCAATTTAGCACGATCGTTTCCGTGCTTCGGAGGGCACGTTAAGCTGTCGGTCCCAGCTATTGTCGATTGACTACAGTCGTTAAAACCAAGTTAAGGTTTAGCCAAGTTGGCCATACACTTGACGTATACCTACATGATAAGAAGAAGAATCCTTTTAGCTATTCAAATTTGTCAATGTTCATTGAATGCAATAGAAATGCAAGCTTCTACAGTTATATTTAAGGTTATGTTTTCCTTGGCCATCAACTTTCATTAGAGTGAAGTCTCATTGCATATCCTGGGGCAGCTGGACATTTATTAGTACAGTGCTTCAAGTCAATATTTTTTATGCAAAACCTTTCTTATATAAAGCCCTGTACATAAAATATAAAATTTGAGGTCCTGATTCACTGACTCATCAACGCCCAGCCCAACCCTTACACCTAGAAAGCTGAAATATGGCAAAAAAGTGTATTTTATGACGTAGGCAAGCATTAAGAAAGGATTTTTCGAAATTAATCCCTAAGGGGGTGAAATGGGGTTCAAAGTTTGTATGGAGAAAACAATTTTTTTGGACATTTTGACTCGAAAATTCGTCAAAATATACCTTGAAGGAAATAAAGAGACACGTGTTTCGCAGTTTTTCGAAAGTCATCCCCTAACAGGGTTCAAGAATGAAATGGGTGTCTAAAAGAGTTCTTTGCGCGAGCGAAGCCGTGGGAAAAAGCTAGTTGTAGTATAAAGTAGGTGTTATAAATGTATGTAATAGTAGATGGTCATTTGATTTACTGCCCAGTATATTACAGTATATCAGCCAACATGATACTTTTGGGTTTTCATCTAGCATCTAGTCACAAAGAGTATTCTAAGTTTTAGTCAATCTAGTCATGTAATGTATTATCTAAATTGTGATATATTCCTTCTTCCATATTATGGATATGCAATAGTTTGGAATAAGTTAATAAAGGATGAGAGTTTATATACAAAACATGAATGAGTAAAACTCATCAATAATATGTTTGCATACTTCAATAAGTAAACTTGATAAGACTCATCATCTAGGAATGCAGTCATAATTGAAGTTTATTTTCATTTGATGATTTACTTAATTGAGTCCTAACAGTTCCAGTTATTAATTATGAAATTCCTGAAACTGCTAATTTGTTTATTACATAGCACACTAATGATAATTGTCAAAGAACGCCTTTGTTCAGAGAAGATTTATTTATGGAACATTTATAGACAAATAGAGAATTATAAAACAATGTAGTACTCCTTAGAAAACGTTTTTCAAAGAAATGAATGGGAATATAACTTGCGTAATCAACATCGCAAAAAATCCTAGAAGCTAAAATATTGTAGACAACATTTCTGAACTACCTGCCTAAAAGTTAACGTAATATTGTAACACTCTGTATGACTGGTTAAAATTGCAAATTAACCATTACCATAATTTACATTATTTACCGGATTGCACAATGCAGTTGAATCTCTACCACTAGAGATTGGGAATTTTTGGGTGTTTCAGGGGTGAAACTTCGGGTCGTGTGGCAGGGACCTTAATTGAATTTACGTAGATGCCAGCTCCTGCCTACCTCTTGCCGCATGGGCGAACTGCCAATTAACACCAATATTATAATTATTTAACTCAGAATTTTCTCGTAGTAGAACTTCGTTCCCGTAGGAATTTTGGGAATAAATTGTACACGTAAACCTTCCTCTTGAATCAATCCGTTAATAAGTAAAAACCGTATGATAATCCGTTTACTCGTTTTTGAGTATCGTGTTCAGACAGACACAGACGCGGCAGTGGATTTTGTTTTATAATATAGTATGACAACGGCTCTCTTTTTTAGATACACATTAGAATAAACTTAGTTAGTCTGTTCGTAAAAGTTTAAAACTGTCCCATAGGCCCCTTAAGTACCCCCTCCCCAACCTGATTATTCCTGAACAATTTCCAGTCAATCCCAAAATGGTGCGAGCATCCTGTGGTGATACTGGACGTCGGCCACAAGGAGCTGAAGCAGTTGCTGGACTTCATGTACCGGGGTGAGGTGTCCGTTCATCACGAAGAACTGTCATCTTTACTCAGAACGGCTGAAATGTTGAAAATCAAAGGTCTTGCCCAAGGCAGAGAGGTGAGGACATAATCAAATACGAGTAACACAGCATCACACAAAAATATTTTAGCTACTAGGTTTTCGTCCGGGACTTCGTTCCTGTGGGAATTTGGGAAAATGATGTAGCCTTTGTGTTAACCCAGGGTGTCAGCTACCTCCATACCAAATTTTATCAAAAGTGGTCCAGCCGTTTGAGCGTGAAAGAGTAACAAACATACATACATACAAACTTTCACGTTTATAATATTAGTAAGGAAGGATTTTAAAGTTCCTTAGTGACGTCACAGTCACGCGACTTGTCTTCAGCTTACTTCACGAAGAGTAGAACCAGTCGGAGCTATTCACTATACATTAAATGACAAAAAATATATGACAAATAGCATTCTAGAGGTTAGAAGTCGCTTTTTAAAATGGTGGGATTATTGGATCAATTAAGAAGATATTATGAATGTTTTCCATCCTTTTATTAATTTATTTGCTATCATAATCATCATCATCAAGATGTCCACTTTGGACATAGGCGTTTCACAAGGATCTCCACATCCATCAGTCCTGTGCCATAGGAAGTTGTCTTCTATCTGATATTGAATACTATTTATTAGTAAGATAATAATGATAACGTGATAAACGTAATTTTAAATTGGTTGATATATAAAAATCATAGCCAACCATTTTTGTCTATCTTTTTCTTACAAAACGAAATTTTGTATGGAAATTATATGGCGCTACTTATCTGTGACGTCACTGTTTTGTATTTTCCTCTCGTGTTTAGTTGAGAGTTTTGAACGTTCATATCTTTCTTAGTTTTAAAGATATTAAAAAACGATTTACACACGGCTATTTATAAGGTAAAGATGCTTCAACTTAAATAATAATAAAAAATATAACTACCCTAATACAAAAAAATACATTAAAACGCTACAGAGAAGCGAGTCTCCCCGGTCAGAAGTGGAGGAGGTAGCAACGGGTCGAGTCAATGAGAACGAAGTGCAACCGGTCTGGATGGGAGGAGAGGATATTCCCACCGAAGTGCCTCCCGTTCCCGCCGTCTTCCCACCCAATGAGGAAGCCGTCCGCAACCCGCTCAAGAGGTTCGTAAATCAAAGTCAAAAATAGCTTTATTTCATAGAACATACAAAATGTTGCTTAAAATACGTCAAAATAGTGAATTACACTAGCATTTTTAACTCGTGGTGCAGTCTTCCTCAGGCGAAGAATAGGCAAGAAACTCAGAGGGTCGCTCTTTTTAAGTCAGTCACATAAATTTAATCTAATTAACTTAATATCTGAATAAATCTGGAGCTGAGCAATTTATTCCCATGATTGCTTGTCTAACAGATAATAAGAAATTCTATAATAGCCCTTTTTACAAAGTTTTTGTTTAATTATTGTCTTAAATTTATCTAAAGGTAAGTTTTCAATACTAATGGGAATCTTATTATGGAAGCATGTACTCGTACACCCATAAAAGAGTTTGTTACTTTGTGGAGACGACTGTCTAGTAAATCCAATTTATGGGGCGCTTTGGCAGCAGGTTATTTTCTTCGACGATAAAATAATATATTCCAAATTATTCTTCAAACTCGCATATGCGAATAGCTCTTAAACGTTTGGTTGAAATAGTCCCAAATAAGTGGACTGATCACCTGCCTATGGCTCCCTTCTGTAGATAAATGATGGACGTTGGTTATAACACGCTACATTTATTTTTAGCTTGCTCTTTGCGGTACACTTATTAGGAGCTTTCTCCATGATCAAAAATACCAAACATATTTTTTACTCGTTTTTTTAATAGATTTGGCTGTGTTTTAATAGCTTCTTTTTATCGTGTAGGTATAGTCAAGTGTGTAACGACTTGGCTAACCCTGGTGTCAGAGTTTTCAAACCGCACGATAGCTTACAGAATAGGATGGAACAAGTGTCGCGAGCAATTAGATCACAAAAGATCTTTTTTTTATGAATTGCTTTTTTTATTAGATTAAAACCTTTTTTTTTCAGATTACTGAAGAACACTCCGGCGAAGAACAGTCACAGCGCCAAGAAAAAAATGACACCCGTGAAAAGCAGCCCGACGCACACTGAAAACACCGAATTCACTTCTGACAAGTGAGTCATAAAAATAACGTTTATGTGTTTTTTGCATTACATTACAGTCACAAAATGCTAGAAAGTTTGAAATAAAAGGCCAATTTCAAATCTTCATTGCTGTTCAATTTTGTATCATGTTCCTCACATTCAATTACTAATTCCAATAATAATCGAATAATTAGTATTCTCACGTCATATGATCATTATTTGTGACTGTAGATAATGCTTTTGATGTTTATTATCTTTTTGTAAAGCGCTGAAGGCTTCATTATACAGTTAAATGCACATCCAGTTCGAAATTCATTTTACACAATTTTCATTCATTCCATAAACGCGAGACAGAAAATCGCACCTTCACTTTCTACCCTGATTTGCTTTTGATGTAAAGGTACAGATGGCCGCACATCAGGTTGGCACTGGCGTGCACTCTGTGCTCTTATCGTAAGAACGGTTTTGCGATGAACATGGGGTTACCTGATGCGCTACCTATATTTCAACGTCATTTTTATTAGTTTTAACAGCCATTTTTTCGCATCATTCTTCGAATCCAATGACGAAGGAATACAAAAAATAAAATATATTTCAATATCATCTACGGTTTACTGGAAAGAGACAGCTATACCTACTCATGACGTGGAAACGACAAAGAAAGATCTACTCACTGAATTATAAATAAAATTGAGTTTAGTCGGGATATAAACTGGGGGCAACGTTAACTTGTTGATTTTGATCAACTGTAAACTGGTCATTCATTATTTCTACACTAAAGAGATTTTAACTACAAAACCGTCGAGATAACTAGTCGTTAAAACCAAGTCAGAGGCCATTGTGCGGTTTGAAAACTCTGACAACAGGGTTAGCCAAGTTCGCCACACACTTGACTATACCTACACGATAAGAAGAAGACTAGAAATGTGAACCAAACAGAGCAAAGTACGATTGATCAACATAGTTCATTCAAAAGCCCCCTGCAAACAGATAAGATGTTTGTGCTACAACTGTAAGCAAACAACACTGCTTTTAAGATATTATTGCACGCCATGCCATAACAGTGTTCCTATTTTTTTATTTTCTCTCGAAAAACTTCGTGTTTCCTTAATTATACATTACATTCGCGCACGCCCATAATCCCTAACGGGGTAGGCAGAGCATCAGTGGTTCTAGAACCTCTAGATGCCACGTTTGACACAAATTGTGAGGGTTATCAGATAGAACAAGTTGCATAATGGTGACAGGTTTCTCCCATTATACAGCAAAACCCTCGCATCCCTCTTACAATCTTTTACTGTATACCTGGAAAGAGTAGGTAGCTGGCACATTCTAAGTTTTTCTTTCACTCCCGGTCCAGCATGGAAGTGATACAAAAAAAAAACTGAATAGTTAATATACATGATAATTAAAACGAATCAACAATAAAGTACGTAGTCCTAAATTAAAGTTATTGTAGGTAGACGATAAATCTAATTATTCACAGTTATTCATGTGCATTCGGAAAATCGATGATTGCCGAAACACAAAAAGAAATTAAAAGCATTGTGTACTTCCTTTGCCATTGGTCTTGTATTTAATTTAACGCCATTTTGTTATTTTGGCGGCCATCTTGTCACTTCATTGCCTCAATCAATGTTCTTTATTTTTAATTTTATATTTCATATATTTTAACGCTCGTTTTGTTGCATGTTTTCTTTATGTTGTGTTTTATTGATGTTATTTTCAGTGAGCCCTTGATCGACCTTGACAACGAAATTTTTAATAGCGTCCTGGCAATGCCTAACAATAGAGAATCAGGTAAGTTTCTGCACTGATTTCTAAATTAGGTACAAAGAAAGGATTAATCTATATATGCATCATAAACGTTATTGCTGTGTACGCAGTTCTCTAAACATTGTCTCAAAACGTTTATCACAAAATTTTGTCACAAATATTGTAGGTAACATTTCAGCATTCAAAGTTTAACCAAAAATAACGTCATTAAAGCTTAGACTCAATGACTCATTAAAGCTTAGATCAAACCCAAGGGTTACTATCGAAAAACCAGTGTTATTTTTGAAATGCGATTTTCAATAGAATTTTTAAGTGAATACTTTGATTAATTAAACATTGTTATTCTACTCATAATAATCGACATTATATCGTAATTCTGGTTCTACCGTATAATAATTGTAGCTGTCGCCATCACTAATAAGCACAACAACTTTCCAGTTGGTTGGAAAACGGCTGGAGTAAAATGCCCGTCGTGCCCTCGATTCTTCGCGAACCGGTATAATTTGAAGGTGCATATTCGAGACAAGCACGAAGTTCAAGAAGGGACCCTGCAGTGTGAGATCTGTCAGAAACACATGCGTAATCCAAGCTGTCTGCGCGTTCACATGTACCATCATCGTAAGCAAGCCGCTTACCTCGCTCAGTACAGCGGGCAAGGAGACGATTCTGCTATGTAAGTATGATTTTTTTTTATCAGCTGAGGGGCACGGCCTCTCTAAACACGAAGGGATTTAGGCCATAGTCCACCACACTGGCCCAAAGTGTGAATGAATGAATGATACTTTATTGCACACCGGAAACAAACAAAAACTACATAAACATAAATAAAACAAGCAAGCAAAATGTACAAAAAGGCAACGTTATTGCTCACGTAGCAATAAGTAGTTGAATTTAAGAACCTGGGGGCCATCTTGTGTTGATTTGCAGAACTAATTATTTTCTTATTTTACATCAAAACGCATGAAAATTAAATATTTTGCAAAATAATACAAGTTACTCTGAACCTGTGCATTTCATCAAAAACGATTATATATAACTAACTTTCCGCCCACGGCTCTGCTCACGTAGACTAAAGGTTATATCGTGCCTAACTGTGGGATAAAATTTAAAATGTACCAAAAACATTTGTACCAAATTTCATCGAAATCGTTTTGCGGTTAATAACGTCGTTCTCTTTGTTGCAGGTTGCTGAACAAAATGCGAGGCGAACGTTCGCTTAGCGGGGACTACAAGGACTTCGACGTGTAAGTATCAAACTAAATTCAATTTCTGTGCGCAAAATTATTACTGTTTACGGAACGTTGACAGTTTACATTTTTTTGATATGATGATATGATGTATCGAATACAATGCGACAAGTGTTATATGAATAAATAATAATAATTCTGGAAATTTTAATGCAGCTTAGGTTTTTGCCGGGTGAAATCTTGTTTCAAATAACTAAGCGAGCTTAATACGAGATGCTAGGCGACAGTGTGCTAAGCGAAATTATGCTTAAAGTTTATAATGAAGCTTTGCGCCCTTTCTTGATTATTAAATGACACGACTTTTTATCATTTGTGTCTATTGAAAGCTCTTGTAATTTTTTTTAAATTTTCGCTGCGTTTCGCAGTCTTATGATGCTCACCGTTTGGAATTGATTAGTGTGGTCACGCATTAAAAAAATGTCAATCATCAGCATTTTCGTGCTTTGGAGGGCACGTTAAACCGTCGGACCCGAATTTCGTTCAATCACGTGAATTTGGCGGTTTGAAAGTAGGTACTGTTTTAAGTAGAGAAACGAAGGAAGATTTAGCTTGCATTAAAGCGATACTATTTCATTTTAGTTTGACCGCATGAGTGGTCTGGATTTACAAAGTTAAGGAACATATTTGCTGAATGATTTGCGTATAGCGAACTTGAATTCTGTTATTCGTAAGATTTAAATCTTAGTTACCTTTCTGGCTGTCGTGTTCAATGTAACGTTTATGCACCAAGCCTTTTGATAAAGAGAAATACCTTGACTATTCTTTTGTGTGATATCAAGTAAACGAAGGACTCAGATTTTTGTAATAATAAATTGCAGTTACTTTCGAAACTTGCATCAATCGATATCTGGAACTCATAATATTAAGATAATACATATATTCCTAAAGAGTCACGTTTCCGAGATAAGAGATGGCCCTTCACCTATTGATGTATACTAGTTTCATTGGTAACCGCAATTTTGAAAAAAAAAACAAAATGGCAGACCAAGTAGGTATGCCAAAATGTTCATAGCCCGTTTTTGTACATGTATATTGAGGTTTTAATGATCTACATGTTTCAACATTTTTAGCTCATTAAAATGAATAGATACCCCCAAGGAGTATAGACGTAAAATATACTTGTGCGATTATTCGATTAATTAGTAAAAATTACTAATTACCCACCATTATGCAACTTGTTCCATCTGATGATCCCCACAATTTGTGTCAAACGTGGCATCTAGTGGTTCTAGAACCACTGAGGCTCTGTCTTTCCTGTTAGGGATTATAGGCGTGAACATATGTATGTGATTGTAGTAAAAATTATCTAACAAAAACGAGAGCTTGTGTCAATGTGCTTGTGTCAATGTTGTTTTATATTCATATTTTAAGAAAGTTATGTTGTTTTATGGGGCGAATCATGTTTTACAGTTTTGCCAACTAATTTATCATCGATCCATATTTATGAATACCTTCTTGTTGTGATTTTAATTCCTGCGAATTGATTACCGTAACAGGTCATTCATTTGTTTTTTGAAGTGTACAATAGTGTTACTATTTTCTTTGTCACGTAAGGGTTTATTAAATAATATCGTCATAAGAAACATTTTTGTTTAAGTAAGCGTTAATTACAATAATGTGTTTACTAGGATATTGGAAAAGATTTGTTTTGTGAACTTTTGTTCTCAATTTGTTTTCATAATAATGTTGGTATGTTTTCAGTTTTGGAACAGCAGCAGCGGCCACAGATCGATCTCTTTCGCTCTACAGCCATGGGTACGTATCTTTTTTAAAGTAAAAATGGGTTCGCTCTTGACCAAAATCTAGTTCAGAGCAAAAGATGTAGCGAGCTCGCCCAAAACTAAGGTTTCTTAGATTTTTTGCTTTTGTGTGTTTTTTCGTTTGAATTTTTCCAAAATGTTTTTTTTTTTATTTCAGAAGTGACTCCAACGAAACTAACAACAGAGACACACCAAATCAATCTCAATGGTGAGTTTTAATTAAAATAAAAAAAAGAATAACTATCTAATGCGCGTGCAAAACAACTTCTCTCATGGTTTAATCCATTGATTCCCAACGTGGTTCAGGTGGCCCCCAGTGGTCCGCGGGAGACTCGACGGAGGTCTACGTTGGCGTGACAAAAAATAGGGGTTCACAATTCGTAAGGGTCCACGATAATTTATCTGGTTTTCATAGTGAAGAACTAAAATGTTGGCTTAACTTCTTAATAAAATAAGTGAAAATTGATTGGTTCCTTGTGCTGTGTGTGAGTAAATGTCAAAAAAGTAAAGTAAAGATGGAATCACTTTTTTGATTGGCCAACTTTACTTTTTAGTTTTAGACATCCCACTCACAGCAGTCTCTTTTTTTTAGAAAATTGTTATTTCGTGGTTGGAACTTGGAACTCAGCCACAACGCAAACCATAGTTAGATCTAATATTCACAGTTTTTGTCGAGTTTTGAGTATATGTTAGAAATTTATCTGCAGGGGGTCCACCGGAACCAGCAAAATTTTTAAAGTGGTCTATGAGAAAAAAAAATTTGGGAACCTCTGATTTAATCGCTCGTTCTACACTATTAGACCGAGCTCCTGTTGCACAAAACCCTACCTCACGAGGTGGCAGCTCAGAAATGTTATGTAGTGTTAGATACTACTTAGGAGCGCTGGATTTTAGTAGTTTGCCATCGCATAGCCTGGAAGTAATTTTTTTTTAACTTCTTGTATAGATCAGGTGGCAAGATGAAACTAATGCAGATCGATTGCCCAAGATGTGCCGTTCATGAATATATGTGGTTGCCTGCATTCAGCCTGGCAGTTTTTCTGATCAGCCACCTCGAACAATATAAGTCGAAATCTTGTTCGAACAGACGTTCTGTATCCCGTGATAGTTTGAAAACTGTGTTACAGGATAGTGTCCACTATAAATTAAATGTTATTTTTCCCGTGCTTTCTTTTCAGTCTCGAGTCTGGTTCTGATGGGAACAATGCTACAGGAGAGGACACAGAAGATAACGCGAAGAAAAGACATAAGGCTGACTCCGTGGCGTTGAAAACCGAGCCAGAATCGGAGTTTGTATGATGGGTACGGCCCAGCTCGCTACCAATGCCCCAACCTTTAACACGTGCCCACACCGTAGTGCCAAACTTTAAAAAAAAAATTACATTCCATTTTTACATTCCAAAGACTGCAGAATTTGAATCAAAATAAATTATTTACATTAATCTTCGCGGCATTTTCTTGGATCGCATGGGTTTCCTTGCACTCTTCTTATTCTGCAGTCTTCATGTGACTTTTTACGAATTTACAACGCTAAAAGCATAAAACAAACTCAAAACTAAAAATTGTTGACATGACTAAAGTAAGTAAATATCAAATATAACAAATTAGTTTTAATCGATTAGATATTAGGTTTTACGCGAACGAAATTATTATTGGCATAATATTCATTTTGTCCTTTTTAATCACACTTTTTTGGTGAAGTAGACGAAGCAAAGTTAGACTGTTTTACCCATATTGTAAGTTGAAAGTGTGATTATTTATAATAATAAAAAGTATATGGCGTAACTCAGAATTAAAGTATTGATATTTGTATTACATGAGCTTTTGGTGGACATATTAACAATGTAGTCAAGGCGTCACTTTGTTTTCTTGAGTCTCAAGGCGTCACTTCCTTGAAATAAAAATGGACAACATGATTTAAATTAAACTTTTTAACATGATTATCGTGGCACTGAGGTGTTGCACATTTACAACATTTTATGTGTAACTTAACATTCCACCACACAAGATCCAAAGACTGAAGCATCAATAAAAAAGCTTATTATTTTATTTGTAAATTTTTGCTTTGTACGAAACGGTTATACTATTTCGTCATTTACACAGGCGTTAAGTGTTCCACATTCTCGTACTTATTCTGTACTTTCGAGATGAAACTGTTTACTTACAACATATTTGAAGTATACAACATGAAGTGTGTTGTTTACATTCAAATTAGAGTATAAATTAATATACGATATCACTCCGCCTTCAATCATATTGTGAACAAACCTACCATACAGTTTATTAATAATATGTATTAATTAAGATACTGTGACTTTCATGACGAAAGGTTTTATGACATAAATAATACCTAAACAAGATTTGAACACAGTCACAAAATAGCGAACAAAATACAAATCAATGAAGTACAAGTTTTATAATCTTATATTCTAGGCAGCTAAAACGAAATTTTGTAAGGTTTTATAATAGAAGAAGAAATTGTTGCCATTTCATAATGTACAAATTATTTTGTCTCAATATTGATTATGCTGAAACCGAGCGTCGGGGCGCGTGCGCGCATTTTAAGCATAACCTTACAGTACAAAATACAATATTGTATAATATTCATCTATGAATCTATGCTTTACTTAGTGAATAAGTTGTTAACTTTAAGATTATGTGACTTTTGAACCGAATAACTTTCTTATACGTACAATGTTAGTTTCATAAAAACGATGATGTATACATATTTATATATACATATTAATATACAAGGGTTGTTTAGGTGTACTAAGAAAATTTATACCTCAATGTTTGATCGATTGTTAATGTAAGATATTGTAGGTTTACCGTAAGCTCGGGCTTGCGGCGCGACTCCCGGTCCTGTGTTGTAGATGTAGAGAGACCGGCGAGCGATTCTAAATCGAATTCTCAGAGATAGGTGAGCCGGCCGTAGGTGGCCATAGATGCGTCAAGGAAGCTTTAAAGTTGAACGTCCCATCGCCATGAAGTCGCAGCGAATTGTAAGGTAGTCATTAGCTCTCTACGGGCTGACCTCTGGGCCGCCGCGCCGCGGTGACCCACCCCTAGTCGAGCTCACGCCTGGACCCGACCTGGGCCCCGATTCTGTAACTTAAGTTGAGTCTCGATGGAATGAAGGCCATTTTATCCGTTCAGATGGCGAAATTAAAAATTATTTAATTTTCATGTACTTGCTGACAACCACCCCGACCAGCAGCGCCACCGCCAACCGAACGTGAAGTTGCAAATTACCTGCAACTGAAAATTCAGCTGGCGGTGGCGCAACCAGTCAAAGCAGCCGTCATCAGATGTATGAAATTTGGATAGTTCTCAATTTCGCCACCTGAACGAATAAAATGGTGAACATTCCATCGACACACAACTAAGGGCGACTTTCACCAAAGTGCTAAACGTATTTAGCAAGACTAATTTTGTTTAATTTGACAGATTTTGTTACTTTGACAGCCGAGTTAAATATGTTTAGGCTGTTATATACGTTTAGCACTTTGGTGAAAGTCGCTCTTAGTTACAGAATCGGGGCCCGGGCGTTTGACGCGATTCGTTCGAAAACCACCACATTACGATATAACCAGTCTCGTGAGTCATCGCGGTGTCGGCGTACCAATGAGTTTGGCGTTTAAATTATAAAAAAAAGTAATACGTCCATTATTTGGTGTATTTTATGACGGTTTGGGTATTTCTAACCATTAATTTTAAGAGGTAGTAGACTAACACTTTAATTTTTTTACATTCCAGTAGTTGTAAGCCTGCATAATCGACCTGATATTTTTAATAATCTTTATTTATACAGTTAAGTACTCGTAGTTTTAGTTGTCAGTTTATATATAAATAACGGAGATTATTACGAATGTTATACAAGCAACATTCCATAATTTGGTAGCTGTGTAGTTTTTAGCATTTATATAATATTTACCAAATCTTTTAAATACCAATGCTCTTACATAATAGTACCTATATTGACGGGAATAGTGGGTGCAGATATATTAAGTCCCGCGGTTTTACTTAGGGCTCACAGTCGAGGTCAATACTCAGTCCACGTGGCCAAACTACATTATTTCAAGCATTCTGTACTGTCTATAATTCTTACTATACAATTATCTTGTCTTTTCAATGTAAGCTTTTAGTATGACTATTCCTCTTATAAATCATCATGTTGTACCGATTTTCTTTACGTAATTTGTAGTGGGTTACTTACATATGCATATTATGAAAAGTTAAATCTGAAATTGTGAGAAATTAGATCTGAATTAAATATGTTTTACTGTCCACTAGTAAACATAATAAAGTAAGACGTACTATATAGGTGTGTCATGCGATTTTTTTCCGAAATGTTATTGTATTTTAGTAATTTCGTCCATTCTAGTCCGATACAACAATGTATGTGTAAGTGGCCTACTTCATATCACTTTATAATCTGTTTCTAGCGCCATATTTACAGTTTTTAAATTAGTGACTGGAATTGAAGAATTATATTTCTGCTTAACATTCATAGAAAAGGTTTTGAGATTATGAAGATAAACTTAATACACTGATAGTAAAATATGTTTTAAATTTACACACATTCGGCTAATTGGTTATAATTCGGGAAAAGATGCAGAATTTATAAAGGGAGTTGTTTTATTTTTATTAAATGTGCAGTTATAAGGACCCACCATATAAAGGGAAAACTCGAGTGGACCTTTGGGTGTGTAGCGTTTATATTTTTATTTTTTGTTCATTCAGGCATTTAAAAAAGTCACAAACTTACTTGATTAAAAAAAAAACAGGGTTTAGTTACATGGTTGAGTTGATAATGAAATGTAACATGACTCGGATGGCATTTTTTAAATTATATTTATTAACTACTTGTTGGAACCATGTATCTCTATAATATAGTAATAATTATTAATGTACTGGATGTAGCTGGGTATATTAATCTTAACAAAACAGCGTGCTCGGTGCGAGCAAAGGACTGAAGATTGACATCATATGGATATGTGAGTGAGAAAGAAAAATAACAGGTTTGTTTTGTCTCACTTTTCACATAGTGCCGGACAGAGATGGTCGTTTCGCGGCTAACTTGCGCGTTTGGTATTATTCTTCTATTCATGTGCATATATATAGAGATACATAGTTTGTACACATACATATTATATGCTGTCTCTTTTACTGCCTAACACGATATCCTCTTCAGTTCATCAGTTTAGTACAAATTTCAGTCACTAATTAAAATTCATGATTTTTTTAATAACTAATTATTGTGCTCTCTATATAAAAAACGAATGAGCTCATTTTATACAACATTTGCTAAGTTTATAACCTAGTTTATCATTAGTGTTCGTGTAGCTCTTAATTTATTTATAATGTTATATCGACAAATTATAATGATATACTTTTTTGTTAGTTTGTAGGTTTCTTCAAGTTAGTGGTGAAGTTATATCCACTTTAAAAATTAAATTATATGCTCTTTTGAATGATATTTTTGAGCTACACGATAAAAATAATAAAGGGCTATTTTATTTTCGTACTCTATCGCCATGTGTGTATCATTGATGTCTGTCGGGAACCAATGTTTTAGTTATTTCTAAGTTTGATAGCGGGAACAGTACATATTAATATTCTTCACGATTTTCTTACAATTTTAATATCGATTATTTTCACGACTATATTGCTAAGAGAGAGTATTTTGATAGTAAACGGCGGAAGGCAAATTATATGATTGGCCAGTATTCTTCAAGACTTTAATTATGTCATTGTCCATGTCCAGGTGGATAACTCCACATTGAGGAGTTTTCGAGATACAATCTCTGATAAAGGCTGCTATAGCAAACATATTATTAAGTTTTAAACTTTAAAAGTTGTACAATGATAGATAGTCGCCGATTAATGAGTATGAGCGGGACATGACATTAAATTATAGGATAAGATGAGCCAGGATTTGACAATCACTTACATTATTTATTTATTCGGAAGTTGTGGATTTGCCTTTTACATTTTATATTTAAAATTTACTGGTAGATTTAGATAACTGGAAAAAAGTTCAAATAAGAGTAGTAACATATGTTTTTGCGTTTTGTATCGTTGTATTTTCAATTTATGTAGTTTCAAAACCAAATGTTAACTTGATTAACCAAAATATGTATAACACTGTTCATACTTATTAATTGGTCAAAGTAATAATTATTACTCGGTTGTGCATCACATTTAGGTCAATAGCAAGGCGCCAGGGATAGATTTTTGATGTTAAATCTAAAAAATTCACTGCTCACAAAATATTCGATTATTATCGGTTAAAGGTGTGATAATTTGATAATCATAAGTAAACTGTATCACTTTAATTTTTAAATCTCTTAAATCCAATATTTATAGTCGTGTCCTTAAGATTATTAATATTACTCAAAACTATACAGAAAGTATCCAGTAAGGTCCATATAATAGATTTATTGTCCAATAACACGCTTACCCGCAAAATACAACTTGAACTGAGACTTGAGCTTTTAGCTGAGACTTGAAACTGTGGACAAAGGCCTGCGTTAAAAGTAGAGTGGACCTGTGCATATAAGCAAATATTTCGAAAAAAAAGTGTGGTGCTTCCATTTAAGGTTTTGACATCAACTCCGCCCTAGTGTCATAAATATCTCTCTAATTCATTTAACTGCTTTGAATTGTACCCAAAAAGAACTCACCTTTTTCCAAAATCATAGAAAACGATCTCACATTCGTGACACTTCGGACTATAAACCCCAAATTCGCGTCATGTTCTTTAGAAAGCCCTCTAACGGGTTAACTTGCGCGCTGTGACATAATGTATGTCTATCTATCCTCTACTATATGTATATCTGTACTCGTTCTGTAGTTTAGAGTCAGTACGAAATAGATGTGACAACATTATTTCATCCGCACATATTAGCTCGGTTAGAACATTGCTAAATGAAGCAGATGCTTGCGAATCATTCTAAGCCGGAATTCGATTCGAGTTTAAGCGAAGAGTTCAAAGGTCTTAATGATTTCATAATCAGTCAAAAGGAAACCATCTAGCAAATTCCTTACATGAGTTAAATTTACTTATTCCGAATTTAACATTCTTATTAAAACAACATTTTTTGATCTAAGAGATGTATTGTGAAAACATGTATTATTGTAAATGTTTATGATTATGACGAGTGTTGATTGGTGTGTGTTCGAATTTAAATTTAATTTCAAGGGATGTAATCTAGAGGAAAGAAATATAAATGTAATTTATAGAAAAAAACGGCTATGCAAACGAGGGCTATGCTTTTACTTGTTTTTTTTATTTTTACCGACAGATATTAAATAGATTTACAGCTGTACTATATACCTTTTTACTTTGATAGATTTTGTATAGACGGTGGGATTTAAAAAAAAATCTTTATGTATTGCGTTGTTTGAAACATTTTTACAGCATATAATATCATCAAGGTTATTGTTATTATTTCCTTGAAATATTTTGAAATATTATTGAGCATGTCATGACCTCATTAATTAACTATTTGATAATGATAAGTAATCACTCAATAAATAGTCACGTTCACGGCTGCGATCACATCAGGGCCCCGATTCTGTAACTGTTGTGTGTCGATGGAATGGTCGCCATTTTATCTGTTCAGATGGCGAAATTGAGAACTATCCTAATTTCATACATCTAATGACGACCGCTTTGACTGGTGGCGCCACTGCCAACTGAATTTTCAGTTGCTAGGTAGATTGCAACTTCACGTTCGGTGGCGCTGGATGGTCGAGGTGGTTGTGAGCAAGTATATGAAAATTAGTTCTCAATTTCGCCACCTGAACAGATAAAATGGTCTCCATTCCATCGACATACAAGTTACAGAATCGGGGCCCAGTATAAATACACCCTAAATTAGTAACCCTAATTTGTTAGGGGCTTGTAAGTTTAAAGGTCGTCGTTTGCATAGTCCTTTAAAACTAACAATTTTAAACACTGTTTAACTGGTGCTTACTTGTTTGTGAATTAGCCGACAACGGTGTTCTAAAATGCTGTCTGAAAACAATTTGAAAATTACATTTAATTTAAATGTTGTTGTTTGTGCTAAACTCATAGGTATACCCGTCAAACAGTTTATTATTCGGACGCCTCAATTTCCACTTACTGTTACGACCGACAACTATGTAGATGAAGAGTTTGAACTAAAAAATAATCCTGCTAATGCTCTCTATAATGTGATTATATTTTTGGTATACCTTTTAAACGATGCTTTACTGGTTTTATATAAGCGTCCTCTCAAATTTTATTGTAGTGATTATTTTGAGACTTTTAGCTGATGCTGCCGATCTTAAGTATAAACTGTCCTTTATTAATTTACTTTTCACGGATAGCTTTTAATCTCTTCTATATTTCTAATATATGTAGGTATATGCATGTTGGCGCAGTCTTAGCTAAGAGTCCCTGGGAAACCATACGAATGAAAACATTCCACTGTAATCGATGTGTATATGTATATATTGCAGCGTTGATACGGCCACGACGTATACTCAATTTTTATATTTTTATATTAGCTTTACATGAATAAATTATAATTTTGTAAAATAAGTGTTTTATTGTTAAAATTACTGTTAACAGTTTCAACCAAAGCTTATAAAAATGTATGTCTATGTTGTGTACAAGCGTGAAAATTGTTGGTTATTGACCTAGAAGTTTCTGGGGTATGTTAAACCCTGAGCCAATATTGTCCAGAGCGAACTCGGTTGTAGTCGGGCAAGGTCTCGGAAGCACCTACAGTGGCTACCACAGGACACCGGTCGTAAAGATATCTATTGCATGTATTCTTAAACTCATCCAAAGTGACACTCTGGACGGCTTTTACATACTCTTCTAAAGTAAATCGGCAGTCGCGGTATAGCGTCCATTTCCCCAATGACATGAACTCCTTCAACGGACTTGTTGCTGTTATGATCGCATGTGCTATTATTTCATTTTTCATTCGGTCGATTTCGTTTTTAGTAATAATAGTACACATTCTCATAAATTCGTGCTGGATATTACTTAGTACAAAATCGTCTATCTCTTGCGGTTTACACATGAATTGTAACCCCCACAGAGCTGTGTCTGAGTATTTTATGTTAAAAGCTTCGTATGCTATACAGAGTTGGTCGACGCCCCCAGCGCGCGCGAGTGGACAGGCGGGTAAGATTCCGCCCGGCTGCGAGATGTCCCAACCGCCGAGGAATGTTGTCGCCATATCCAAAACTACGTTGTCCGAATGACCGAAAGGCGCGCCTTCGAAAGCGATCACTCCATTGCAGAACGGCAAATCATCATTCCTATACCGCATTTCGCCGCCTGAGTAGCGGTACTCTAGATCGGTAATTACTTGCTTATCATCGGGACATATATATTTATTCGCCAACCTTGCAATATCTTCATGTTCGTATTCCGATACTACTGAGAGAACTGTGCGTGTCGGGTGGAACTTAGTTTCAACATAACGGCATATAGTTTCATTAGTGAAGTTTCCTAAATTTTCTGAAAGTCCTAAGATTGTGTTTGCCAGTGTAGTGCCGTTGAATGCTATCCTATGTATGAAATCTATTACAACTTTATTGGAGTCTTCATCGTGTTCTATCATTTCGTAGTAGACAACTTCCTTCTGGCGGTCAATTTCTTGTTTATCGAAAGCATTGCTGAACACACAATCGAATAGTATGTCTATCACGCTTTCTATTTTCGAAGAGTGGCATTGTGCGTAGTAAACAACCATCTCACGAGTAGTAAAACAATTAAATTTAGCACCGATTGTGGCCATATCGTGTATAAGGCGAGCCGAATCACGTTTCATTGTACTTTTAAATGCGATGTGTTCAAAAAAGTGTGCGATGCCATTTTCAAACCTACTTTCATAACGAGAGCCTCCATCCAAGAAAAGTCCTACGCAAGCGTACGTACCATCTATTTTCTCGGAGACTATTTTGAGTCCATTAGAAAGTCTAGAATATTCCGGTTGTGGCATTTTATTGATCAGATACATGAGATCCACTGCACATCCTTTGCTCGTTTTCTCTGTACGAACTTGTAAGTGAAGCGGTTTCCAAACTGGTCTGAAGAAAGTTATAGCTCTTATTGCTCTTAACATGTTTTACGTGTTGTAAATGTCCTTTCAATAAATAATAAATCGTAAAAAACCAATAGATTGTACTTAATTCTGAACATGTAGTGAATCCAAAGAGTAAATGACTGAATCGAGTCCATAACCACAGCTAGGCCACAATCGAAATTTTAATATTTGACTATGCCAAGAATTTCTCAAAATTTGTCGTATACGATTGGCAAAGAAAACAGAATTTCTCGGGGCCGCGTTTAAAAGTTATCGGGGTTTGTTTGGGGCCCGGCTGCAGTGACGTCACTACAGTTGAGCAACACCTGTATTTCGAAGATGGAAACATGTAGCGGAGATCTGACTACGTAGATAATTTCTCGTGAATTTCTCGAGACAAACGCCAAAATAAGAAAACTATCCGGTCTCGCGTTCAAAAGATATAAGACATTCGTTGGGGCCAGCTGCAGTGACGCGTCACTACAGCTGAGCCACCTGGATCTCGAAAACGGGATGACGTAGGGTAAATCTGCTTGCGTAGATAATTTCTCGAGAAAAATCTGAGTTTCTCGGTGTCCCGTTCTAGAGAAAAAAGACTTTATTTAATTTTCATAGAAAGGTACAGTCGCGATTAAAAGTGAAATGAAGAAAATTTAATTCCAGTAATATAATAAAGAAATACACTAAAGCAAACAGAGCCGTCTGTCATGGTTTACAACAAGTCTTCTTCCTTTAATATCTTATAGATATAATTAATACAATCAATAGTGAGCTCAAAACTATAATAATTTCATTAAATATTGTAAGCCCAAATCTTACTGTTCCCATAAGGGTATTTAATGTCAGTTATGATAGTCATTCTGCGAAGAGCATATCCCGGAATGAATGGTTTATCCTGGGTTTGACAAAAAAAAATCTACCTAACTTTTCAGTCAAATGCCGAAAGTAAAATAATCTGTTTCGGGCTTTGCCTAGTCGATCCTAGAAGCGACTTGCAGACTCGGTCAAACGTCGATCTGTACTGTACTAATAAGTAATATGTTTAATTATGTACAATTTAAAATGTCATAATGTCTCAACATGTGAGAATAATGTCATTTTTTTATTGTAATTATGACAATATTAAAACAATACACATTAAAATTAAAAAATGTCGTTTTATTATACAACTTTTTTATTTTAATTAACGCAACATTTAAAAAATAAACATTGTCTTTAAATGACGTTTTATTAATTACAACTAATATAATATAACAAATAAAGACATTCTAATACAAATTTGACTGGTCAAACCCCAATTTCATGAAATTGAATTTCGATGTTTGCCTGACCAAATTAGTATCTCCTTTTAAACTATTATTTTATAAGTGTTAAGTAATAAGTCAAAAAATAAATATATTGCGCCTATTTTGTTAAAAAACAAACTGCTGGCTTTGGTGCGTAGGCAAGATGCACGATTAATTTAGGTATTGTAAATAATTACGTATATTTGATCTCAAATAATACTTTACCTTGGAAAGAAAAAATAAATCGTGTTAATAAATCAAACGTTTTTAACTTTCTTCGCCCTCGTCTTGTATGCACTGCAGTTTACTGTGTTATGCGGCTTCGCGGCGCTGCGTAGTGCGACGTGTTCTAATTCTCACTTGTAATTAATAAAGTTCAATTTTGAGTAGCTCTATTCGCAACGTCACGTCGCAGTCGGAGCTGACCCTAACCGTGCTGCCATCTCCCGAGAGTGTGTTTCAACTTTCATTTTTTATGATTTTATTTTAATCTATGGTTTAGTGTAATTTGTGTACTTCACTCATTAAAGTCGTACCATATTTCATAAAGAACTCATTATAAAGTGTGAAAGTGAATCAAGTGGTCTAACATAAACCACTAAACTTAACTTGACTAAAAGGACTAGTATCCATGCCATAAAAAAAAACTCGTACTTTGAAAGACAGTTGTATGCGAGTGTACATTTTACTTCGGGTAGTCTAAGAGCTTGATGTCAAAATATTGTACATATAATACTGATCGAGTTAATAATTTAAGTAATATGAAAATGATACTAATATCATTGAAATTATTGAATTTTCTCTCATTTAATATTGTAAAACTATTAAAGTTATACTCTGAGCAAAGAAAATCACGCCAAATATTAAAGATAACAGTTCTGTGCGCACTTTGGCCATCTGGCTCCTAGACTATTCACGATAAAAAAGAATATTTTTTTTCTTTAGAACGGGACACCGAGAAACTCAGATTTTTAGATGATTATACTCGAGAAATTCTCGAGAAATTATTTACGCAAGCAGATTTCCCCTACGTAATCCCGTTTTCGAGATCCAGGTGGCTCAGCTGTAGTGACGCGTCACTGCAGCTGGCCCCAACGAATGTCTTATATCTTTTGAACGCGAGAACGGATAGTTTTCTTATTTTGGCGTTTGTCTCGAGAAATTCACGAGAAATTATCTACGTAGTCAGATCTCCGCTACATGGTTCCATCTTCGAGATACAGGTGTGGCTCAGCTGTAGTGACGACACTGCAGCTGGGCCCCAAACAAACCCCTAAACTTTTAAACGCGGCTCCGAGAAATTCTGTTTTCTTTGCCAATCGCATACGACAAATTTCAAGAAATTCTTGGCATTGTCAAACATTAAAATTTCGATTGTGGCCCAGCTGTGGTTATGGACTCGACTGAATCAAAGAACACTGCGTTGACTGAATCTATAAACTTATTTTTTCCATGTCTATGACTGAATCTGTTGATATGTTGAAAAAATTCTCACCAAAGAGAATTTAAACAGTCAATTCTCACCGACTTATTTATTCGGGAATCCGTGAAATCCCTGCTTTCATAATTTCTTCACTACACCGCTGCGGGCGTTGTATTATATACCTAGAAGTCCGAGTTTAAAGTTAACCTAATTTTCATTACAAATATTGTAGTGGTTTATAATTATAACGCAAAAGCACAGAGTGCACATTTATGTACATATAAACGTGCACTCTGTGCTGTAATCTGAGTAGCTGTAGACCATGGATTTATGTTTAAATATAAACACATAATAATTCCTGTACACCGAGCGAGCTTGGCTCTTATACGTCGCGGTTGGCCGCCATCTTGCAACGATTAAATAATAAATACACATTGTTTTCAATTGTTGTTTTCCGAAAAATGGATAGGTAAAAAGTACGATTTCTTTGGAAGTAAACAGGACAGTTTTCAATGTCGAAATTTATGAATTAAAACAATTTATTTTAATTTTATTAATTTAGGGCTTTAATTTCAGCAAGTAGAGATCTTTGTACGAGTACAATATTTCCCTGTTTAAAAAACGTATTGGAACAAACAAAACAGGATTGTTCTTAATATTTACAAGGTTGTTAATTTAATATTAAGTATATAATAAATGCAACGTTTATGAATACGAAAAAAATAAATCTTAGAATTACAGTTTTGTTCATAACTGGCAGTGATATATCTTACAAGCTATAATTCGAGAATACAAAAAAGGATATATCATTAAAACAAAAATAACTTACTCTAGAAACTTAATTACGACTAAAACTTTAAACAATGTACACACTATCGATAATTAAAGTTTTGGAACTTTTTTTTTGGTTTAATTTTATCACTTTCTATACTTTAAATTAACATTCACTCACTGTTAAAGTCTTGTCTCCCTGTTGAATCTTTCCATATTTTCCAACTCTTGGTACAGTGAAAAAAATTCGTAGGATAATTCCTGCATACAATCACGTAGAAGAGAGCACCAATGTGCATGATAATGTTAACTGCGTAAATTCAAACATGTTTTATGCGTTTTTTCAAACTAATGCTATTTTATTATCAAATGCAAGTTAAATCATGAACATAAGTGCTGTAAACATGGGGAAATCTTTACCAAACAACTAGAACTATCGTTGGTAGTTTATAAATAGATTTTACTGTAATCGGTTTCATACCGTCATAACATATCACGAAACCACAATATATATTTAACAGAACAATAATGTCTCTATATTCTTCATTGTGTTTACGCGAAATAATTAAGGTTACGGTTTCTCATAAACGCTAATTTATCATTCTATTTTATCGACATCCTGTTGGTAATAAAAAACATGAAATAACGACCGAGTCGCCATTACTCATATCGAGTCATTGTAAGTACGAGTAGTGTTTTTTAGCTCAATATAAATGCGAAATTTAGGTATATTTTAAATAATTTGTAATGCTGATGAAATATAAGGCAATATTAGAGCTAAATAATACTATAAGTTGTGGTTGGGATGACGTGACCATAACTCATTATGAGTCAAATAAATTCTCAAAGAGGAAACGATATGCTATAGTTACTAACAACTCATTTATTTATTATTTTTCTCTTATTTACAACTTAATTATTAAACGTTAACATAATTTCTTAAAATAACACCATTTATTTGTCAAAACTGCTAAATAAAGTTAGTTCGGAAGGCTCTGTAATTCCAGCACGACAATAATGACATCCCTTGGGTCTATCATCAGAACTGACTGCCATTTCTTCGAAACTAGATACCAAATCGACTTGATTTATAGGCAAGGAAACACTTGCTTCTACATTTTTGAAGTTCTTCTCTGCTTGATAGTACAGCTGATCAGAAATCGATGGCATTTGAAGATTTTGGTACGGATTTAACCTCAATCTCTTCTTTATTTTGAAACGATAGTTCCGGTTGCTAGAGTTTTGCGTACCTATGAACAAAATTGTAATTATTAGATTATTCATTAAGATTTGGGTTACAAAATTATGATATTACTGTCTCTTACCGTGTACTTCTAGCAAAGGTCCAAAAATATTTCTTGTTCCTATCCACTCGATTGCTTCTTAGTAAGTATCTGAAAAAAGCACATTTCTGGTTACTATTTTCTGAGGTGTTAGAAAGCAAAACTTTCATTAAATTCTTACCTGATACAGATTTAATTTCTGCTCTATAGAACCTCCACCCCTCATTGTATCCCTCTAGTCTCTTAACACGATCTTGGGTAAATTTGGGATCTTCTTTATCGGGGTAACTGACAAAAACTCTCTGATTTATTGGCCTACGTACTATAAGCCATAAATCTGAGACCACTACGTAGTTGTCAATAGCTTCAGAAGGTAAATCAAAAAATTGGACCACAATAAATGAGCGGTTATTTTCCATCTTCTGTACGTCTCTTCTCAAATACTCAAGCCAAAATGAGATCCTAGTAGAAGCTTCTCTTATATATGGAGTAAATTAGTGCAAGTCGAAGCTACTGCACCACAAACCTGTTGCGTCATCGCTTCAAATACCGACACAACATTCATGTTGCTATAATTAGTCGCCGATAAGCTTATCACACTCGGTTTTTCCGTGAATTGTTTTGGTGAATTCCCGACTGGGTTTTAAATGCGTCATTAAGGGTCACAGGTTCATCTCTGTGATAACTGAATTTAATCATGTTACTAACTCATAACCATAACATATTTTAATGAGAACTTTATCGCTAGTGGGTCACTGGATGATCTAACCAAACAATAATTCCATTGTTTCAAACAAGAATTTACCTAAATATTTTGCAATAACTAATCAATGCGCATGACAGAAAAAATTCCATTGCTTCTGTACCGACCGAGCAGCTCTCAGACCCTTGTCTCCATCTAGCTCACGCTAGTTGAAGCTATTTACCAATAAGATGTAGTAGCTGATGATTATTTTTGTTCACTCTTAAGAAAGCTATAAATTAAAAGCTATGCACACTATAAATCCTTGTTTAAATACTTATATGTCTTCAATCTATTCACCTTTTAAATTCATTTAAAACTTAGTACTCCTAGTAGCCGAGTCGTCAGCGCGCTTGTTTTCAAACTGTAGGTAGTGAGTTCGAGCCCGGGTGTGGGCACGATAAACTTTAGGTTGTTTGTAAGATAGACAGTAAATTTAAGAAATTTTCCACTACTTTGTTAAAAAATTAAACAATATAAATGACTTGAAACTAGGGGTAGAGTAAAAGTAATGAAATTTCTTAACTCATATGAGATCTGTGATATGTGAGTGTAAAAAAAATACGATATACTTTACATTGTTTGGGATCATTCAACAATTACGTGATCACCGGAAGGGGGGGGGGGGTCGGGTGCTTGTATATACATCGGATTATTTGGGGGGGGGGGAAGAAGCCATGATTATGTCATCATTTTATAACTTTAATTAACGTATAGCGAAATGAATAAATACATTATGTTTAAATATTTACGTCCAATTTTGAAGTCTATTACTGGTAACACTAACTATTAGATAACGGGATTTCCCCTGCTATAGACAAACTGTGGAACAGTGTGACCAGATTCAGTTTTTTTATACTTTTTCGGCATATTTTATCGACTTTTCCAAGCATCAGTATTGCTAATACAGCAAAAAATTTCAAAAAGGACGGATTACGTAATCAAGGTGAGGGGGGGGGGGGTGGTTAAAAACAAAAGATTACGCTGTGATTACATAGGGGGGGGGGGGGGGAAACGGCCAAAAATGATCACGTAATTGTTGAACGATCCCTTTATTGAAATATTAAAAAATCCTAGTATTATGTAATTAAAAATAATGCCAGTAAGAACCATCTCGATTACGTCAGCTTTCAAACAAGAAAAACGATGCCACAGACAGACACACCGATACACACGTCAAGCTGATAACACCCTTCTTTTTCTGTCGAGGGTTAAAAAACAAGTTATTGTTTAAAGATAAGATAACGAAAAACGCGACATGTTCGAGAATCGAGCCCTTGTTCGGCGACAGAATGTCTCTTTGTCTACAACAGAGGTCGTATCTATCCCCAGGAGGCTGCCAAATCCGTCCAACTTATTCACGTGTCCCCAATCCACCCAACTACTATCTTAAGGGTCTCTCTCAAAAAAGTGGCACCGTAACCTGCCGTACAGTTTTTGATTAAAAAAGTATGACATTTTGAGTTTTGTAAACTAAATGTTATATTAAAATGTTGTATCGAGTCTTATTACATAGAGGCCAGCTATTTTAATGGCAATAAAATGAATATTTCTTGAACAGTAAGAGTTTGTAACACCAGTTTCCCATCAACCTGCCGTGTCTTAACGCGACTTACATCGATTTAAAATCAATTTGACTGAATTAATAAAGTGATTTCTTTTGTTCTCTCCACTTTAATTGAAAGATAGTGAACTAAACATTGTCGTTTTGTAAATTATAGCTCATATTTATAAGTAAGTACTAAATCAACTTAAGTCAAACTTTGTCCGGCGTTATTTTGTCATCAACCTGTCGCCGTAAACACACACGCGTACCACTCACACTATTGCAATTTGAACCACTCTCCTCCCATTTAACAACGCACTCAGTCACTGGCTACTCATCAAAGGTGAAATACGTGTCCGTTGTTGCCAAATTTTCAAGCTATCAGCGACGATCTATCTGGATCTGGGTTTTGTAACAGGTATGTTATATTTATCCTGTGCACGATATTTTTTCAAATTGGATCGTTTATTTAATGTGAATAATTTGTATTCCTTCTTCAATTAGCCTATTTTTAGATAACGGTTTCTCCAGCTCAGTACAACAAAGCGTTTAATAATAATAATAATTTTTCGGCTGATTCTCATTATTCTGTGCCTATTTAACCTGCCTTATTATGACAGGTGAAAGAAAAACTAGACAGGTGAATGAGAAACTAGTCAGATTACTATGAGAGTTGTTGATATTCATTGTTATTTAGTACTGTCGAGTATGTTAACCAAATACCTAAACTTATTGATCAAATCACATACACTAAAAGCTTTTTTATTCAGTATAAAAACGTTCCTCCTTAGAATAATAGGAGACTGGGCGGGTGCGTCTCCAGTGTTGTAAAGGTTGTGTTATATGTCATTTTAAAGGCCATAACAATAGCTTCATTTTATGCTATGACACCAAGAACGAAAATTGTGCAGAGAATGAGCTATGAATCGGATACAGTCGTATACAGAATATATTTTATTATTACACTTTTATCCGCCAGCAGTGGTTTATAAGATTGTTACCAATTTCATTCTAAACTTCATGAAAATTAATTTTTTTAAGCCAATCATGGGTGCCGGACAGAAACAGAAGACACTCGGGTTATTATGGGACCCCGAGAACGACAAGCGACGGTTCAATACTTCTCTCAACAGAGTCGACAAAGAAGTCAGAGAAACCACACGCCCTCCGACCAAAAGGGAAGCACTCAGCGCAGTCATGAGTATTTACGACCCACTTGGACTACTCAGCTGCTACACCATAACAGCAAAGATTGGGCTACAGAATCTATGGCGCCAGAAGATGGAATAGGACGAACCAGTTCATGTTTTCTGCGACGCCAGACAAGACGCCTACGCTGCAGCAGCCTACTGGAGACTCGAGCAAGAGGAGGGAGAAGTCAAAGTCGTGTTGGTGGCAGCCAAAGCCAAGATCGCACCACTCAAGGCGCTAACCATACCCCACATATCCTTGATCACATTTCTGCTTCTGGTCAAAAGCAAACTCATTAACTATAAAAAAAGGAGTTGTGGTCATAGTCGTCGACCCCTCACTACCCAGGAACACATAAAGCGTCATAGAGAAGGTTTATCCGGGTCCAGATGGTCACACACGCAGTGCCGACGTCCGCACGCAAGGAGGGATCTTCAGGAGGCCTACGTCGAAACTGGCAAGCCCGCTGTCAACCCATAGAAGGCTGCGTCAAGACTTCGCCGGGGGGAGGATGTAAAAGACAGTGGAGGAAAAATCGTAGTATATAAGAACAATTTTTTTTTATCTAGCCTACAAGATCCCACTGCTAACAACAATCAATTACGTAGTAATATTGTAAAATTAGGTATTAAGTTTTAAATCTAGGGCATAAATAGAATAATCATAGCATTTGTAGTTTATTGCCTATTCTTAGTATAGAATCACATTAACCTGTGCCCGTTTCTCAGTTAACCTGTACGATACCTCATTCACCTGTCCACCTATTTTTTCTGCGTACTCTCAAAGGCACAATTCTTTAAAAAACATGTTCCCTCTTACATATTTATATTTAAGAGGGGGAATACATTTTTTTTATATTTTCAAATACGTTATTCTCACACTTTTTTGAAAATGTGTAAAAAAGTTCAGGCGGTGCCACTTTTTTGAGAGAGACCCTTAATCTAGTATTCATGTTTAGTTTTGCAAGTCTTTTATTTTATATTCCATTGCCCTTCAAAATCTAGTATAATACACCTACAGCCCTAAGATAAAGCGTATAGGAAAGGCATTATGAGTTTATGAGATACAAAATGTGTAAGGGACAGCTCACAGCTTGACAAAAACTGAAATCCTGAATTCAGACCATTTATAATTCTGAATGATTTTCCAGTAGAGCTATCCTCAGATTATTTTTAAATTTTTGTAATTTAACATTTTTGCTTTAAAATTAAGAAATTTATTCAAATACATTCAATTTTACAATAAAAAACTGCGTAAAACACAGAAACCAGCAATGTACACCACGTTTTGAGAGTGATCTGGCAATGTACGGGACATTGCGTAGCGCCAAAGTAGCTAAACAACGGTTAAATTACATAAAATAATTACTTGTAACTAATCTATGTTATGGATAGAATTAACCACTTAGGTATTTGCTAAGCTGTCTCTTACACCAGTTATATTGTGGATTTCATGAGGCCATGATTTTGTGTTTTTTAGTTTTTTTGTGAAGAGAAGACAAATAGATGCGCCACATATCTACATTTTATGTTTTTAATTTGGATGTCTATTATCTACTCGATATCCAAATTAAAAACATTAAAAACAATCTTCTTCAACGCTGTACTGATAGTCAAAGAAAAAATTTGAATATGCCAGCGGCTAACTTTCCCCAGGCATACTGTCATCATATCAGCTTATTGCAGTCCACTGCTGGACATAGGCCTCCCCCAAGGTGCGCCCTTTGCACGATCCTCCGCTTTTTGCATCCAGCCACTACCCGCCAGTAAAAGGGACGCATACTATAAAAACCAGTAAATGGGACGCGAGGGTTTTGCTGAAAGGTGGGCGAAAAGCTGATAACCTATCAACTCATATTCCATCTTATAGCCCTCAGAACGAATGTCAAATGTGGCGTCAGAACCACACAACGCTCTGCATACTCCGTAAGGGATTATAGGCGAGTGAGTATGGATGGATGGTCAACATAAATATGGTTAATTACCTAACCGCTGAATAAACAAACTTCTATGAGAAACCCATATAACTTATAATATGCTGAAGTCCCTTATGAAGTCTTGCTAAAAGGCCCATAAGAAGTTAGTGAATCTACCTGAGGATTGACGTTCAAGAAGTGCAGATAAGTAAAACCTGAATAAAACGATAAATTCTTTTGTTTTGTAAAATGCAGAACACAAGTAGAACCTGATTAATATGACAGATTTTTCAAAGATACTCGTATTTGTAGCATCTGAATTTTTTACTATTCTTACTAATTTTATAAATGTGAATGTAAGTTTGTTTGTTTTTTACGCGTTCACGCCTAAACTATTGAACCGATTTTGATTAAATTTGGTATTGAGATAGATTAGACCTTGAGAAATTTTATAGACTACATTTTATCCCACAGCTGGGCACGATATAACCTGTAGTCCACGCGGGCGGAGCCGCGGGCGGAAAGCTAGTAATACAATTAAACATTGGGAATGGCTCATTCGATTAGTCCGGATCTCGTCTCGATGTCTTCCACAATACCACATCTACCCATGCACATCTTGAATGTGCGAACAAAATAACGTAAATTGACAACAGTGTTAACCACATTTCATCGTATAAAGATATTTGATTTGATTTGAATGAAATGATAGATTTTTAAAGATATTTCATAACATAGAAAATAGGACCCGAGTAAAATGATATAATGTTTTCAAAGATACTTCGTAACATGCAGAACATAATTCGAATTTTCATAATCAAACACATTACCGTAAAATGGATTTCAGATCAGTAATCACTGATCAGATTACTCATTGTGCAATAGCCATGAGACCTCTAACCACAAACTACATTTGGATGCTAACGACAGGATTCGTGGTGAAGCGTAATTGGTTAACAAAACGAATTAATGTATCGCAAATTAAATTTATTTTACGTTATTATTTTATATTGCCTACACGCCAGTTTATTTATTATAAAAATAAATAAACTGGCCAAGTTTATTAAACCGGTTTCTCAATGTTTCGTGTAAACTTATCCATGTTTATTTATTGGGTGACTTTAATAGTCAGCGGAAATTAAGGACGTGAATACACTAAACTGAACAACTTTCCCCAAGAAAAAAAATAATAATAAAAATTATTATAAACTCTCAGTATAACTTGAATTATCAGCCGATTGCCTTACTATGATATGACATTTTTAGTTTCAGAATTTCAAATAGGTTCAATGGGTAATCATTTTCTAAAGTTTTGCTTATAAAGACTTCATGTGTAATAGTAGGTTTCTCAATAGCTCTAACGACTTTGATGAAATTCACAGGAAACAAAAAAGTTTCTGAGTGCTTGTGAATAGTTTATTTTGTCTTTATTATTAAAATTGTATAGACTTTCATACGTACATACGCTCACGCCTGTTATCCCTAACGGGGTAGGCAGAGCATCAGTGGTTCTAGAAAACCACTTAATGCCACAATGGTGAGGGTTATTAGATGGAACATGTTGTGTAATGGTGAGAGGTGGTTAGCCTTCGCCCATGATACAGCAAGACCCTCACGTCCCACTTACTGACTTACAGTATGCCTGGGAA
Source organism: Aproaerema taeniolella (assembly GCA_949987775.1). Classification (NCBI taxonomy): domain Eukaryota; kingdom Metazoa; phylum Arthropoda; class Insecta; order Lepidoptera; family Gelechiidae; genus Aproaerema; species Aproaerema taeniolella. Next base: position 31,853,849 of record OX465242.1, on the reverse strand, counting down.
GAGTAGGCAGCTGGCACATTCTAAGTTTTTCTTTCACTCCTAGTCCAGCGTGGAAGGAAGGATTTTATAGACTTTTTAATATTAATAACATTTTTGCAGAAGCAACACACGTTTTTTATTTATTTATTAAAAATAGGTTCGCTCTTGACCGCAATCTAGCTCATGGGAGAAAATGTTTTCAGTGATAAAATAACCTATTTTCATGTTTATAAGGTCACTGACAAGAAAAAGCGCGCGATGTTTGCACCGGGTATGGGGGTGCAGTATTTGTATCACACGCGGCGTAAATAAGCGCGCGAGGTTAAAGGATGATTACTTTTGAGTTTCCTCGTGCACATTATTTATTTATTGTCCCTTTTCCGGGTAAGGGACTGAGAAGGATCGGGCTATCTATTTCACTATTTTACAGCTCTACAACGCTGTGGAGTTCAGGTAACATGCCGCAGTGTAATAAATAATGCAATTCGTCAGGTCCCTTGATCTCTTGAGTATCGAGTGGCATATCGGATGAGAACCTTGCCACGGTTCGCTTACTAGGTCGATTGTGGATAGGGTTCTTCAACAAAACACTGTTTAAGAACCCTATCCGACCTACTAAGCGATTTATTGGTAATTTATGATGATAACTAATATAACAAATAAATGAAAAAACATGATTTTAACGCATTAACGCATGAAGCGCTCGAAGCCCGAGGCGCTCGCTGATCTTAACCGATCAGTGAGGTTAAGTAAAGTACACAGGGGCAGGGAACCTGATGGATGACCAAAGTGGAAATTTATCTCGAGCGTTTCCGCGCTTCGGAGGGCACGTTAAGCTGTCGGTCCCGGTCGTTGTCGATTGAGTACTGTCGTTAAAACCAATTCAGGGGCCATTGTGTGGTTTGAAAATTCTGACACCAGGGTTAGCTAAGTTAGCCACACACTTGACTATACCTACATGATAAGAAGAAGAACGCATTAATGGTTTTACAAGTAGTACTATTAATTCTTTGAAATAAAAATAATTTAGAATAGTGGATTCGCCAATATCAAGTAGAGAACATAGAAATAAATTACTCCCCGTTTACAATAGGTTTGGACCTGACGTCAATGACGTCACTCCGATGCATGCGGGTTAGGATTTTTAAAGAAACTAACAAATGTTTGTAAAAACTCTAGATCGGTATGTTGTCTTAAATTTTAATAAATGAAATGATTTTTATTACAAAACGAAACAGCTAAAACAATTCAACAAAAAACTTTACAAGGGTATTCAAAACCGCTGCCTCTGGACCTAGCTTCGATTCCCAGTTGGAGCAAACATTTGTGTACATAGCAGATATTTGTGCCTTTGAGCGTATGACGTCAATTTTGTTTGGGTTCCGCCCGGGACTTCGTTCCCGTGGGAATTCGGAAAAAGTATTTCACTCGCTGCTTAGAGAGCTTTCTATTGGTGGAAAAAAAAATCGGTCTATTAGTTTATTCGTCTACATCTACACTATAAAGAGGAAAGATTTGTATTCTTGTACGTTACGAATAAATTTAAAAACTACTGGACCGATTACAAAAATTCTTTCACCGTTAGGATGGTACATTATCCCCAACTAACATAGGCTACATAATTTTCACGAATTTCCACAGGCACGAAGTCCCGAGCGGGATGCTAGTTACAAATATATTACTTACCTCAACGTTTTTTAAAATCTAAAATTTGGTTGAGGCTTTATATCACCTTAAGTGACTATGTCGGCATCGTTGGAAGACACAAATAAATCAAAAAAGGAGAAACCCCTCAGCCCCTCAATTTAACAAGCATACAAAATCACAAATCTTTCCTTTTCTTAATATTAGTAGTGTAGATTTTAATTCAAAATATTTATCGCAACTCTTATTAGGTGGTACAAAATATAAGGATCAATGAGACGCTGTAAGGGTATTTTTTTTATAAGCCCATATACGTCCCATCCCTTCGAAAAACGAAGGGGGATTAGGCCATAGTCCACCACGCTGGAAAAGCACGTAGATAAACGATACAACACATAAATTCCTCTTTTACTTTGAATAAAAATAATTTTCGTATTTATGTTTTGAATATTTTAGAGGGACGGAAGGTCTTATAGTACAAGTATAACACTTAAACAGATACGAGCAGAGAAATATCATCATATTCATATATTATCCTATCTCAAGCATGTTATGAAACCATACATTCATTTTATGTCAATGCAACATAACCGAACTGAACTTAATTATTTTACGTTTTACGTGGAGAAATCCTGCGATACCTGCTGAGTATGCGTCGCTTCAACGTCATTCGAAACTACGTACGGGACCCCTAAAAAACATTACTTAACTTATCCTAATTTCATGTAGGCAGCCCTTAAAGTTTCGTAAATTTATAATGTTACTAGGCAAATTGTAATATCGCGGGAGATTATAATTTCACTAGTGATATTGTAATATTACGGTTTTTACAATTTTCCGGTGGCATTGCCCGCGTATCGTCTGCTTGCGAGATGATTTCAAACAGCTACCGACACGAAGAAAGAAGACTTACAGTAAGATAAAATAGTAATTTTGTTGTTTACAAGTCTCGTATCAGTCTTAATTGAGCATTTAAAGCTATTCAGTGCAGTAAATCCAATTATTTTCAATTACATTGAGTAAAAAAAGCAGAAGCTAACAGCTGCAACTTTTCTAGAGAAAAATTTCAAGACGCCACTAAAAAGGAATTAATTGTGGACCCTTTTGTGTAGGAAAAATACTCCTTGCGATTTGCAATTCAGATTACATTCTGTTAAGGGGACCCTCGGGCCCTGCGGTGCTTTGGCGAGCGTCCCTATTTAGCTGGGTTTTAATTTTTATTCTAAAAAGTGAGTAGGTATCCTACCAAAAATATTTTATGTAAAATATTGCAAGACCATATGACTCGCACTGTCAAAAAATTATCAGATCTCATGTAGAGCCAAGCTTCTAACTATTCTATACATGCCCTAACTCTACAACTTCACAAACTCTACACCTTAGTCAAATGTAACACCATGTATGTGTCACCGGAAAATAATAAGAATCGTAAGTTGATCAACTTTCGAGGTAGTTCATCAACTATCGGAAAATCATACACGGCAGTTGAAATGTATTATTTAACGTATATCTATATTTCCGGTAATTGATCAATTTACGGCGTCTCGCGGTAAAATGATCCGACGAACGCGATGTGTACGCTGATTGGTTGAAAACTCGAGATGTTCGCTGATTGGTTAAATGTCTCACTTAGAACTGCGACGAGTAGGTTTGTTAGTAACCCGTTTAGGGTTGGTTGGGTTAGGTTAGGTTAGAACTGCGACCCTCAACGCACGAGCCGAGCGGGCGTAGCGAGCGTGCCGCGGCAGCGGCCAGGGAAGTGCCAGAAACGACTCGACTGTGGTTGCCTTAAGAGGTTGTCGTATCGACCAATCAGAGAACAGTGTACTATATTACGGATGTCCGTTTATCGTAAAATTTACACTGAGCAGCAATTGGTCCATCCGTGTATGATTTGACGTGTGGCAAAATCGTTAGTTGATAAACTTACATTCAGGCAGCGTAAGCTGATCAATTAGCTAAAATTTATTGCGTTAAATAATACATTTCAACTACCGTGTAAGATTTGCCGATAGTTGATAAACCTCCTCGAAAATTGATTAACTTACGATTCTTATTGATTTCCGGAGACATATGAATACCATAGACATAGAAATAATAATTACACTGTGATGCATACGCAAGTGGTATTTAACTTATTTTTTCCATGTCTATGCCTACCAGGAGGTCTTTGGCGGGAACTCGATTTGAGTGGTTCATACATAGACATAGAAAAAATAAGTTAAATACCACGGTTCATAGACATAGAAAAAAAAAGTTAATGGTTGCTGTGTCGATTGAGTTTTTGTTTTTTACATAAAATTGTTGTTTAATGTATAATAATGAAACCGTATTGTGCAGTAAACTAACTTTTCAAGAATTCAAGTGATATGGTGCATTCGCTCCTTTTGGTTCCAATAAAGGTCACCATGGCAGAGCTTCCAGTTTTCCGTAAACAAAACACTATCGGTTTACGGACAACGGGGGGAGCTACGTGAAAGAAAAAAAAACTTAAGACAACGGCTGCATGGACATAGATTCATTTGCCTTTCCCGAAATAAAAAAACAATATTTTTCTATATCTATCACTGACATAAAGTGTACTTATTTTTTCTATGTCTATGAATATCTATGCAACCCATGGACTTAGTACTTTATGCACCATCACTTTGAGTATGTAGTATTTCCAATGACTAAAGAGTAAAAGGACAGGAAATTTCACAAAAATATGCGTGCCTGTAGTAAGCACATGCTAGGGTATCAAAATATCGATACTTGTTCAAAGTATCGATAGGTTGTACAGAGTACGGTTACTTTATGATAATTGAAAAATAAACAAAATCACAGCATTTATTAACATTTATTTACAATTTGTCAATGTGAAAAAAAAGACCAGTTCACAAAGTACCCAGAGTTTATAATTTTACTAAAGCTTTGACAATTTTACGGTGACATATGTATGTGTTTAATTGTACAATGATCATACAAAAGATATTTTGTTTAAAATAAAAGCCGCCATACAAAATCGTGACACGAGACCGAAGACCGAGCTCGCGCAGGGCTAAGCCCAGAGCGACCACCCTCTCAATTCCATGATGACCGCCATAAAAGGTTCACTCTAAGAGCGAGGCGAGGCAGCAGGCCGAGGAAAACTGCGTATATGGTGAGGCCGAAGGCCAAGCTCTACGTAGAGCGACGCGGAGCGTGACGTTTCACCCAACCTAAAATTCAAGATCTCGGATATGAACTTTTGCGAACCTGATATTTCGTGTCGTTCAATAGCACCCGAAGAAATGCTTAATACAAAAATGACACTCATGCACGCTATTGAAAAAATCTAGTTATAAAAGTGGAATCTGTTGCCAATATTATTAAAAGATACGCAAAAGCTTGCGAATAAACCAACATGTGATCTTCGAGGTTATCAATCTCCTCGAAAAAACAGACAGAGTAAGGAGGTTAAAGAGTGTGTTAGTGTCAATTTAAGCTAGCATTGCAGGCAGCAAGTATTTTTTGGTGACTTATAAAATTAGTAAGCAAAACTTAAGCTATTATTTATTCTGTGACTTAAGGATGTGAATTCGCCTTCTAAACTGAACAACTTTTCCCAAGGAACGGGTGGAAATACAAAATATATATATATATATATATATATATATATATATATATATATATATAAGTATATATATAAATATTAGTTGTGTTATTATTAGCATCCACAGACTTTATGTCCGTGCCTTTGTCTAGATTAAATTTTCTTGTTAATACTTAATTTTTAACTATAATACAATACTTTCCATAGTGGTTTACAATATATAAATAAGTATAATAAATATATGGATACATAATGTATATAATATATATTTAAACGAGTGACGGTTCTTCGCTGTTGCATTCAGACCTCAAGGCATCTATGATGGCTGTGTCTCGACTTTTGATCGCCATTTTGAGGTTGTAATTGACCACTTTTCCCCTGCCTGCCGTCTCTGCTTCTTTGATGAGTCTGCCTATCGCATCGTTACCATCATCCGCATAATATTTGCAACTGGCGGTATGACGCGATATGGCAACTACAGCATGTGGGATACGCACGATCACCACCTGGGCACCTCTTCGTACGTCAACCCTTGAGCCTCGTGTATGGTGAGGATGCGTGACCCGGTGCCCGATCCGTATCCCTGGTTTTGTAGAGTTGTCTTTTCTACTTGTGTATGAACAAGGTACAGGGTTTCGGACTGGGTTCGATCGATCTGTGCATCTGTATAAGGAGTGCGTACGAAATTTCGACGAGTAAATACCACTGTAGACTTCTCTAAGGGCAAATGCTACGTAAAAAAATATATTTAGCTTCTCCATGCAACTAGAAATTGCCTCAGTATGAGATTTTTTTCCAAGAACTTCATGGATTCTTTACTAAAAAAGAAACAGAAGGCACAGAAATACTTACAATTTGCAAGGTTTTATTAAATGCTGATTCCTCAAAATGTAAAGAGCATAGATGGAGTACTTTATGAGGTTTCAAATTATCTTTCCCAATAATGTCAAACCACTTACGTCGCAACGCTTCTTTTTTTGGGAACCTGAAAACATAATCAAACCAAATACGTACTAATACTAATAATCCTCTCACTTGGTAATGTAGTTTAAAAGAAAAACAAATTTCTGAGGTAAAATAATCATACAGAATAACATTAATTAAATTTATATATTTTCTAAACGTAGGTAACTATGAAATCTTAGCTATGATTTGATTTCGCCATTTCAGTTTTTAGCAAAACTGTCCCTTTACACCTTGAATACAGAAAGTGATAGTATAGATAGTTAAAAACAGCTTCTTATCTTATTTAGCTTAATGTGTCCCACCGATATTTTAATATAAAAAAATATTGTAACTGATCACTCGTACAAATATGCTCTGTAACTAATACAGAATCATCGATATAAATTCGATAGCCATTATTATTACATCACTAATGTCATTTGTATAGAAATTTTTGTTATGGAAAATATTATGTAAAGTTAGCCAGAAAGGTAATTTAGGGTGTAAAAAACGTGAAAACTATAAAATATAATCTTAGTAATAAAGGTTTTAGAAGTATTTTTGGGTTTAATAGGCGTATTTTAACAAAAAAAGGTTACTTACTGATGCACAGTCATTTGCTTGCTATTTTTGTTAGCCCTGTAGCTGCACTGTTTTACAGAGTACGAAGCCATTTTGCTACCTTCTCATCCAATGTTCTGACACTATACAAAACCACAAAACAACTTCTCCTCAACAAAAAACACAATTTTTCACTAATGTTGCTATTCACTTGACAGCTGAAGTACTCACGAGTGAAATGTAAACAAACTTAACAAAAATGGCGGCCGGCCACGCTTCATAAGTATGTATATGTCAAATATTGCGCCTCCATATAAACAAATACTACATACTCAAAGAGTATTTCACAAATACTACATACTCAAAGAGTATTTCACTATGTCGGGCTTTGACATCTGACTTTTATATTTAACATATTTTTTCTATGTCTATGTATTTGGCTCATGGATGGACAGTATTATTTGGCCTTTGAGTATGTAATATTTACTCTTTAGTCATTCCTTGGAAAAATCCTTGGAATTATCGCCGTCATGTTGTAAAATGACATTTATTGACAGATCGTTGAGTGTGAGTCATAGACAGAAAAAATAATACTCAGATATTGGCAAAATATGGCAAAATCTCGACATTGTGGACGCCAACTTATTTTTTCTATGTCTATGAAATTGAGACGGAATTTGACATATACATTTGATAGAAATCTCAAAACAAAACTGATTAAATCAAATTGACATTATCTTTGATCAAATTGATTGAGAACTTAATTATTTATAACAATTTTTAGTTTGTTTTATTGGAATGCTGCGCAGAATTTTTTCACCGCTACTTTTTCGAAAGCCAAGACGTTTGTTAGCCAATGGATCAGTGGCGGCAGCAGAAGCTTTCAGACGTGTCGGTTTAGATCGTAGCCATCGCCACTTCAGTAGCGGTGATTGCGAAACCAACAACAAAATTCCAGTAGAACCCGAAATCTATAGTTTGAAAAACGGGTTTCGTATCATCTGTGAAGAATCGTTGGGACCCCTCTCCTGCGTTTCTCTTTTCATCAAAGTTGGTCCTCGTTGCGAAACCAGAGTCTCTAATGGAACAACACATTTTATTGAACATATGGCGTTCAAAGGTGTTCATAGCCGTGATCGCCAGTTTATCGAGCAGTTAATTGCAAGCATAGGAGCCAAATTAATGATGAAGACAACGAGAGAATTTCAAGTAATAACTGCTGTGTGCACTCAAGAACATCTTTGCGATATGATTAATCTCCTATTTTGTATTATTAGTGAACTAGCATTTGACGAAAATCAGATGGAAATGGCACGGAATGCAGTGACGATCCAGCTACAGGACGAAGATGTTAACCCAAAAACGATTACTTTTGATTACTTGCACCAAACTGCCTTCCAAGGTACGAGTCTGGGTTTCAGTGTAAGGGGCCCATTCCAAAACTACTGCAAGTTTGAGCCACAGTTTCTTATTGAGTTTATTAGAAAGCATTATACGCCGAAACGGTTGGTATTAGCCGTATCCTCGAAATACAGGATGCCAGAGATTCAGTGTATCGTAGAGACTACCTTTGGTTGTATACCAGATAAATGTGGCGCTGTTGACTGTGCCTGGGATAGTCGTTACACAGGTTCAGCAGCGTGGTATCGGAATGACGATTTGAAATTTGCTCATGTGGCGTTGGCAGTGGAAACGTGTGGCATTAATGGTAAAGACTACTTCCCCTTGCTTGTAATAAAAAATCTTATAGGTCATTGGGATGTTACTCAGTGCCAAGGATACTCAGCATGGCCAGCTCTCGCCCAAGCGGCGTCTGTGTCGCAACTCTGTTCTAGATTTCAGTCTTTTTATCTACCGTATTCTGATGTGGGCCTTTTTGGTGTACATTTTATAGTAAAAAAGTCAGGTGACTTGGAGGATATGATAACTGCAGTTGTGGAAGAATGGAAGACCTTATGTACTTGTGTTTTACAAAAAGATGTAGAACGAGCTGTTCTTGCCACCAAGTTTGAATTGGGAAAAGCACTCCAAGGAACAGTTAAGTCATGTTATAATCTAGGCTATCAGTTATTGCTTACAAATAATTACATGTGTTTAGACGACATCAAGCACAATTTAACAAAAGTAAACCGAGATCGTGTGATGGAGGTGGCGAATATGTATATTTACGACCGCTGCCCTGTAGTATCGGCTGTGGGTCCTACAGAAACCCTTCCTGATTATAATAGGATTAGGCAAGGCATGTACTGGTTTAGACTTTGAAAGTGAAAATAAGTATTTTTGTACAAAAAATCATTAAAAAACGTTTTAAATTCAAGTCTACATTATAAAAGACTTATTTTTTCCCTACTGTATTACCAATTACAACGTAGGTAATTGCCTAATCTTTAGTTAACTGGTCAATGTCTGATGAACGTTGAAAGCTTTCCACTGAAAAAATATAATTATTCCAATTGCATTGTCTTTAAATCAAACTGGTTTGAGTTAGCTGTCCAACTGAATCTTTTAAACATTACCTTTGTTCTCAGTAGTTCTTGAGCTGTAAACTACTTGAGCTGTAAACTTTGTCAAAAGATAGATTTGTGAAGGCCTTCATTGACCTCTTGAATTGACATAAGGGCAAGTTGCCATACTTGGCAGACGAGCTTTTTCTCCTTATCACCCCATATACGTCCCACCCTAGGGCACGGGCCTACCTTCGATACACGAAGGGGATGTAGGCCATAGTCCATTACGCTGGCCCAGTGCGGGTTGGTGGACCGCTCGTCTTTCGAAAACGAATTTTCTTAGACGTGTGGGTTTCGTCACGATGTTTTCCTTCACCGCTGAGCAAGTGATAATTAATTAGAAACCGTACATGAATCCGAAAAGACGAATTCAGTGGTTCAGGTCTGCACCAGGATTTGAGCCCGCAACCCTCCGGTTACAAGTCTGGCTCATTACCAGCTGGGCTACGAGCAGACGAGTTTAATTTGGTTAAATGGCCAAATTGGCGAAATACCAGACATGAGTTTTGAAAGTTACTAATAGCTGATGAAAGTCTCACAAAAGTATATTTCATGTCAGGTATTACAGTAACATTTAGAGTGATTTTTACCGTGTGAGTGATAGGAATCTTATTAGGCGGAATATCAACTTCAACTTGTCATTTAAATAGATCAAGAGATGCACTGAATCTCCTAGCAACGTTTGCCATATCCACTCGCAAACAGCTAAGTAGTTTCTAAAGTTTCCAATGAACAGGAAAGTATATGTTTCATGTCAGGCATTACTGTTACATTTAGAGTGATTTTTACTGTGTGAGTGATTTAAATTATAATAGGTAGAAATATAAACTTCAACTTGTCATTCAAATACATCAAGAGATGGGCTGAACCTCCTAGCAACGTTTGCAATATCCACTCGCAAACTGTTAAGTAGTTTCTAAAGTTTCTAATGAACAGGAAAGTAAGTATATTTCTACGATTTGCATTTTAAGGTTCCTCGTTTTCGTGAAAAGTTGGATTATAAAATCCGACTTTATACCCCGTTATTCTTCGGGGATTTTCCGGCTAGGTTCAGTGCGATAACGAGAGATGCTCTGACTTACATAATAAGGTTTACGTTTTGTACAGTTTTTCAGAAAAAGAAAAAACGATACCAAAATAAGGATAAGGCAACTTCTACAGAACTCTGGCACAACTGACGTAAAGTCAACTTTTTCGTTTTATACTTAGGCATCAATTAATTAGCATTTCTGTCTAAGTTAATAATCTTTCTGTGGCTTTCAGAGAATGGAGTACGTACACAGTTCCGTAAAAACTTAAAAAAAGTATTGGAATATACTACAGGCTTACCATGATCTCTTATTGCGATTCAGTTTAGGAACCTAAACTGAACTGCCTCGCATTTGGATCGTTTCCTTAAAGTTCATGGTAAGCATTGCACAGGTATGGAATTCCAGTACTCGCATTTGTGGAACTGCAGTAAGGTACGCTTTTTAGAAACGCATTATTAGGTGTGTTTTGCCCCTTACCTAGAAAATACTTGTTTCGATGAGAATTCCCTCTTATTAGCTTTTGTTGTACTACGAACATAACTTTTATCATTATAATATAACACATTAGGAGCTTGCGTATTAAGCGGCGGACTTAAACTCACCCAAGACAAAGGTAATTTTATTCCCGAGGAAAATACTTTTCACGTTTTCTATGGTAGGCACAGTACAGTACCCGTAGCCCTAAGACGGCCGGTTTGGTCGAGTGGTAGTGACGCTGCCTCTTGATCAGCGGGTCCTGGGTTCGATTCCCTACAAAAAGCCAACCCATGAATTTTTAAATTTCTATCACAAGAAAAAGGATTTTTACGAATTTTCCTGACCACAAAAAGTAGCTTGAAAGTCATCACTATTATTTATTTGGCAGTTTTTGGAATCAGTCTTCGTATTTTGGTCGACAATCTTTTAGCATAAACAACAGTAGGTATACACTGAGCAGAAATAACATAAAGCTGATAATCATAACTTACGTGTGCTTATTTGAATGCCACAAACTAAGCTTATCGCATAATTTGAGGTTCAAATTAATATTAGTTTGGACAGTTGTTTGAAAAATGTGCTAAGTTCGTATAATCTGGCTTAGGAAAGGAGCGCTACATTTGCATATCTTAAAACGGGGTGAAAATAAAATATCAGATTTAGATTCAAAACATTTGTTCAACACAAATGGCACTCAAACTTATTAATCTAAGCTCCCGTTGCACAAAACCCTACCTCACAAGATGGCAGATCAGAAATGTAATGTAGTGATATATACTTCTTAGAAACACTGGATTTTAGTAGGTTGCTATCGCATATCCTGGAAGAAGTTTAATTTTTTTTCGTCGTCGGATCGCTAGTTTGATCGAAAACTACATTATAAGGTGGCAGATCATAAACTTTACTCATCGAAAGAGACACATTTGGAGATAACAACCTGATAGGTTGCCAGCCGAAACTCTGGCAGGTTTCCAGATTAGTAAATTACATGAGCCCCAAAAATGAAGTCAATTACCTCGTCAGGTGGCACGATGAAACTGATGCAGATCGATTGCCCTATACCTGTCGTTCATGAATGTATAGGGTTGCCTGATGTATAGTAAAATGTGTAAATTTTAAAATACAAAAACAATTTCATATACTTTGCAAAGATAAGTACAAGTCTCACACCTGTAATAAAATATTGCCACTCATAATGACTACGCAATGTAAACTGAATTGTAATTGCATTTAATAGTTGTAAGTTTTATTAAAACGAGGCACTGGAAAAACTTCCTCGCAAACAAGCTCTTTTCTTAATCTAAGAAGTGTAAAAAAATGTAATGTGCCATTTGTCAGCGTTCATGTAATATCCCTTGACGGTTTTTAATTACCGATCACTGTTAATATTCTCATCGTAAATGCCGCAGGATAGGATACATGATCAATAGTACTAATAACAATAATTGTTGTACAGAGGCCAACGTTTCAGGTTACCCCATTTTAATTGCAAAACCAATTTTATCGTATCAGCACAGAGTGCACACGTTTTTAACTTGATAAGCGGCCCACATTAGTTTCCATTTTTAGTGTAGTATTACTAGCCATGACCTTTCAACTGAAAAAACTACGTTCGGAACTGTCTCAACAATTTATAAATGTCTCATGCACTATTTCTACTTTTAAGTCACGCGAATAGAGCGGGAAACGATACTGCGAGTAATAGTGATTTTGTATTTACTACCAAGGTGCCAGGAAACATTTTTGAGGACGGTATAAAATAGCCTGGACTTTATAGAATTTTATACGGTTTTGACCACGACCATCGCATTTCTGAGGCCTAAAGGTATGACTCTACAATTTTAAATATTGGATAACCCCCGACTACTTATGACTTTTAGATGGCTGAACCAATTTTGATCAAGTATAGCTAAGAACCATCTTGATTACGTCAGCTTTTAAACAAAAAAATCCGTATAGACAGACATTGGTTCATTTGTTTAGGAGCGACGATGCCAGGGACAGACACACAAATATACAAGTCACACTTAAAACACCGCTCTTTTTTTTCCGTGGTTATAAATTTTGTGTCAAGTTATAGTCTGAATTAGAAAAGTTGTACCCGAGACCATCTTTCAAACTTCCTGGTTTCATGGAGCTTGGAGGTATCAAACGATTTTTAGAGATTATATGTCAGTTCATTTATAAAAATGGGAGCATTATACTTTATAATGATACTGACTGAACAGACCCCAAATAATGGGAATTAACAATCGTCGTTATCGTGCTAGAGCTGCAGTGTAGGACTGCTCTGCGCTTACCAAAACATTTTTCCAGCTTGTTGCGTGAGAGCATGCTGGGCAGCTTTTTTCCTCGTTTGGAGAAGGCCTACTGCCAGCCCCATGCTTTGTTATTAGAGAAATGTTTAAATCCTGGGCCAAAAAATATGACTTATACCATCGACACGAAAGAAGAAGAATTAATCATTCTAAAGTAGTGTTACGTGCCAGTCGGAGTCGCAGACTTTGACTTAGAGCTTGTTCAGGCAGTTTATATTTGTTCAATTTAATTGGACAGCCGACAAATCTCTCGATATCGAGAGAGCCCTGTTAGATAGAATTAGTTCTAGGTCAGATACAGTTTCCAAAGTAATTTGATCACAATAAAATGGACAGATCCAGCAGAAGATTAGTACACAATTACAGTGCAGTTGCCTGTTCTCGGCTTGTGAGCTGCGATGTTATGACAGATCCGAATGGAAACTGGAAAAACGAGAGGCCTTTGTCCGGCTGTAGATGAAAAACTTCCGAGTTATATAGCTACAGTCTCAGTTATACAAAAATATAGATCCCTGCTTTGTTACATCCCTGTTTGTTAAAATTGCTTCTATTGTCCTTGAATCCGTATGAGGGGCCACAGGGGCGGTGTCGAGTGATGGGGCCCTGCTTTAATAGGTGCCCACAGGGGGCGATAATGTCTTCTGTCAGGTGCTCTGGGCTGTTGTAATGGGAGACGTTATAGCTTTAATTACGAATGGCTTTCGTGCTGTTCGCTTAGCTCAAATTAAGTTCAAAAAGATATCAGTATCAGTGATAGTACGGTCGGCCGTGGCCATTTAATTTACGAAAAAGGTTAATGGTTGCATGCCTTAAGTTTGCATTTCATGACTTAGTTCCATTCCCAATGTAATGTCCATGCCCTAAGTTTCCATTTCACGACTTCGTTCCTTTCCCAATTGATTTGTTGGTTTTTCTTTCATACAAACTGTCCAAGATAATGCAACAAAAACGAAATCAGAGTCGTTTCGTTTGAGCCATTCTCGAGTGACGCTCTATCATAGATGTGGCAATTGGTTTTTAACGGACTTCAAAAACATCAACAATAAAATAAAACACTAGATGACATTTTGGTTTGTGGCTATCTGCTGACAGGCATTGTTGGCACTCTTACGTGGACAATTATTTTACACTAGCATTCCGCTCGGGACTTCGTTCCCGTAGGCATTCGGAAAAATTATGTAGCCTATGTTACTTATAGATAATGTAGCATCCTAATGGTAAGAGAATTTTTGAAATCGGTCCAGTAGTTTTTAAGTTTATTCGTTACATACAAATAAATCCAAATCTTTCCTCTTTATAATATTAGTGTAGACTAGCTTTCCGCCCGGGACTTCGTTGCGGTGGGAATTTGGGAAAATTATGTAGCCTATGTAATTATCCAGGCTATTAGCTACCTCTACATCAAATGTTATCAAAATTGGTCTAGCTGTTTGAGCGTGAAAGAGTAACAAACATCCATACAGCCATACATACAAACTTTAGCGTTTGTAATATTAGTAAGGAAGTGAGAATTTTATTAATGCAGATCGAAATAACTAGGTATACTTCATAGTTAGATATCACGTAACTAAATATCCATGACTTGGATTTACTGCTCTCTGTATAGGTTAAGAGGCAGTAACAAGAGCGATACACTTATGTTGAGTATAGGAGGAGGGACTGTGTTGTTCTCGGACGGTTTTATGTTCCTAGGAGAGGCCATTGAGACCAAGTGACTCAATAAATACGTGAAGATAAAAATGTGTAGGTGCTTTTTTTACCAGTGATCACCTTTTTTTGTCAGTGATCACACGCACGCGGACCAACTCCGCAAGCGTACGGATATCTGGATGGCATGAAACACTATTACATCTCTAGTGAATTCGTGTGAGTATTTTTGACTGTAAATGTAATTATACTAATAAAAAAAAATAAAAAAAAAATTAAGAATGTTGATAATTCAAGGACACTAGAATAAACGCTGACATGTGAGCCAAAATTGCAATAACAGACGTAATCAGACAAAGTAAAGCATGTACGAGGAATAATGGCCATAGACGCTGGGACAGACCCAAGAAAAGATGGCGTGATGATCTTGACGACGATCTCGATCTTGATGGCCGGTACCTTGCATAAGATCACAAGAAATGGAAGGATACGGGGGAGACCTTTTCACAGCAGTGGGATCCTATAGGCTAGAAAAAAAAGAATGTTGATAATTTGAATAAAAAATAGAGTAAGTCTAATGTGAAGTAAAATTAAAAGCATACTTGTTTTTTTCCAATTTAATCTTGTATCTAAACTTGCCAATCATTTTTAAGTTGATTTTAATATAGTGGTGGTTTTAAAGATTTTAAATACGGATCGTATTTAGATTTAGGATTTCTTCACGTTATTTAAAATCGGTATTGGCATTATGTGTACCACTCACGGATATTAGTAAACTATTGAAAAAACAGCGAGTTGCACTCCGGGAGTGCCGGCAGAAGTGAAAACTTGAACATTAACTGTGTGCATTAATATGGAAATAAAACAAAATACACAAAAATAGTCCATTATTCTCTCAGGATTCGAACCCTAGACCTCACGTGACATCTGACGCGAGTTCATCGCGAGTTTAACATTTTTTCCCCATATACTAAGGCCAGTGTTCACCAAAAATTTAACCAACGATTAGCAGCTAACCAGAGATTTGACAATGTCATTTGCATACATTTTTTTTTGACATTTTGTCTGATTAGCTTCTAACCGCTGTTTAACCGTTGGTCATATTTTTGGCATGGACTTAGTACTTTCTCTTTTAAAGGACCGATTACTTAGAAAAATCGTATTAAGAAATATGAAACTTAACACCATAGCAATAAGGTACACTTTCGACTGCTTCTCCGACAGCCTCTATTGAAACCGAAAGGGACACCGATGTGCGAGGCGGATTGTCTCTTTCTTTTTTCTTGCCAATTTAAAAAAACTTCATTAATCAAAAAAGTCCGGCTTTGACAATGAAGTTAATAACGAAGAAATACGTTGCATTTGAAATGAATTTCAGTTCAAATTGATGTAAATTAATTGTAATCATAATAACTTCGTCATCTTTTCCTAAATTAGAAATTTTTTTTCAAACCATTTATTACTACTGGCATCCCCTAAAGTGTCATCGTAATGTCATGGCGGCATGCTTAAAATCGTATAAAAATAATTCGTAACAGCAAGGATTATACCGGTTTTTTAAATTAAAATACTGACAAAATGGTAGAAAGATGTTGTGTTCACACTTGTTCAAGTGAATCGTATGGTGGATGTAACATATCTTTTCACAAGTAAGCTAAAATAATTTCTTATAAATCTATAACTATGTTGTCCATGATTTCTTGTGTTTGGCGGAGAAAGGTTCTCAACAATGCTGTGCTATTTTATTGCAGAGTGCATAAAGATTCAGAACAAAGACAAAAATGGCTCAACAGCGTTGAGATTAGACAAAAGATAACAAAAAATTCCGTTGTATGCAGCCGGCACTTTGTGCCAACTTGCTTTTATGCTGGGAATTCCCGCCAGTTACTCAAAATGAACGCAATTCCTACTATTCCTCCCACGGTAAAAACTATGTACTATTGCGAAATTGAATTTTTTTGAATTCGCACACCAATACACCATAAATACACGTTACATGTCTACAAAGAACTTTTGGCCCGCGGTTTCCATGGTGACGCCTTTATTTACAATACAAGTTCTTCTAGCTACAACTGTCACCTTTGTAGACCTATAAAATACTACTTAACAGTTATAGTTTTAAATGTAAAGTCCCCACCGAGTGGCACGAGCCTCCCTCGAACAGTGAAGGGGGATTCAGGCCATAGTCCACAACACTGGCCTAAAATGCGGGTTGGTGGGTCTTTCGGAAATAACCTTTAGAGTTACGGGTTTCCTCACGATGTTTCCCTTCACCGCTGAGCAAGTGATAACTATTAAATACGAATTAAAAGACGAATGTATAGTGATACAGGCCTCAACCTGGCATCGAACCCACGACCCTCCGCTCACAGGTCCCACTCACTATCCAGGGTTAGTTTATTCCGCCCTCATTCCAAACCGCCCCCGTCCAAGTACAGTTAGCATCATCATCCTTTTCAAACTTGGAGTATTTGAAATGAAACTTATTTGGGCGCGTTGAGAGTGAAATTTCAAAGTTGCGTCATGGTATTCAAAGTTTACCTTTAGAGAAATTTAAGACAGTAATTTAACAATGTAAAAAAAATAATTAGGCCAGGTACAAGGTTGTACCTACCTTGTAGTTTGAAAGCCTAGCGACCTTGCATTAAATCTGGTAGTTCTGATTTTTTGCTGACTTGTTTAGGATGTTACAACCTAATGAATAACCGCATATTTGGAAAATATACCTAGCCACAACGAATCGAAAAAGGCAAGTTTTTTTTTAAATGTACTCGTACCTTTACCCAACACTGTGACGTCGCTGGCGCGCGTTGACATCGGGTATATTTTCAAATTACTAAACGCGCGCGTAGGTATTTGAAAACATACCCGAACGCAACACGGCAACACACTCACTCATTTAGATCAGAACGCCCGCTTAATTTTGACAACGAGTAACGAATTTTCATTAGGTACGTAAAAAGTTAAATAGAGTCATTAAACTTTAAGTTTCATTAAACTTAGTCTTTTAAACTTAAAGTCTCATTAAACTATAGTTCCATTAAACTAAAGTCTAATTAAACTTAAAGTCCCATTATGAAAACTAAAATCCCATTATACTTAAAGTCTCATTAAACTAATCCCATGAAACTAGTCACATTAAACTTAAAATCCCATTAAACTTAAAGTCCCATTAAACTAAAGTCTCATTAAACTTAAAGGCCCATTAAACTGAAAATTTAAGCTTTTTCATAAACAACTTTTATCTACCTACATTTATAATTTTCGGTAGGGATAAAGGAATTTATAAGTATATTTTGATATATTTTGCAATAACACAACACGGAATTTCCAGTTTGAAAATATACCCCGGAAACGCGTTGACGTCGGGTATATTTTTAAATCCCTAATATGGTAAAACATATTTTTAAAGTATACCTGAGCCCAACACTATAATAGACTCAGCGTCGAACGACACCATGTCAAAATTAAATAAAAATAAATAAAAAGAAGTGTTCAGTAAGTGATAGGTACTGGTTCAGGATTTTCATTTAAAGCTAGGAGGTTCTTTTTCAACCTGTATACATATATGCTCACGTCAGTAATTCCTAAGGGGGTAGGCAGAGAATCAGTGGCTCATCTTTACCTATTTTCTTGATAAAGAAAATATTTATTACATAACTTCATCGTAACTCAACCTTGTGACATTTGAATGACCTATGGTAAGAAGTACTAGTCACAATTTCTAGTTTTGATTTTTGAGCGAAACAAAATCCAAGATCGGTTTTTAATACAACATTGCAAAGTGTTTTAAATTCCAATAATGTCCAAATGATAGTATCAGGGAGATCTTTAATTTAAACTTCAGTTGATATTTTATAAAATACTCTATTTTTGAAGAAAACTACGAAAATGTGTAGCGTTCTTAAACAGCACCATCTATGGGATTTTTTTGGAAGCTTACCTCATTTTCCACTACCTCATTAAAAGTTACGTGTTAAACTCGAGTGCCACGATTTTTGACCTTGTGCTCTTTTGATTCTCTCGCTAACGCTCAGAATTCTAATTGTTGTAGCACTCGCTGCGCTTGTGATCCAATTTTAGAATCCTTCGCTTGGTCGGTCATCAAATTTGAGCACGCGGTTAAAAGCAACTTTGCACTCATGTATAACAAATATCTCTCTGACTCTCATCAGCCCATACAATGTCTCCACCGAGGGGCACGATGTGTTAAGTTTACCTTGCCCAATGTTAAACAGGTTAATACCAATGTACAGGTTAAGAATGTAAAACTGGACGTTGTGGAATCTACTGTATTCTTAGGAATAACTCTTGATGCAAAGCTTCAATGGGGTCCTCATATTGATAAGTTAGCGAGCAGACTCAGTTCAGCAGCCTACGCAGTTAAACAAATCTGTCAATTATCGGACGTTGAAACCGCGAGAACCGTATATTCACTTCCACAGCCTAATGTCATATAGCATTTTACTGTGGAGTAATGCTGCGGATATCAATAAGATCTTTGTTCTGCAGAAAAGGGCTATTCGCGCGATTTATCAAATGAGACCTAGAATGTCTCTTAGAAAAATATTCATAGAAATAAATATTCTGACTTCTGCATCCCAATATATTATATGTGACAATCTTTTATATGTGAAGAAAAATTAACATTTGTTTAAGAAAAATAGCGATAGGCACAATATAAATACTAGGACCAAGCATAAACTGGAAGTACTAGACAGTCGTCTCCACAAGGTCACGAACGAAGGTATTCAAAATTTACCTTTGGATAAATTTAAGTCAGTAATTAAACAAAAACTTTACAAAAAGGGCTATTACAAAATTTCTGATGACCTAACTGACATGGAGCCATGGGAATGACTGCTCAGCTTTAGAGTTATTTCAGAATTAGTTAAAATTAGAAAATAGGAAAATTTGTAATGCGATTAAAAAGAACACCCTCAGAGTTTCTTGCCTGTTCTTCTCTGGGGAAGACTGCACCTTTGCGAATAGGCGTAGAGTCAGTAGGGTCAATAGAACGAATGCGTATGTATGGTATGTATTTAAATCCTTTAATGTTTGTTTGTAAGTATTTCATGTAATCTTGACTTGTTTGAAGTGGCATCCTGATTATCCTATAAAATAAAGATTTTTTCTATTCTATTCTGTGAAAGGGGGAATTTATTATTTAATAGTTTCTAATAAAAAATAACATAAGATCAAAATTAACTTATATATACCTATGAAACTAAACGGGCTCCTATGGAACTAAGGTCCGTTAGATAAAATAGGAAAAAACAAATTCCAAGCATAAAACTCCAATTTTACAAAAATCCAATATGGATTGCTTGGGGAAAATGTTTTCATGGGAAAAGTTTTGAAATTAAGTTAAAAGCATGTTTTAATGATTTGATTATAAGATGAGACGAAAGGTGAATTTTTGTTTTATTTTTTCGCAACCTAACTACACAACTTTGTGCCGTGTGGTGATCGGCTTAGAATAACACCACCCCATTTCTTTCCGTGGGTGTCGTAAGAAGCGACTTAGGAAACACAAATGAGACCTGCCTCCTATTAATCCATCTCAGGCAACAACACCTCATTTTTTATGAATCTGAGGTGTTGTCCTATGGTCTCATGCGGTGTGGTAGGCTCTGTAAAGGGCCGCCTGGTTCGCGACTACCCTCCTACCGAAGTCCGACGCCAAACAGCTTGCTGTGTTCCGTCGGTGCGTGGGAGTACCGGTGCCTTATAGGCGTTTTCTGGTTAACTCGCTCCATCGTCGACCTCATCTATGACCTTGGTCAAGATTGAGGTCAAGAGTTAACCCATCTTATTAAAAAAAAAAAAAACATTCCCGATGTCCACTACTGATTTGGTGTTTCATAACAAAAATGTAGTAACGTAAATGTTGCTGATGGTTTGTTATATAAAAATAAAATTACAGGAAAACTTCTATCCTTAAATGGAAGCCTGTATTTGTCTGTTACGTATACTTTGCACTCCCAAAAAAAAATTATAATACGAGTAATCGCATTGTCACCCTACTAGAACGAGACGTTCTGCCTCGTTGCTCTATCTCTTCTTCGGCCCGCGTTTGAGCTCGAAGATTTCTATCCTGATTTTTGGTGAACACGGGCCTAAAAGTGCTCAACGCCGCTAATTGTCACTTCAAAAAAATATTAGTAATATAGTTTAATCTGTATGAAAAATGTTGTTTTACTTACTGCTGTTATTTATTTCCATGTAGTCGACTTAATTGACCTGATTTAGTTTGAAAAGTGAAAGTGCATAGAAAATGCGCTAATTGTCTCTTTTGCTGCACAGAAAGTTCGACATGCTGACTCGAAATTGGAATAGAACATTTCAATTCTATGTGTTTTGGTTTTGTTTAGCTCAGCTTTTAACATGTTTGTTTAATATCCAACTTTATTGTCAAATGGTAGTCACGAATACAATATTGTAAAGGAAAATTTGTTTGTACAAGTTCAGTGTGCTTGGTATCACAACATACTATAAAATCCAATCCTATATACATCATATATCTATATCGTGTATCATATTTCGTTGAGATTTAATATTAGAATTTGCGTGTGTCTTGTTTATTTTGTCCTTTCTTCGTCGGAGTGAAGTCAACCGGCTTAACATCATTTCCTTCTATATTTTAGATACGTCGAATAAAATGTAAGACTTCTTGAAATAATCTATAGAGGCAGCACTGATAAGTGATAAGTGCTTTTTGTATATAGAAGGTCGGACTTATCGAACTGATAAGTCCGGCCTTCTATATACAAAAAAGCGTAAAGCAGGGTGACCCTTTCTTATCTAACCAGTGTGTTTTTAAAGTTTTAAACACAACTTTAAAAACTAGGAATCAAAAGGAATCGTTCTTGGAGAGTAGATATAACCTCTATTTCGCGGACAATATAATTATTTTAGCAACTTCAGCGCCTGAACTCAAACAAGCGCTCATACTGCGTAAAAGTAAACAAGATTAAAATATGAAAAACAAAAAACCGGTTTCTGTATTTAATTACACGTCAGAGGTATGACAACCCACTTAATTCGCGCGGGGGGCAGGCAGGCTGCGCGAGGGTGACACAGTGACAATTTGTCACTCCCGCTCATTACTCAACATCAAAGATCGTGGAAATTCTAAGGGAATGAGGGACTTTCCGGAACTGAGACTATATTTAATGTTATTGGAGAAAGAGTGATTTTTGTGTCAACTTATGATTCATAAGATACTTTAAGATGTAAAATGTAACTTATAAACGTTACTTTACTTTGATCTATAAATATAATTGCTAATCAAGTTAAAACGAAAACGGTATAAACACGGAGTGTTGGGCATCCAGTAAACTAAACATAATAGAAATGCGCATGTTACCCTAGTCAGCGGGTGTCACACTGCTGGACAAAATACGCAACGTTGTCAAAGTCAAAGAACGATAATGCGGTCATGTACTGCGTCGCCCTGAAAATAACATAATACGAGTAGTCCAAGAATTTCTGAGGATGCATTGTCGCGTCGGCACGGATGACCTCCCGTCACCTAGCTATCGATGGTCCAGAAGGAATTAAAAAAAGCCAAATTGACGCCTATACTGCTCAAAACCGAGAAAGATGGAGGAGACAGGGAAGGAGTGCTGACCCCAGAAAATGGGAAAAGGTTGATGAGTTTATAAAATACAGTTGTTTTCTTGTTTTACAAATTTATAGAATGTATAAATCTAGACACGCGGTAGCGTGTCAAAACCAAGTTCAAGAAACTGGCTTGCAGAACCATGTGTAATTTTACACGAACCTTTTGGAGCCACTTTTGACGCCTTCATAAATCAAAAACTATTGCACATACATATGTCAAATTTGGCTCATATATTGGGACTTGCAAGATATACGTATATGTGTTACAAATTTCATAAACACACCTCACACAGTTATTTAGAAAACAAGCCAAGTCAGACCTTCGGCTTAAATATAATATTATCCTAAGTTATAAGAAGAAATGATATATTAAGTTTTTATAAAGTATTGTATGTTGTTATAAATACATTTCCGGACTGACCATTGAACTTGGCACCTATTTAGATCTCACTTCTTTTGTTGTTGAACTCAACAACCAAGGCAAATATCGTAATATTGAACTTAGCTCTCATTTCACATTTATGTTTTTGATGGGATTCTTTTATCTATAGGTCCCTATAATAAGAGTTCTCTTCCAGCCAACAACTGATACGATGTAGGAAAAAAAGTTGGCCAGTCGACATGCCGCACGTGTATCGTTTAGTTTAATAAATAACATACAATTACTAATAAAACATCATAGTCATAATCCGATAATAATATTTTTTAATACTTTTTATTCGTTTCTTTTTACAATACAATACAATACAATATACTTTATTGCTCACCAACATTATAGAACAAGGTACATAGTAAAAATATATTATGGACAGTAATAAAGTAAGGGTACATAAGGCGGCCCCATTGTTAAAAAGCAATATCTTATCGGCAACCTTTGGGTGTGCAGAAGACGATATTACACTGTGTAAGTGTGGATGCAAAAATACATACATAAATATACTAACATAAACTATAAATTACAAACATAAAATATACCTAACAAAAATTAGTACATATTATACTTTAAATAATATATATCTTACAGAAAGAAACAATAGCACGAAAAAGGTTTGATGGGGGTGGTTACAACACGAAAAAGAGATATAGAAATCTTGGTAGCTATTCCTCTGAAAGTCCTCTCAATGGCGGTGTATGAAAGTAGTCGCCACTTTATCTGTCCAGGTGGCGAAGTCGAGACAAGAACTATCGAAACATTTGATGATAGCCACCCAGACCAGCAGCGAAACTACTATAAACTACTTAGCAACTTAATATTCAGTTGGCGGTGGCGCCGCCGCCAGCAGCTGTCATCAAATTTATGAAATTCGGATAGTTCTCAATTTCGCCACCTAAACGGATAAAATGGCTACCATTGTCGACGTCATTGATTAGTGGAATAATCCTGTTGCGTTGTAAGTACGAGTATTATAGGCTGTAGATACCTAATGTGTTCAAGTGCTGTGTTAGCGATCATCATGAGTCATGATACATGTAGGTAGATAAAATCTGATAATGATAATACACTTTATTCTTCCCCTGAAAAACGTTTTGCTTCGTTTATTTTTCAAGTCACCGTTCCCGTAGCTGCTACGATTGGGCTACGGCTACGTGCTACGAAAAGTTCAGCTACGAGACCGACAGCTTAAATTTTTGGCACGTTCGCTTCACATTTTATGCTTGCTTATTTTATAAAGTTCTATTAAACGACTCGTGAGTATTACACATAGTTCACAGAGTAACACAGATTTACCCACCTTACTGAAATTTGACGTCAGGCCGACAGTTTCATCAGTTTGTACGTCCTCGTACAGAATCGAACCGGTCAAATTAATAAGTTCTATAAAATAAGTACATATCGTAGGAACCCTATGTTAAGTTATACATCTTCAACGGAAAAATATCCATTCCGATACATTAAAATACGTAGGCAGTAGATGCTGGTGTATCTACTATGTATCTACAGTTTAAAAAAAATAATTGTACTGAATAATCTTCAAAAAGCCACTTAAAACATCCAGGTTCAACGTCAACTTCCGGATAAATAGCTAAGTAAGCCCCCTCGGAGGCAATCTGCAATAGTGCAGGAAAGTTGCTTCTGATATGCAACAGAGATGCCCTCCAAGAACTAACTCAATTTCGAGTTACTCTCTGTCAATATAAACTTTACGCCCCATCTGTTCAAACACTAGTTCGCCCCAAATGGCGTGCTGTGTCACCCGCCAACACTGTGATGGATGATAATGGTAACACATTCTCGTTATTTTAAGCGCAATAAAAAAACCTTTACACGAAAACAACACACAAGGTGGCAACATTTTTTCACATACTCAATTTCCCGCCACAATTTTACCAACCCTCATTTTCTCCTAATTTAAAAGTCTTCCCGCGGGAGGTCCCTTTGTGTACTAATAAAAAAGTTTCACACCACCCGAACACCCGAGTCCGTATCAAGCGGCCGTTAGCGCGTGAAAATATTTTTAAAAAACAAAAATCTAGTTCCGAATTTAAATCACCGTCAAAACGCGGGCGGTTTTCATTTCGAAAACAAATGACTCACGCAGGGCCTGACAAAGCGAGCCGATATTGGAGAGTTGTAGATTTTGGTTAAGTGCCTCCGGTGTCATGTTTAGAAGATTTTATTCTGAGGTCCTCAGATGCTAGGGGTGCTTTACTTAAGGCACGTGCCGGGTAAGTTAACCTGCGCACAAGTTCGTGAATCAATCAACGTGGTGGTAAGTCTGGCAGGCAATCGTTGTGGCACCACTCTACGCATGCGTCGCATAGAGATGTGCTCTCAATGTCTCCGAGACTGAAAAAGGCCCACGTCGATTTCTATTTAATTGAATTATTCAAACGTTTTCTTTTGTTCAATGTACATAAGGAATTAAATAAAAATATTCTCATTGATAAGGAATTTTTATTTTATTTTAATTACCATAATTTGGTAGTAGTTACATTTCAGCACGCAGTTAAAATGACAGTCCTAACATTAATTTGTTTCGACTGATCGGCAAGAAATATAGCTGATAATGCATTCGGCGACAACAAAGTTGCGAAGAATAGTATGTAACCCTAGTTGGAGTTATCGATAAGGTCACATGTTTATCAGAGATGGGACGGCACTATGCGAAAGTAACCCGCGAAATCGCGCGCTGCCGAGGCCAGTAAGAGCGCGCAACCGGTGCGTGCGCCCGAATGCAGTCCTCGCGCTCCGTCGGCCCCACGCCCGAAACAGGTACGCTACTAACTTATTTTACATTTTTAAATTTAGAAAATTATTTAAATTTTATTCTTTTTATCACCCCGCTGAGCGATTATTTTTTTTCCAAATTTACCAACCAGTGTTCTTTGACTTCTTCATTTGTTTCGGCGCGTTTTGTAATCCGAAGAATAAACATTCGGGACCGCTGGGCTGTTTACATTTTCTTTAATTTGCTCACGGTCAAAGGTGTCCTGCAATAAGATGTTGTGTGGTAAATGTTTTGTTTTTATTAGGGATACTTAGTGTCGTAAATAACTTATGGTTAGGGTGTTTTAGAATTGTTTTTGTGCAAATACTATTAGCAGAATACTCCTTCAGGAATTTGAATGTATTGAAGATTAGGAGTGAGAGTTTTGTTTGACGAAAGCGTATGTATTAAATATTAATAAGCAATGTTTATGCTAATATTGTTCAGTGTACAGTCAAATAACGAACTTGTCAGCATAATAACGATCAACCTATTGTTTATACAACTTTAACGATGATTAATTATCAGTTTGGGTTGGTTATTATAACTACAGCCATATATTACTTTTTTCTCACTGCAGCTATCCGTATGTATTGAAAACATCGGTAGGATATTAATATAATAAATCGCAGAACAATGTGTAGTTTATGTTGGAATACTTTCAACAGGACACCTAAGTCTCGGACGGTAGAGTAATAAT
The DNA here is from genome assembly GCA_949987775.1 of Aproaerema taeniolella. NCBI lineage: Eukaryota > Metazoa > Arthropoda > Insecta > Lepidoptera > Gelechiidae > Aproaerema > Aproaerema taeniolella. Next base: position 31,827,631 of record OX465242.1, on the reverse strand, counting down.
TTGTAAACAGATATCGCTCGTAGCCCGGTAGCGTTTGCTGATTTGAACCGATCAGTGAGGTTAAGCAACGTACACAGGGGCAGGATACCTGATGGTTGATCAAAGTGGCAATTTATCACGAGCGTTTCCTTGCTACGGAGGCCACGTAACGTTAAGCCGGCAATCCCGGCTGTTGTCGATTGACTGTAGTTGGTAAACCAAGAAAAGGCCATTTGGCGGCTTAAATACTCTAACATCAAGATTAGTCAAGTTCGCCACACAATGAAACATGCCTACACCATAAGGATGAAAGGAACATGTTTTTGTAGGGTCAATATTGAAAAAGGCGTTCTGGTTGGCAGAAGGCAGTTGCTGTGGCCGCTTTTTGGACCAAAACCATTTTATTATTTAACCATTGACACGATAGGAAGAAGAAGAGTTAAAAAACATGTTTAATAAATTATAATAAAACGAATATAAAAACCTACTTACAACTTTTAAGTTTGTTGATGTTTCCTTGTATTTTTTATGCTAGAATTATTATTCTATGGTTGAAATGTTGGATACTTATTATGCTTGTTTAGTTTATAATGTCTTGCTTTTTATTCAAGCAAAAGGGGCGTCGGAATCGTTTGTCAAAACAATCAACCTCTTGTAAATTATGATTCATTTCTTATCAATGTGTGATTTGCAATTAGTTATGTTAAGTACCGAGGGAAAAAACCTAGCACATACATGTATATTAATTTCAATCTCTAGGATTCATTCATAATTCTTCTCTTGCACGCTCGTCGGACTTCGGTGTCCTTGACTCGGCCTTTCGTTATATATCGTGTTTTATATTATTGGTATCCTTATTTCGTCTCGTGTTTCACTTGGGATGAGTCTTGATCATAATGAGGCCCCGTTATCTATAATGCTCTGTTTGGGGGTAAGTGATTTGGCAATTTGGATAATCTGTATCGTATTGTATAGAACAGGAAGTTGACTCACTTACTCACTTACTGACATAATCAACAAAGAGCCTTGTGACTGTTTGAGATCAAGTGACTCGCATATAACAATAATGGTGTCATTTTCTCGATTTTAAATTAAATTATTAATTTAATTTATAAATAGGGACTTATTTATTGCCCATGCCTCTTTGCGGGGACGTCTATGGGTTGATAAAAAATTGTGATAGTAAAAGTTTATATTTTGTTTAAATACTATTACCTTTATTGCGTATTTTAATAATATCACTGGCAAATGGATAACAGGGTAATGTTCACAGAGCAGAGAAATAAAAATCATGGAGGATAAATTGAATTTTATGATCGACAATGTGATGACCCATCACTATTCTGACGTGCTTACAAACTGGGCATTAGATAACATACTCTAATCATAGCCCATGACTTGATAAACGGATCCACAGAACATCATTATTATCAATTTCAAAAACTTACAATACGAAAAACCGTGTACACAGACATATGTTTTTTCTAGGGTTCCGTACCCAAAGGGAAAAAACGGGACCCTATTACTAAGGCTCCGCTGTCAGTTCGTCTGTCACCAGGCTGTATCTCATGAACCGTGATGGTTAGACAGTTGAAATGTTGTATGATGTATTTCTATGTGCCCTATAACAACAAATATTAAAAACCAGAATTAAATAAATATTTAAGGGGGCTCCCATACAAAAAACCTGTTTTTTTTCTCATTTTATAGATTAGTGTGTCCGAGTATCTCATGAACCGTGATAGTTAGACAGTTGAAATTATCACAGATTATGTGTTTTGGTTGCTGCTATAATAACAAATACTAAAATTATAATAAATTAAATATTTAAGGGGGCTCCCATACAACAAACGTGATTTTTTTGCCGTTTTTATAGAGATAATGGTTTTTATAGAGTCCGACTCGCACTTGTCCGTTTTATTTCAGTTGTTATTTGTATCCACAAACATGATGTCCGTGCCAAATACAGTTTAACATCGCTTTACTGATTCCATGCATTTCACTAAACCATGTTTATATGTATATTTTGATATTTTATTGAGCTATTCCATCTGTGCCTTACAATATGGTTGATAATATTTAAGATAACACATTCATAAAATGAGGATTTTCTCTTAAATAAGGCAAAGAACGTAGGACGGTGTAAGTGTTCCCTTGGGAAATTAATTTATTGTAACCTCTTTAGAACCCCTAGTAAGCCTTGGACCACGGACGGAACCATAAAAGGGCCTATGATTAGCTCGGTAGGCTATTCCGTTTATTATTAACGAAACCAGCATACGGAACCCCAATTTTCTTAAGCTTAAGCCGTTCTCACGAACCCTCCTGAAGGCTCCTTTTCTAATTATAAGACCTTTGTATCATTTCGACTTGTAAGCGGATATTTTGCATTACCTTTAATCATGAAGATAGTTGTAATGAAGGGGATTATGAGATGGCCTATGAAGTAGTTATGCAACGTTGATATTGGAAACTTTTAGAGCAGCAGGAACAAAATTCAAAATCCAATCGATAGATCCTTTTGTGGGTAAAACACTATTTGCCATACGCCTTAACTGCCTATTTGTTAAATAAGTCCTTATGTTTTGGCTAGACTAAGATTTATTTCTAAAATCACAAAAAAGTTATTATCCTCATTTACTTATTTCAACTTCAAAGAAATCTGTTTATGAAATAATTCGGTCATGTTAACTTTGTTAGGAAAATTATGCTCAGAACTCTGAGTTAACATTTAATTGCATAATATTATACAGCATATTTCAAAAGTATAAAAAAACACCCAAAATTAAATTTAAGAGTGAAATAGAGTCGGGATGAGTCTTTTATTGATTTTAAATTAAAATTGATTAAATGTTGAACGATAATTAGGGACTTTGAAAATTTTTCAAAAGAACAGTTATTTGACCTAAATATTTTATTCCTAAATGGATATTTTTAAAATACCTGTGTATTCTATTGAAAAAATAAGTTGATAATAAAAATTATAAACTATTCAGTTTAGGGTGTGGAAAAGGAATTTGACTTAGGCACGTTGTGAGGAATATTTTTAGCTGGCTGTTAGCACTTTTGCTAAGTATTCCGTTAGCGGAGTTCCCAAGCGGCTTACATCAGAACAGGCGAAGAAATATCTCAGTTTCTACGGCTACCGATTATGAACCACAATGAAACATGCCTTTATATTAACTGACTCGAATCACAAACTTTTCTAATTTTATGTGTTACATTTTACATTTTATCTTTTTACTGTTGACTTTTATATCTTATATTTTTACTTTACTTCAAATATTTACCTCCAAAAGATACGACCTATTATGGATTTTGTGACTTGTTTTTTATGCGCACAGCACATAAACTCGTTGTTTTCCGCATACAATCTCAAAGGGTAGGAAATGGCTGAAAATCAGCGCAGTGACGTGGTTCCAGCTTCTCACAGTACAAGCAGAGCCATCTTCCTTTTGTCACACTTTTTTTTTTAAATTAGTTATGGAATAATTTATCATTTGCAGTTTTACAGTAAATTTTTACCACGGTACCCTAATAAGGAGGGTCTGAGGGTTCGTAGTCCGAGCGTAATGTTTATCAACAGAATGCGAAGAAGACAATGGTGTACGCGGCCGTGAATAGGCTGTTTAATGTTTTCAGCTCACAATGGCATCACACATGTGCTTCAGTTCAATATGATTGAACGTATACCCGCGCCTTTGGGTTTTACTCAGTTAATTCCCATTGCAAGAATACATTTCAGAACATATTATTGTTTAAGTGACTAAAAATTAATATGTACTTGATATTTTTAGAGTGCGTCTTCTTTGTTGATAATTTTAGCCAAATAAAGTAAGACACGTACGGAAGATTTACGCTTGTATTCTCTATCCGGTTTTTTAGGGCATCAGAAGCACATTTACACCCTTTTTAAATATTTAGCGAGCTAAATATTTTACTAGAAAAATAGTATAGTAGTGAATGGTTTTGCATATGCAATTAATTAAAAATTAACACCCCTGACATTCGATTGCTTATAACTTTTAAATGGCTGAACCAATTTTAATCAAATATAGCTAAGCACCATCTTGATTACGTCAGTTTTCAAAAAAAAAAACGCATCGAAATCGGTCCATTCGTTTAGGAGCTACGATGCCACAGATAGACACACAGATACAGAGATATACAGATATACAGACACACAAATACACACGTCAAACTTATAACACCCCTCTTTTGTTGTTGGGGGTTAAAAAATATCTAACCAGTGTTAACACGTCATTTTGTACTTTAGTGTCAATACGTTATATCTTGATCCTAGCAATTTTTCTCGTTTCTTATTCGGGGTACGCTTGACAATGATCCAGGTTTTGGCAGATTAGAGTCACAAACCTAGAACTTTGACACCACAGTACAGCGTATTTCCTTTTCTCTATGATAGAGCGATGAACATCTGACTTCCGGCATCATGTTAATATAAAAAAATTCCGGATTGGATCACGGTTACACTCCCTAACCTCCCAGCCAGCATGTGCATGTTTCTTAAAACGATACTTTTCCTCACCATAAGAGCATTGACAAATATTTAGGGAAAGAAAAATGTTCGGCGCGAATGGGACTTGAACCCACGACCCCAGCAGTAGATCTCCTGGTACTCTAACCAACTAAGCTATCGTGCCTTCAAGCCAAGTGGCGAATTTTCTCATTCCTTCACTAAGCGCACAGTACGTTGTGCGTGTAAGTCACCGCTATCTGTCAATTTGTGAATATCTCTCACGTGGGTAAACATTTTAAAAATACTAAAATAAGAGATTGGTTAGCGCCCAACTAATTTCAACATTAATTTAACAAGCAATCAATTTCAGGACTATAGAACTAATAATACAAGAAATTAATTGTTTCCAAGAGTTAGGAGAAAAAATCAGAGATGTTACTTACAACCGGACATAATCAAGTGGAAACATTGATAAGGAACGTGAAATACATTTTTGCGATGATCCTAATTTTCTCAAGAAAGATGGAAGCAATATCATTCATTAATTATGCCCTAATCTACCCCTCACTTTCGATACCTGGGGAAAAGTACGAGGAAAAAATATAAGGACATTTGTTGATGTCTGATAAAATACCGACAAATTGGAAACATTATGAGAAACAGCTTTGGAACAGTTACTAGTGGTAGAACTGGTGAAAATGGTAGAACCGATTAATCGTTTTGGACAAAAACATAAAGGTTGGATTTTTGGGAAAATATTTATAATACAGTGAATAATAAATTTCTGAAGTGGGATGAGTCGGATAATTTGACTAGTTAATATTATTTTTGTAAGGCCGACATAATTTTGAACATAAAGTTGTATTAAAGTATAGTAGACTTTACTTAACAAAACTCTCTTGAAAAACTATAGACCGATTACGCTCCTGAGCCATGTCTATAAGCTGTTTTCGAGAGTCGTCACCAATCGTCTGGCTGCTAGATTTGACGCCTTTCAACCACCGGAACAAGCAGGGTTTCGCAAAGGCCGTAGACCATATCCACACAGTAAGGCAGGTTATGCAGAAGTGCGAAGAGTATAACCAGCCACTGTGTCTAGCTTTTGTGGACTACGAGAAAGCCTTCGACTCAGTCGAGACCTGGGCAGTTCTGGAGTCCTTGCAGCGTTGCCAAGTCGATTGGCGATACGTGGAGGTGCTGAAAAGCCTATATAATATGGCAACGATGACAGTCCAAGTACAAAACCACCGTACAAGACCAATCCAATTGCTCAGAGGTGTTAGACGGGGGGATGTCATATCCCCTAAACTGTTTAACAATGTCCTAGAGGACGTCTTTAAGACGCTAGATTGGAATGAACTGGGCATCAATGTCAACAGCAAATTTCTATCGCACCTCCGCTTCGCAGACATAATAATATTGGCAGAAACACCACAAGTCCTGCAAGAAATGCTGCACATATAGGCGCACAGTTAAAAATGCTACTTTGACTTACCTGAATGTTCTATGAAATAAAAGACACTTTGACTTGAATTTTGATAGTGAAACCCGCCCGTCTAAGAAAAAAGCGCGCGGTCAACCAAACCGCATTGGGCCAGCGTAGTAGGGAGGCCTGTGCCCCTCTGTGGGGACGTATATGGGCTGATAAACAAGAAATGTAAAAAAAAGAAATTTTTAGATTCTCTTTGAAACCTTATTAAAATCGTAGACCTATAGACTCTAAACTAGCGTAAAAATACATAGCTTAATTCATCGTTCCTAATATGTCACGTATAATGTGAAACCTGGACACAAAAATGTAAAGTCTTAAAAGTGTTTTTACTTCACTTGTTCCGTAAAATTTTCTCTAGAAAGTGAGCATTTTCCGATAGAGACTTTATTTTCTTGAGGGTAGCCAAGTAAAAGTGACAAGGAATTACACGGATCGCGAGACAATGTTGAACGCAGATCAACATCGACAGAACCCTCGACATAAAAATGTGGATTGCATTGAGAAATAGCGGGAAAATATCCACCAATTCACCACGTACTTTATACTCTCGCCGGATAACGAAAGCAATTAAAAATCCATTTTCCTTTAGTTTCACAACAAAGGACGAGCGGATGCTCTCTAGACCATTTTATCCTGTTAAACCAAATATTTCAGCCTTCCTGTTATAACACGTGTAAGTATACGGTTTGTAAATACTTTTCTGATAATGACGCTGCTTTCGATCTATTTTGGCTGTAGTCTGTTGAAGTTTCAGGCCAATATTCTCTTATATGAAAGTCTGAGAATTGTTGCATTAAAATCGCCCTGCAAGTTTAGTATAGCAAATTTCATCAAATTTGGTGCGTTTATAACCCCCGACAAAAAGGGAGGTGTTATAAGTTTGACGTGTGTATCGGTATTGTGTATCTGTGGCATCGTAGCTCATAAACGGATGGACCTATTTCAATGCGGATTCGAATCGAAATAGTTCTTAGCTATATTTGAAAAAAATTAGTTTAGCCACGTCACTTTTGCAATTTTGTTGTTTTTTTATTTATCTCTTCCGGGAAAGGCAAAGGAATCTGTGTCCATACAGCTATTTAAAAGCATTGTCTAAATTTTATTTTCATTTTATGTGGCAAGGACCTAAATATCAACGGTTATACAAAATATTTGATTTTAGCGTTATAGAAAATTACATTTCTAGATGTGGACAATGAAACTTTAACTCTGTGTTCGAGGATAACATTTGTGTCTTAACAATCATGGTGTAAGCAATGGGTATAAGTAGCATCCCACAAGACGGCGAAGTTGGAAAGTGATGTTAGTGTCAGATGAATTCTTACATACATATGCAACATGAATAGCAATAAACTCATCACATGAACTGGACATAATTAACACGTCCACTCTCAAAGTTACCTGGAATTATTATGAGAGAATTTCATTACGTCCATTTTGCGGTGTATGGATCGGGCTTTCAAACTAGTTTCAAATAGTTTAAAATTAATATCATTGCAGTTGCGTTTAATCGTGTGCTCTGGACCTAAAAAGTGATTATGAGTTATGAAAGTTATTCAGTGCGAACGCGTCCATTCCGATAAGTGTCAAACGTTCCCTTCCAATTCCACCCAATTCTGGAAGTTATACCAAAGTCTTTCATTGAAAATCTACCTATTTTTTATATTTTATATTTTTTCGAAGTAAGTCTACCTATTTTTTATATTTTATTATATTTTTGTACTAGCTTTCCGCTCAGGCCTTCGTTATTGTGGGAATTTTGGAATAATGTAGCCTATGTGTTAATACAGGGTGTCAGCTACCTCTGTACCAAAGTTGGTCTAGCCGTTTGAGCGTGAAAGAGGAACTAACAACCATACATCTATACTAACAAACTTTCGCGTTTATAATATTAGTAAGGATTTGTGAATGTACTTTGCTGAGTGATTTCAGTCATTGAAGACAAAAAAAAAACAAGAAAAGTGTTAACAAACAGTGCTTCTAATTTCTTGTTGTGTTTGGGCAATCATCGCTTTTACGAATGCACACAAATTATCGGTGAATTATTAGATTTTTTCGCCTACAATAATTTGAGTTAACGTTGTTGTTTCGTTTTAATTTTCTTAGTGAATTTATCGTGTTTAATATATTTAAAATTTGGAATTGCGTTGGTACTTTATTGTTCTTTTGTTATAATTTCGTAAACACAAGCTTTTCCAAGAGATAATATGAAAATAGGAGCACTGTAGCTTGTCTGTACTTATTTATCAAGTTTATTTATACACATGTCATAATGTTATCGTAACTACATATATTATGTTGACTTTCGTTGTCATCCAATTAGACCGACTGAACCAAGTGACTCCTCTCTTATCTGACTCATGAATCAATAAAGACTCATTATTTTATGAAGAGATTGTAGGTTTTCCGCAAGAATGCGAGGGCCTTTTTATAATTCGAACGGCACGGCACGGCATTCCAAATTCTGAATTACCATTGCCTTCTATGTTCTAAGCTTCTAATATTACTATTACTTAGGAGGCAATGGTAATACAATTTTGCCGTGCCGTTTTAGAATTGTAAAAAGGCCCAATGGGCCAATGCACCAATGTTCTTTTCCAATATATATTGGGCTGCACAATAAAATTTACAAGCTTAATTTATAAGTTATTAGACTCTACGGAAGCGCTTGTAGCCTAGTGGCGCCCGCTGATCTCAACCGGTCAGTGAGGCTAAGCAATGTACACAAAGGAACCGGATGAGTGACCAAAGTGCAGCCCCAATAAACATTGAAAAAGATTCAAGTAATCAGTTTGCATAATTGCAGAATTATGCTAGTTTTCCACCCGTGACTGCGTTTGAATTGAAATATTGCCTATATCACTTTTGGGTCCACCAACTATTGCTGGTCGTTCCGACGACGTGAAGAAAGGACAAAGAAACCAACAAACACAATTTTACATTTATATATATTGTTAGGATATTCATAAGGATTTGAATCTTAATTAACCTTTCGCCGTCTACTACTTTTTATAAATATACAAACCTTTTTAAGATCTCTTAATCATTCTCGTCATTAAGAGAACGAGAAAAAGAAAAAAAAATCATACTTGAAGTTTATGCTTGATATCTTTGTGAAAATATATAATTATATACATACTACATATACTTGTAGTCCTAGGTCCTAGAGAAACCCTTCTCCCATTTCAAAGGTAAACTGAAAAATATATGCCTTGTTACCGACGTTTTGAAAGTAGGTAATAAAAAATATATTGGCATTAAAACATGTAGGTAATGTGTCTTCTAACGTTCTAACCCTTTTTTTATGTTGTCAAGCATGTATATCTACTACCCTTATCAACTTCAAAGGACGATACAGAAATAATATCTATTGTGGAGACTGATGAGGGAGAACCTGTAGGGGAAAACTTGTGATATTCTTCGCTTGAGAGGAAAAAATTCCGTTTTCTTTTCCTATGATGAAAAGTAGAAAAAAGACACACTGCACATCCAAATTATTACACCTTGGTACTTTTGCATATTGTAGATCCATTGTTAGGACTGAGAATGAGTTTGCTCTTTTATTGGGCAACTAGCTGCCCGCTCCTTCGTTCACGTGAAATTTCTATTTTTATTTTTTTATTATAAGATGGGTTAACTCTTGACCTCAATCTAGACCAGGGGTTCCCAACCTTTTTTTGTCTACTGCCCACTTTAAGAATAAATTATTTTTTAACGCCCCCCTTTTTAAACATACTTAAAAACCGCTAAGTACTTATAACTGATTATTGAAACGCAACTTTATAGTATTCGGACAGAGTATCTTTTATTGAAAATAAAACAAACATAATCAATTCTTATATAAAAACTAATGTGAAGGTTGAATCTGATGCTGTTCAATAAGTTTGTTGATATCAGGTTCCAATTTACTCAAAAACAGCCGCAAGTCGCCACGTTCGGTAACACGCAAACGATTTCTCTTTTTAGTAAGCAGCGTTGCCACAGCACTAAAACCACGTTCACACAAATATGACGATGGGAATGCTATCAAGAATCGTTGAACAATTGACCACAATCCAGGGTACAATTGCAGGATCGGTTTTTGAAGCCAAAATTCTTGATATCCATTTTTGAACTTGATTTTTATTTCTTCGTTTGTTGTCAATTCTATAAGTTCTTCTTCCAGCTGAGGTGACATTGCTATGTTGACATTTGAAAACGGATCTAACACCCAGTCTGGTATTTCCAAGTTTAAAATGTCCTAGTATCGTTCGGTGAAGTCAATGTGGAGGTTTTCCAAATGTTGGCAGTAGGCAAACAAGTCGTCGTTACTGCAGGATACTGATAAATTCGGAAAATTGTGAAACTCACGTCTGCCCATATTCTTTTTGTGCAGAAGCAGTTTGGCTGCGAAAGCAGCAACGACATTTTTTGTTTTAATTAAATTTAGTTCATCGCCTTGCAGTTGGAGGTTCATGTCGTTGAACAATTTATACAGGTCTGTCATGTAAGCTATATCATTCTTTGATGTTATGAGCTTGTTGCGCAGTTCTGTATCTTTAGTTTCCAAGAACTCTATCACAGAGTCAAACAGGTTGTAAAATCGAATCAGACAATTGCCTCTTGACAGCCAACGAACTTCAGTATGAAGCAATAAACGGTTGAAATCTTCGTCATTAGTAACACAAAGCTGATGAAATAATCTATCATTCAAAGAGCTGCTACGGATTTTATTGACTGCTTTGATGACATATTGCAGTGATTGAAATAGTCGTTCACTTAAGTTTCTAGCAACCAAATGTTGTCTATGAATAACGCAATGTATAGCAAGGACATCTGGAATTTTATTTTTTAAGTACGCTATGAAGCCTTTATGGCGCCCTGTCATAGCCGGAGCGCCATCCGTAGCAACTGATATAATATTTTTCAAAGGAATCTCTTTTTCTTCACAAAACTTTTCCAATGTATTGAATATGGTTTCGCCTTTTGTATCTGTCTCCAAATTTCTGGCAAACAATAGTTCTTCACGTATTTTCTCATCTTTAATAAACCTCACGTAAGATAGCAACAACGCTTCATTAGTTGGTAAAGTGGACTCATCGAGCTGAATTGAGAATTGACTAGTCCTCAGATGATTGCACAATGATTCTTCAATGTTTTCAGCCATTTCATCAATTCGTCTTTGCACAGAATTATTACTCAAAGGAATTTTTCGGATAATATCTGCGGCCGGTTTATGAAGCACAGTAGTCATTACTTCCTTTATTGCTGGCAAAATTAACTCTTCTCCGATGTTGTGTGGTTTGCCTTTTTGAGCAATTAACAAAGAGATATTGTACGAAGCTCGAAGTCCGTCGTCATCTTGCTTAGCAGCCGCCGAAAATAGTTTTGATACACTTGGCTGAGTATTATGCTTCTTCTCTAGGTCTTGAAAATATGCTACATTCTTGTCTTTCTTATCTGGATGCATTTTATTCAAATGATCTTGCAGTCTTGAAGGCTTCATTGCTTCGTTCGAAAATGTTTTTAGACATAGAAGACACAAAGGCGACGACGGGTTTGTGGGATTTTCAATAAATCCGAATTTAATATATTCCGCAGAGTATTGCCGTCTCTTCTTTTTTACTTCCGACATTGTTTTGTTTTGAGAAATATGTAAGTGTTATAATGAAGTACTGCTTATCTATTATGCGCGAAACCGCAAATGAAAATAAAATAAATTTACGTCGTTTATATAGGATTGCATAAGCAGCACGCACCAACAGGAATAAGACAAACGTGCATAAACTCGTTTATCTCATTCGACGCCCAATCGTACTCGACAAGCAAGAACAAGTATTATAGAACCAGCCGATTGATACAGGAATGTACAAATCGGATTATTTAACAAAAACTTGTTAAAACATGATTGCCCGCGGTCTATTATATCGAACCGAGTTTGAGCTATATCTTAATTAATATTAGTTGATGTTCACAAGATGTAGTCGAGAGTCGAGAGCTCAGTCGGTGTCTAAGAGTCTTCCTAGCTAGGTAGATGAAATTATAAATCGACCCCAAAGCCCTACACAACGCCCCCTTTTTTTTCTGGGTCTCTTACCGCCCCCCTTTAGGCCTGCAGCGCCCACAAGGGGGCGTTATCGCCCACGTTGGGAAAGACTGATCTAGACCATAAAGGTCAAAGATGAGGTCGACGATGGAGCGAGTTAACCCAGAAAATGCCTATAAAGGAAATAGAAAATGAAAATAAAAGCCGAAAATCACCACAGCAGACCCGAAACAAATCCTTGAATCCTTGATTCCGAGGCGTTTGGACTACGTGTTCTATTCTATTAAACATTTTATTTTTCATTTCTCGAAGAAAAAATCGTAAGGAGAAAGCAAGCGAAAAGTTTAAATTGAGAAATCTGGGTTTCATTTCCATTCTCTACGTTTAATTATTTATATTTCACATTTTATGATTTAGCGACTTTGTTATTAACTAAAGTTTTGCTTACAACGCAGTACTTAATATTTTATGTAGACCCTCGGGCACTCCCTCTAACTAGACCTGTGCCTAAATAAACACTATACCACGGATATTCATAGCTTTGTATAACGTTGATTTGGCAGCGAAGGGTGGTAATGCGAAGGAAGCTACTTTCAAATTATTTCTAGTCTGGGGTCGACGCAATGCGTAAGCGCGAGAGGTTTTGTATGCAGAGGTAAAAGAGAGACACTGTGCTACTCTTCATCATTCTAATTCATAATTATACTTGTACAATAAAGGGTTGAGTTAAGGCGACTACAGCACCTAAATTACGATTTTATGATGCGTAGATAAGCATGACACACTGCATTAAATCGAAGAAAAAAATAATACGGTAATATTCAGGACATAAACTAGATAAGTAGTTCGCTGAAAACATGATTCAGCACTTTTGGTTCGATAGAAAAAGCTCACGAAGTCACCTCTAAATACCAATATTGTGTATCTTTTAAGCTGTAAAAACGTCAGTAAAATGCACACAGAAACTTGAATTTGCTATCAAAATGTTCGTTATTGAACACTCTCGATAAGTAGTTAACGCATTTTTCGATTTAAGCTGTTACCTTTCCATAAATCTCATTTTTCTAACTTTTGAACATGTTTTTACGCACGCACGCTTTCATAGTCAGTAAACTTCGTGTATCGACACTGTTCGCACTGCCGGCCCAGGCCTGTTGAGAGACGGAGATGGCACTATTCCTATGTGTGCTGCCTTTATCGGGTGCTGTAGTCGCCTAAAGAAATGCTGACATTTTTGCGTTGACATAACTGTTTCTAGACCTTATCACTTTGAGTATGTAGTATTTGTTAGTCATTGCCTTATCATCTCTTAAGGTAGACTGGAAGAATTCTACCGTTACGTCATAAAAAGGTGCTTTAACCATTTTTTTTCCCAAGTGTGCATTTTATATTTTAATCTTTAGTAATTTGTATTGTGCCGTATTGTAAAATCCTTTATTCTACATTAAACAAAATAAGTTCCGGCCAAACGTAAGCGTTGACTTTGAATTAATACCTTATCAGACGTAAAACATGCATGGGTAAGAAAACAATGCAACGGCTCTACTTTCAATTCTATTCAAATCTGGAATTTTAGGTGAAGTTATTTTCTAAACTGGTCGTAATTTAAATTATAAGTTTTGCCATCAAGTAGTTTCTTTGAGGCCTACCTCAAAATCCTTATCGACTATGCCATATGCTGACTTATGAGCTTTTTTTAAATGTGCGATTCGGTCGACTAATGCCCCTTCTAACCCCATAGACCGAATCTCTTCTTCTTTTACGTCATCGATTTAATCATAAATATTTTATAAGAGCTAAAAGTTGAATACAATGATATTGTGTTTTCATTCAACAGCATAATAGCCACTAGAATTCCGCACGCCGGGGCAAATAGTTCGGTAGGCTCAGAACAGCTTTTAATGCGACGACGACGTCGGGCGGAAAATGTGGCTCAGTATTTATATGGTTGTACAACTGAGCGATAGTTAATCAGCAAAGTGCATTGTGAGCAGGAAAGGTTGGATATGGATGGTTGGAAAGGTTGGACTGAAGGATGTATGTCTGTCCCCTAACATCCCATACATCACACACACACATACCCACACAAGCACACATCCACACTCGCACACATATACACACACGCTCGTACACACACAATTACCCTACATAAAACAGACACCTTTTTTAGTTTTTGGTTAAGTTTTAATTTTATGCTTAGTCAACGCCAGTTAATTGTTCCGTATTAGGTAATGTTTTAATGTGTAAAATTGTAGGTACTGTTATTTTATGGTTCACTTCTTTCTTTCTAATTTAAAATATTATGAACTCAGAGTCTTTTGACTTACGCCTTGTATTCGACTACCATTTCTTTGTTTTCACCAACCTCGCGTACATCGCAATGCGTCTTGACAAAATACTATCGAGCTTCAGCGATACGTTTCTGTTTATCGTAGGAGAGTGAGAGGAACGCAAGTTTACGACGTTCCAGACAATCGTTCGGCACTACGCGACTTTGTTTTATGGTGCCACCCGCTTCTGCTGATTTGTGACCGAGAAATGTTTGCGACATCAATTTTGCCCGACTGTAATCAAATATTCTCCTCTTTGAACCGCAAATACAAAACCATTGTTGATCTATTTTTAATTTTGAAGCTTTTGTTGAGTATAACATAAAAAAGGAATACATTTTATTTGTGAATCTGGGGTTCATTTGTATATAAATGAGAAAAAAATAATTTGTAATAAGTTTTTATTCCAGTGATTTTATCCTTTGCCATGTAATACGAATAAATCTGGGCAGATTAAAAATATATAGCTAGATAAAAATACTTTATTGCATATTTAAAATGGTAAGAAAACAAAAATAGTACAAATTTACAAACAAAATACTTTAGGAAAGAGATACATTTTGCTTCTACGGTTAATATAGAATTATAGAGGTACCTATTAATAATATAGTTTCAAAAATACAAGGAGTGAGGTTCAAATTCATATAACATAAAAATTAAGTATTTTCTGTATTTTCTTAAGATTATGCTCTTAGGAGCATTTTATCAGTTTTATCCCTAGTACATAATAATTCAATGTTTTATCCATCATCCGTAATTTTTCAAGATGTCGATCGGAAAGTAAGCATGGAAGACTCAACACTAATGTAAAACCCTTATTCTAGAAGATTTAATGGGCCTTTTTTATCAGCCAAATGGGACGGCAAAATTTTATTACTATTGCCTCCTATGTTCTCAGCTTCTATCATTACTAGGGACACATAAGGTCCAATCTCTACCTAATACTCGATTAGTCAATGTCTGGCACTTCTGTAATATACAAAAAAATATAAAAAATCTGTAATATACCGTACAAAAGTCCTTAAAAAAGCCGTGGTTGTTTAAAAATAAAGCGGGAAGTCTAGCTGCAGGTAATAGTCGTTACTGTGTAATTGTTCAATGTTCATTCCTGCGTGCAGTTTAACCGAGCCGTTGCCTTGCCCACTGACTGAGCAAGGTGAACGTCAAGTGGAAACACAAGCGAGTATATTGACTGTGAATGACCAAGTAGTTAGAGGACGGATTTCCCTTTTCTGATGTTTCACCATAGATAAAAAATGCTCTTTATGGTACTGAACGTTTTCTAGCTAAAGAAAAACAAATAAATTTGAAGAATGAATAAATGTTACTACCATTCTTACATTTTAAATGAGTTCATAGCGGACACGATAGATAGTTCTCTAAAAAGATAAACTTTTCCCTTTCCCTTGCTAAAGCAAAACAATTTTAAATTGTGTTTTAATAGCTCAGCAGTTCAAGCACAACCTGCTCTCAAATGATAAACAATTTCATCTTCGCGTTATCCGAGTGATGTGACACACAAGTTTATCGCAGGTCGTACTAGGCTTGGTAGTGTGAATATCTTCGCCAATCAGTTATTTTTTAAATGATAAATACCTCAGCAATAAAGATAATAACTTTAAATATGGTGTAAAAAACAAACTACTCAATGTATTGCAGTCTAGCCAGTTAGCTATACTGTAATATGACTACAGTAGTTTGAAGTTCTGTAAAATAGCGCATACGGCCGCTGTATGGGGCTGAAAAGTATGTCACACTTAATAACGGTTCTCTTCTAGTAGTCGTTTAATGCAATACCAACGCAGACACTGTACAACTTTTGCATTCGTTCACTACATCTCATTTCACATGTGTCTCTTTATTTCTTTGTCTCCATGAAAAGGACATCTTCACGGCATTTTAGTTTCTAGTTTAATGCCTCTATGAATATAAATAAGTATTTAGTATTGTATGAGAATTCGATGTATTAAAATGGGCGTTAAAAACTCATAAACGCATTTAATAAGCGTAGAATAACAATGTTTGTTCAATAATTTCATGTTCATCTTATATTCCCATCAATTTTAAAGCATTATAATAATAAAATCGGAAATAGAGACAGCGAAACAGTTGTTCTTTTAAACACAATAACAACGCCGCACAGTCAAAGGCTCACAGTAACGATGGGGTCCCTTGGAACACACAAAAGCACAGACATCAAGATATAAAACTCTGACGCATAGATTAGTAAAGTTCGCAATTACATGGGCAAAAAAGACTATCAAATTAACTATTTGTCTACAAATAAACCTTTTCTAACATATTTAACCCGCAAAGTGCAGTTGAAATTTCGGAAATTAACAAAGATATGAAATTATCATAACATGAACAAAGCTTTTATATGAATGACTGGCAGAAAATCAATTTATGCGTCATACCACTGAACGTGGTTGAATCAATCATATTATTACTCTTTCATATAATTTGTATTGGTAACCAACATTCAATTGTTGAATGGCGTGGCCACAAGTACGAAGTCGATTTTTAATAGTACTGCTAATTTATTTATTCTTTGCAGAAATGGACTCCATCGTTCCGGCACGAAAAGGTAAGTTTAATATTCAATTTTTCAACGCACACACACCAACGAACGTCCAAGAGTACGTTAAACTACTCTTCATCACTATCCGCGAAAATTCTCCGTCGTTCTTATAAACCCATAACAAATTTTTAATATCCACTAGAGATTTTATCTAGATAGGTTTATAAAGAAATTTACATTACACCGACAAGTAGAAACCTATAAGTAGTAAATATTTTTATAAAATCTAGAGAGACAAACTATTTTATAAATCTCAAAGCCCCGATGGTGGCTGTTGTGTGTCTACGTAAACAATAACAACAAATTATTCAGAAGCCTCAACAAACACCGCCGTTCGCTTGTCTTATCTGGAATCAAGCGATTACTTTCTGGTTTGTTCTGTCCTTCATGTGAGGAAATTGATAATGCTCAAATTGGATCCTCAGAACACGTCGATTGGCTTATTCTTCCCCTCATCCATCAGCCTGGGTGACCGCGACGTGACAATTTACCCAGTAAAATTACAATTCCATGAAATTAGGATAAGTCAGGTTATGTTATGTTAACAAATATGATTTATTTTTTGATTAGTGAAATACACGATACACGCACTTCTTTACAGGGAGTTAGGAAAAGTATTGAAGGCCTTTAAACACACGCTGTTTAAATGAAATAAGTTATAACAAAAACATCATATAAAATAAATCCCAATACCAACTCATAAGAAATAAGATCAAATACCTCACACAGATACAACGGTGTGATGTGCATTCAGGTGTATGTTGATGTTTTGAATTGGTAGGGTTCAACAATCAACAATAAGTTTATTGTTTAATAAAACTTAAACTTTTTTTAAGTGAATATGTTCAGTACTTTATTCTACTTTTACAGCATATAGTTTAAAGCTCCTCAGAACTTTTACTAACACCCTCTCTAAACAGGTAATTACAAAACGGAAAATAAAGTCACTTTACGACAATGTATTCAGTAAATCAATGTATTATTATTAATGTTGTAAACAAAAGAAATCTGAGAGCTTGTGGTAGGACAACTGCTTTCTTTTCCTTTCTATTAAGATGAAAAACGTTCTTCATTTTGTCGATCTAATAATTCATATCCTTAATTTCGGTACCTAATAAATTTTCTATCTGTACACAGCAACCGCCTTAACTTAGTGAACGCCTATGTGCAAAGGATTCTATTGTTGCACATGTGCAAAGGATTCTATTGTGCATTCAGGTGTATGCACAATAGAATCCTTTAAGTTAAGGCGGTTGCTGTGTGCAAAGAAAGCAGTTCGTAAAATCCTTTCTTAATCCTTATCTACGTCATAAAAGGAAACTTTGAGCCAACTAGGTCTAAGGGTTTGGGCTGGACGTAGATGACTCAGTGAGTCAGGACCTGTAATTTTATATATAAACGTTCACGAGTGGAAATTCGTTAGTTTCAGTACATCCACAACGTTCCTCCAGTAAAATATTTGGGCTCATCACGCAGTAGAGGTCGGAGCATAAAATAATTTACATAAATCTTCACTAAGCACCGTGATTTAGTTTTAATTTAGGCATTGAATCTAGTTAGGACTAAGGTAAGAGAAACTTTTAACGCTTTAGCTTGTTGATAATTTTGCTCGAGCATATCAAATAATTAATACAAAAACTTTGATTTATTTTTTATTTATCATTCATATTTTCCCTGACACAGTTCTTCAGACATCCTGAAATGAGAAAAAATGTTGCAAAATGGTCTCATTGTGGAAAAATCTGTAGTCTTAGATTCGAATCCCGGTTGCACCAAAATACTGTTCTTTTAAATTCCAGCTTCTATTCAAAGGCTTAAAATGGATACATTGATACTTGCTAGACTGAAAGTTTAGAGAGTTCTTTGTGCAATTGGACCTTTTGTACACATCTGTCGGGCATTCATCGTCTTACAGGTAGCAACTAATAATTGCACATGTTTTCAAAGCAGTGGTATCGTACGTACTTGCGACGAATTACCGTGAACAATAAGTCGTCAAATCATAACGAGTGTAAAGGCTTTTCAGGATGTACCTGTTTGTCTCCATTTCGCCACAAGCGGCGACACTGTGGAATCGATCATGTCATCAACATATTCATTTAAGTGCTTTAAACAGGGCGAGAATGGGTCACCTTATTTTTATATTTCACGCTTTGAAATAACCGTTCTTGATATGCTTTTATGTGGGTCGATGATGTTTGCGGTATCATGCTGTGTTATTTCATAGGATTTTTCTTTTTTGGGTAGAAAACAAACACCATATTGATATCTTAACTATTGTCAGAATAAATTATCAACCTATTACGTAGCCAGCGTGATTCGTTTCGGAAATTCATGAGGAGACGTATGTCTTGTGGAGATGTTGACCAAATTATTTAGACCGTTCCTAGGTGTAGCTATTGTTAAACCTCTCCCCCATTTCCTAACAGGTAAGGAATGCATTTCATTTCTGATTTGCCAGATATTGTAACGCTTGTTATTAACTAAGTATTCTAGAGTGGAAAGGGGTTAAATAATTTACACCATCTATATTTAGCTTGACCAATTGCTGATGTTCGCAAAAAATAAAGAGAAATGGGAATTCCATTGTAATGATGCCAAATTGTATTTTATTTTATCAGGCATTGTTCTTAAGATAAATACGATTACTTCTGTGGCGGAGAAAATGTCAATAGATAACTCTGAAGAAATCTTGTTATACGTCGGTTTTGAGTGTTAACATTTTGTTGTACTTGTTTACTTAAATGATTTTAGTTATAATAATTTAGCTTATCCTATCAGACACAACACAACTTTGAAGCAGCAGACTTCGTTATAATTTCAAAGGGTCGCTTACCTCCTGTAATAGTTTTATTTTGCTAAGCCTTTAAGTCTATTGCAGTGTAATTTGTATTATATTTTGTTTGCGTATACGCTAAAGGAAACTTCACGAGGAAAACTAATACAGTCTTGTTCTGTGATTTTCCTGTTTTTTCCTTCGTTCCTGTTTTCAGTTCCTTTAGATATACATTGATAAATATGTTTATAAAAGTTTACAAAAGGTCCAACGGGCCAACCGGTTTTGCTTCCTTTCAATTTGCAGGGAAACCAAGAAAAATCCAACAGTTTAACTTACAGAGCTATTTGATTTCACACAATCTATTTTAAAAGCCCTCAAAATGTCATTCTAATTAAGGTAAACTGCGTATCATCTTCATTACTAGGAAAATTTTAAAAAAAGAATGATATAATTAATTGATGAACATTTTCAAGCTTTGAGCCTGAATACCCTCATATAATATGTGTATATAATAGGTACTGAGTTCTCTTGTATGTAGTGAAATCTCTGGGGCTCCCTGTTATAAGGGTTTTCCTCAAGAACATTCATAATTCAAACGTAATTAAGAGCTCTAACATACGACCCCAGAAACCTGAATCTAGGATGGCAGCTAGGATGGTATACGCAAATTTATTTCTATAGAATACGATTCTTAGCTGAAAGTAATTTTTTTGTTCCATAATTTATTTTCCCATGGTTGAAAATGGACTTAAACCATTTTGCAAATAATATTATTGCCATGTGGTTTGTTTAAAATAGAATATACAGTTTTGTTTAGTTACTTGTACAGAAAGGAATAGGGATGTTGCCAATTTTTTTTTTAATTGTTTATCTTAAGAAGGATCTGAATCCAAAACCCAAAACCGAAACAATTTTTGAAAACTATTGAGAAATAAAAAAGTTACAATCTATTCAATTTCAATAGAGGGGGAAACTGTCAAACAACGAAAAAGAGATGCACTTTCAGGCGTGTGACGTCACCGTCATTTGTTTGCATAGATAAAAACGAGATAGCTAGCTCTCCCCACAAAACGAGATAGCTAGTCTTACGATAATATAAATGCTAATAACTTGTTCATTTATAAACCAATTTTAATGCTGTTTTCGGATATTGATATATTTCTAGCATTATTTTTTGTTTCACATACAATAATTCATAAAATCAAACACTGTCACCTCCCCTCTGTTGGGTCTTGACAAAGAAAAAGGCTCAGTTTCAAATCATTATCAGCATTCATGAAAGCTTCTTTAATTCCAAAATAATAAAATTACAAGATAAATAGCGTCAGTCAAGCAAAATCCATATTGTCGAATTGTTTGTTCTATCTTTTGTTAACCTAGGTAAAAAATATGGCATTGTAAACCAATATTTCGGAACGAACGTCTTACTTGCACAGCCTGGTTATTGGTCTTCGGTAAAGTAGCTGTCCCTCTTTCTTTTAAAAATACGTCATTTTTCATGATCATATTATTTATTTGCAAGATTACAGTACATTAATTGGTCAGTAACTAGGTGTGGTGATCCATGTAATAATAAAGTATACAAATGTTAACATTTCACCTAATTTCCTAATTGATAGTATGTTGTTATTTTTCAAATTTCTTTCGATCTGAACGTGCAAATACCTTGTGCATTCAAGTAACGTGACCTGTTAGGACAACATGTCCGCTATCATTTCTAACCCCCGACGCTAAAAGAGAGGGGTGTTATAAGTTTAACGTGTCTGTCTGTGGTATCGTAGCTCCCAAACGGATCAACCGATTTTTGTTTTGTTTTTTTTGTGTCACAGATAATTTTATTCAGAGTGCTCTTCGCCATGTTTCATGAAAATCTGTTGAGCCGTTTAAAAGTTAAACAAGCAATCGAATGTCGAGGGTGATTCAACATTTTTAATTTTAGTGTTATATTCTTTAGAAGTTATAACATAATAATGTACTTTTAACAATAATGCATCAAAAGGTTTGTAAGACGATTTTACAAACAGGAACGCGCCGTGTAAGTCAGCGGTTTGAGACAAGACGTTAAAACGCGAGAATTGATCATACCTAATTAACTTTTTTCTTTTAATATCTCGTTAAGTATTGATCCGAGCGAAAAAGTGTCAAAAAACCTTTTTGTAGAGAATATAATATTACTTGAGTAAAGGATTTTTTTTGCTATAAGGCACCGTTTACGAGTTATTTAAGAAAAACTTAAAAAAGGGACCTTTACCTGTGAGCTCCACCCATATCAATTACGATTTTCAGTATGTTGCTTCAGACAATATCCCTACAACTATGCCAAAAATCGCTTTTATATGAATTATTTCCCCTATTTGGCAGTAGTTGGTGTTCGTGGATTGGGCTAAAATGTCATACTGTCAATTTTCATCTTGTTGACGTAAACAAGGACGGCATTACATTCAAATAAATTTTAACTTTAATGAACATTTTAACCGAGTGTAAGTGTCCCCAATCGATTTTCAAGGTTTTATCGTGCGCCGCCATATCAAAATGGTGGCCGGGAAGTAAGCCAGGCTTCCAACAAAAATATAACTACCATTTTCAAAGATAACCGCCTCCTTTATTCGACACTTAAACGAACTTTGTCGTGTGGTGATTGGTTGAGAATAACACCACCCCATCTCTTTCCGTGGGTGTCGTAAGAGGCGACTAAGGAAACACAAATGAGACCTGCCTCCTAGTAATCCATCCCAGGCAACGACAGTTCATTTTTTTCTGAATCTGAGGTGTCGTCCTATGGTCTCATGCGGTGTGGTAGGCTCTGTAAAGGGCCGTCTGGTTCGCGACCACCCTCCTACCGAAGTCCGACGCCAAACAGCCTGCTGTGTTCCGTCGGTGCGTGGGAGTACCAGTGCCTTTATAGGCATTTTCTGGGTTAACTCGCTCCATCGTCGACCTCATCTTTGAACTTTATGGTCAAGATTGAGGTCAAGAGTTAACCCATCTTATAATAATAAAAAAAAAACTTATTTTTATATATCGATATAGTATACTCATGGTTTTTGTAGTTAAGTGCTTGGTCATTTACAAGCGCCGTTTGATTTGATACCACTATTTATAAACACTTTTTACGATTCACGAAATACATGGTACAAAATTTAGGCATTTCAGCGAGCCTATACATAGACGGTCTTTATCTTAGACAAGAGTATACCAAGAAAAACGCTTTCTAAAAGTATTCTGCAAGAATTAATCTAAAAGTTTTATCCTTTACATTTTTTATGAGCCCAACTTGTTTTAGAGGACCTGTTGAACGATCTAATTAAAAGATGCCGATTTTGTCTTTGTGGCGTCCTTGAGGCGCCACTCGACTCGAGATCTCTACCTACGCTTTAAGGCAGGGTTTCTCAAACTTTTGGCTCCACGAACCCCTGTTGAAGGTTTCCAGATGACAGCGAACCCCTTGACTAACCAAAGGTAACAAATACAGTGTCAAAAGAAATATCTTTTTAAAATTAATGTGATGGGTGTTTTTTGTCGCAAATTAAGTCAATCTTAGGAGTAATTTTGGACAAAGTGCCGCACGTGCCCGCCAGTCATCAAGCCGCCACCATCACGTAAATCTTGCCGCGAATCCCCTACCGATGAATGGCGAACCCCTAGGGGTTCGCGTACCCCACTTTGAGAAACCCTGCTTTAAGGGATCCGTGAGGCTTACCGCTGCTGTTTTTCAGCTTATTTTCGTATCATTCCTTATAAACGAGATTCCCTTTGTTACTTAAGTACTTAACTAAAAGATAAGAGCTGCATGTTGTATCGATACGAACATTTAAGACTGGGCAGCTTAAAATAAATTAATACAAATTAAGGGAATTATTCCAGGCTATTAATCTTTTCTTATGGAAAACGTTATGTTATAGATACGTAATTTAGAATTGATTAACCTAGTATTAAAAGCTAAAACGGCGGCGGCACGGCGTGTAGAGAAAGTAAGAAAAAACTTAAGTATAAGTTAAAATAGGCGATTTCAAATTTGTGTTTACAATTCTTGTAATTGTTGTGAAAATATAGAAAAGCACTAGCTTGCCACCCGCGGCTCCGTTATACCGTGCCTGTGGGATAAAATGTAGCCTATGTCCTTTTTCAAGGTTTAATCTATCTCTGTACCAAATTTCATCAAAATCGGTTTAGTAATTTAGCCTTGAAAACGTTATAGACAGACAACTACTTTCGCATTTATAATATTAATAGGGATGTAATGATTGTGAATTATTTCTTCCAAACTAAGTTCGAGTATTTAGTGACTTTCCGTAGTATCTCATTGGCGAAGGGGTAAATACTTCGGTAACTGGCCACCTGCCGTTCACTGGGTAAAAATGCCCATTTCGTGGGTAATTACCCCGGCCGTTTAAGTAGAACGTGTACACTGTACAAGGGCCATTGTTTATGCTGTATCCTGACACAGAAAGGTACATTTAATGCTTTTGGGTATATTAGCACTACTTGTTATAGATTGTTAAGTTATCGTTAGATTTAGTGAGTATTCTATGTATATTAATAGCTAAAAATGTACATAAATCATACATAATAAACCATCCACTATTGCTTTTCCCCTTTTCTTCTGCTTTTATTTAAAAACAACCTAATTTATTACAATAAAAGTTTTCAAAAATGTATTACAATGTACTAACGTCTGGTGGCCCTGGGATCTTTTAATATTATCCCTATCACAAATAGCGCGCAAGCAAGCCTAGTATAGCCTGGTATTATGAACGAAGGTTAAGTTTAGAGCGATATATTGGAAAGCAAACGACTTATGCCTGTAGTGGTACCAACTTTCCGGGCGACCGCAGCAGTGGTGCCAACTTTGCCGGGTAACCTCGCGAGAACCAGAGTTTCCTGACTGCTATAGCTATGCCAGGTACAGATTTCTCCCCAACTAAGCTTAATAAACTTTACGTCAAATGAAACACGACAGTTTTGCCTTAACCACATCTTTCGGAGCATCTGTTTGTTAGTTGTGTAATTTATTGTGCATTAATGTAATGATTCTTTAAGGGATATCGTGTTTAGTTTACAGGTACACAAGTCTGTGTACAAACCTATACACATAAGTAAGTTCCAATTACTAAAGACATAGAAGGAAAAGAAACAAAACATTAAAAAGAATCACTACAATGTTTTATCTGTCTTCAAAAATAATGTTGTTCGAAAAAAAGTACACATTCTTTTTCTAAAAAAAGAAACACACTGGTATTCATTTTAATGGAACCTTAATGGAACCACTATTTTTCTACCATGCTGTAGTGCAAAAATAAACGCATTTCGACAATATAGAAAATGGGAAAAAGTATTTTTAAAAGTACTAGGTATACTAACTAGTTTTAACATGCTATAACGAGTTCTTACCACCATTGTTGTAACTGCGAGAATCCTTAATAATATTTAATTATATTTATTCACAGTTAAAGTACTAAAAGAAAAAAGTTACTATTTGGCGGTTTAAGATTAACACTACGGTCTATTAAACTTATTCTTTTGCCACTGTGATTTTTGAGTAATGGAAAGTATGGATTTTTTTTAAACAATAAAAAAAAATCGGTAAACCAATCGCGTGGCTGTAATTACTGGGCAGTGGGCACGCCAAACCGCTATCATGGACAAATTGCTCAAGCGAATCCACGAGAAACTGGACAAAGCGCTTACAGGGTGTACTCCATTTTGCAATAAAAAATAATAATAACAGCGTAAAACACGAAAACCAGCAATTTACATCGTATTTTCAAAGCGGCGTATTACATGGTGTAGAGCCAAAAATAGGTAAATAACAAAAACTTCCGAACTACATTTCCTGGAAAAAACAATGACTTGTTGCCAATCATTGTGATAGGTGTTCTCCACCATTTAAATATTTGCTAAGCTATCCTTAACTTCCTGTGTAAAGGAGAAGGGCTGGAAAAAAAATGTTACCTCATTTGTTGTGTACTTATTGTGTGCGCAATAAAGCTATCTGTATTTTTGACCATACGATATTACCAACGACATTTTAATTTACAATTAGAACAAAAGCTTTCACTGAAATACGTAGTAGCTACCTTTATAGGCGTAAAGAAACACTTGTTGCTAACATGAAAATGGAGCCGGCTCCTTAAATTAAATTAAATTACTCAAGAAATTTGTAGCTTGCTGTTCGACGGAATCCAGCATCATTATTAACATAAATCAGAATAATAAATAGGATCGTTCAAAAATTAATTTCACATTCAAGCTTGAGTCAGAATTTAATACCAAAATGTTTTGAAAACATGAGTGAGCTGAGTAGCTGCCGTACCATTCGCTTGTTGGAAATCTGAATTATCTTCTCACTGAAGTATAACGAATAAGTATTTTAAAACGTTAAAAGGCTCCTTTCCTGTTTGCATTTATACCTACATTTATGCCTTAACTAACTTTGCGCCTGATACTTCGGTTCTGTGGAAATTCGGGAAAATTATGTAGCCTCTTTGTTAATCCAGGGTGTCAGCTACCTCCAAACCAAATTTTATCCAAATTAGTCCAGCTGTTTGAGCGTGAAGAAATAACAAACATACAAGTAAACACATTCACACACACACTCACAAACTTTCGCTTTTATACTTATATTAGTGTGATGTGATAGTATGATGTAACTACGAGATGTGACACAAATGCAGTAGTCGAAGTATCAAGTTGCCATGGCCGAAATCCCTAGGGATTCCAACCTATTTTTTTGTTTATTGAGGGCCAACAAACAGTTTCACAAAAGTTCACTTAAAGACTAGGTAAAGTTACTGTGGAACCAAAATCATCGTTGGCAATGGTATGGATTACTAATTAGAATAAATGGTTGGTGGCCGGTTGCCGCCGATAAACCTACAAACTGCAGGGTAATCGAGTTATTCAGTAAGTATTAACCCCCACAAAAAAAGAGAAGCGTTATAAGTTCGGCGTGTGTATCTGTGTGTATGTCTGTGGCAACGTATATAGCTCCTAAAAGAATGGCCCGATTTCGATGCGGTTTTTTGTTTTAAAGCGGACGTGATATAACATATTTAATTTTAAGACTTATACAGGGCTTTAGGGAAATCTCTTTTTACCTCTTGAGTAGTTAATCAGTCCATGAAACTGAACAACTTCCCCAAGGAACATAGGTCAATATACAAAAAAAAATTTTGATCTCCCATACAAAATGCGCTATATGCTGATTGTATGGGAACTCAATTTTTTTTTTCGTATTTTGACCTATGTTCCTTGGGGAAGTTGTTCAGTTTCATTGTTTGATGAATCACCCGAGAGGTTGAAAGAGATTTACCTAAAGCCCTGTATATTAATTAAATATTATCAAGAATAAGAAGACGTAAAACTATGTTGCTCCATGCTGTCCAAAGTTAAAGAAACAGGCAGTGACAACGCTGCTCACTGCTTTCAAATGTAGTCTCTTCATAAGATTCAACGTGGCCTAACTAAATCTGATTCCATGAGGTAGCTACTTTGAGTAGTGTTACGCTTCTGCCATATAATTTTTTTTTATTACAGGCTTTTATTTTGACTTTCCCTGTTAAATTTGATCCACTTCCTGGTTTCCGATTGAGCTGAAATTTAGCATGCATATGTATAAACGCATGACAATGCAATATTATGATGACAGGGAGCTGATCTGATGCTGGAGCTGGAAGGTGGCCACAGGAACTCTGCAATATACGACACAACTCTATCGAATTTGGTCTCGTTCGATTCGTATTGACGAGTACTTTGCTCCTTTATGGCAGAAAAGCATTTTATTTAAAGTTTTTTAATTTTAGAGATATTTTGAATCTGTGTGCACCCACAAGCTATGTAAAAGGCATGGTCGCAATTTCTCGTTGATTACTCTAGTGTAATCACTTATTCTGCGCCATTGTTTGCTGTTTCTCCTTTGATGCATATTCTGATAAATTTGCAGTAAATTAGGAGGCTTATAATATGTATATTTATTTGTTATAATGTGATTCAAGTTTGTAAAGTGTAAAGTTTTAAATAAAAGTTTAATTCGAATTTTATTTGTCTTAACCTTAACTGGTAAAATAAAAATTAAGATATATCTATAAAAGCTTCGAGAAGGGATAGCTGAGCTGACCAAAAAAAGTATAGTATATTTTACGACATTCCCTTTTATGATTCTACGTGAAGAACTGACGATTTCGCTCTTTCTTGGTAACGTTCGTCTCCTTTCAAAATTGATTGTTATTTCCACAATTGAAGCAATTACATTGGTTCTGATAATTTTGATCAATTAATTTATAGCGACCTAGACTATATTGCTATATTGAGATCATTTTATTTAATCCTTTGATCAGTCTAGCTTTGATTTGTTTTCAATTGACACGCAGTAATCTACATTCATTAATAATAATTTAAGATAAACTAAATCTTAAAATAACATTCTTTTGTAACTAAAAAATTACAAAAGAAAAGAGTCTTATGGCTGAAAACGATAAAATGAGCGCGTTTATATGGCAACAAAAACATGGTAACAATCACTAATTAGCATTAAACATAGATATTGTTTGGAATAAATTGGGCTAAGTTTGAGCAGGAAACCCAACTTTGTCGAGTCTCGATGTTTTATTACCAGAGACGGCGTTTGCTTTGTAACAAGGCCCTATTTATAACATACCTAACTGTGATAGCCCAGTTGATAATGAGCCAGATTTGAAATCGAAAGGTTGCGGTTATCAACTGTAATCAACCGAAAGGTTATCAACTGTAAGATGTCTGCACTAATTATAAATATTAGTGACTTTATCTTTTTTTCAAATTACTTTCACAATTAAAGTCAATTGAAGACGTCAAAAAAAAAAAAATTATAAATATAATATATAACTAATATTATAGATTCGTATGTTTGTCAGTTTGTGTACAATTTTTTTTTTTAAATTTACTTAATATTTTACTTGAAAACTACTAGCAGCTCGAGCATGATGCGCGATAAACTTGCGCGGCACGCCACTCGGCTGACGGTGAAACTCCATTTTGAATGCGCGAGGGCCCCGCGCAAAGGCTTTCTCGCCCTCTGGCGTTGTCAATGTTGACATTTTGAGATAGGACCTCGGCGCATTCCACGCGCGAGCACATCGTGCTCGAGCTGTATGTAGATCAATATAAACAAAAGCTGCTACACGGTCAACATAATTTTCCCTAATTCCCTCGAAAACAAAGTCTATTTTAATACACATTTGCTTTCTTTCAACTGTCATCTATTCCAACTGAAATAGATGTAAGAGGTGATACATCATCATTATCCGAACTATCTCCTTTCCATTGTTTGGTAAGTTACGGTTGACGGTCCGCCTACCTTCCCAAATTGTAAGACTGTCACTTTAAATTAGCTTAGGAAACTTTAGGATGTGATTCTCTCTATGAAACTGAACATCTTTCCCTACGGAACCTACGAGTATGAGAAATTCTCAAAACAAATTTCCAACTTTCCATACAATGAAAAATCAGCTGATCGCACTTGTTGTATCGAGAGGCAAATATTTATTTTATATTTCTTATTATGTACCTTGGGGAAAGTTGTTCAGTTTTGTGAGCAGGTTTGCATCCTTTATTTTTGCTAATTAATTTAAAATCACCCGCGCATTATAAATGTTGCCTTTTCCTCAAAATTCCGCGGCCTTGTTAGTATTTGCCTAGAGGCGCCTCTGTTGCCTTTATGAAATAATTACTAAGCGCATTTGGAAAATTAATTTTTAGAGTGACTTGTAGCTATCGACTCGAAAATAACTTTGGCAACTCCCGAAACTTTGCGAGAGTTTTAATTAGTCCAACTCCCTCGAACACTGGCGACACATTAAGTTGAAATTTAGTCTCAAAATTAATGTGATAGGTGGGGGGAGGTAGGGGTAGATGTAGAGGGGTATTTAACTTATTTCTATGTTTATTGGTGGGGTAGAATGAAAATTTTGATGGTGACGATTTTGTTGTTATTCCATTTTTCCGATAGGGAAAGGTTGCCTGTTGTGATTATATTTTTCCTTCTTGCACGTAATTTCCTGTCGTTTTCGTCCTGTCGTGATTTCAAGACGTCAAATCGTCACTCACAGTCACAATGTGCGTTGAATTTTACATTACGAAGTATGCGAAGAATAGGCGATACAGGTCTTTGTTGCGACAAATCAAAGAGAATAAATAACTCTTGGATTTTAGACTTTCTCTCTGCGTCATTAATTGTGATTCTAAAATTTTAAAAGAAACTGAACAACTGGGCCCCGATTCTGAAAGTTAAGTTGTGTGTCCGAGGAGATAAAATGGCCTCCATTCCATCTACACACAACTTAAGTTACAGAATCAGGGCCCAGGTGAAAGAATTCGTTCGAATTCAGGCTCATATTATTTATTCTTGAATTAAATTTTTATGAGGCCTAAAGTTGCGAGTACACACGGCAGCACATCAGGCTATACATGTTGACCTTGACGTCGCCCTTATCTCGCTTGCAATAGCGGCGGCTTTCGTAGTGCAAATGGATAACCTGACGTGCTGCTGTAGGTACATAAAAAGTGGCGTTTTTAATGTAAACGTATGAAACATATGGCGATCGACAGAGAAAATAATAACAAACAACAAATACTCTCTGAAAAAATGTCGTAAGTGATATACTTTCTGAGTAATTTAAGTTTTTATTTATTTATTATAAGATGGGTTAACTCTTGACCTCAATCTTGACCGTATAGGTCAAAGATGAGGTCGACGATGGAGCGAGTTAACCCAGAAAATGCCTATAAAGGCACTGGTACTCCCATGCACTGACGGAACACAGCAAGCTGTTTGGCGTCGGACTTCGGTAGGAGGGTGGTCGCGAACCAGACGGCCCTTTACAGAGCCTACCACACCGCTTGAGACCATAGGACGACACCTCAGATTCAGAAAAAAAATGAAGTGTCGTTGCCTGGGATGGATTACTAGGAGGCAGGTCTCATTTGTGTTTCCTTAGTCGCCTCTTATGACACCCACGGAAAGAGATGGGGTGGCGTGATTCTCAACCGATCACCACATGGTCGAAAAGTTTGAAAATGTAAAATATAATTAAAAGAAAATCATCGTTTAAACTGATTTAAAAGTCCATTATCATCATTTTAAAACATCCCGCGTCACGACTAGCATTGGATTCTCGTAATACTAAAATAATATGAAAAAATGCAAAAAATATATATGTAATATGCTTTTGGTGAAATCCACATCAAACAAAATCCTTACGAGCCTGAGTCATCCATCAGTACTTACAAAATACCATAGAATTAATGCGGCGGGAAGGGTATGGGGTGAGGGGATAAGTGTCATGAGCCGCATCTCTCTTCGTCCCCCTCTTCAGCACTGTCAAGCCCTATAGTTGGGCTGTTCTTTACCGCGCCAGCAGGGGTTATGCGCTTTGTGAGGGATATCTAAACCATTATGTCCAAGAGTATGCCAACCATATATTCCGCGGTAAACCTCATAAACTGGTATGAAGTTTTTGACCCGCTAAAGACCTCCGCAGTGGCTCATGTACTGACTTCTATCGCAGATAGCATGCAATCATCTTTGTTTTCGGACAATCAGGTGATTCCCTTCCGGTCTGGTGTCCCCACCGCTTACCTCCACCAGTGGTTCCACAAGGATTATTTAGTCTTGATATCCTGTAGTGGATCAGGGGGGACAAGAGGACTTTTCAGTACTTCTGGCTCCACTTATTATCTTGAAGTACTAGCCATTTCTTAGTTTTTGTGCTGTCAACTAACCTAACCAAACTGGGGAAAATCTCAAGATCATAAAGTAATGTTTGTTTGACAACGTCCCCACTGGGAATCAATCCCAGAACCTTCTCGATGGCCGCGGCGTGGGAAGTGGCGTACGAGCGGCGCAAGAAGCGGCGTACCAGCGGCGCGGGAAGTCGAGCGATGTATCTGTGTTTAAGTTAACGTAGTGACTTTCAACCTTATTTTTAACACTAAACTGTAAGCTCGGTCCATCGTAGAATGTCTAAGGCAAGGTTGTAGTCAAGATCACACCAATGGGTATGAGTTAGTTTTATTTATTAATAAAGATCACGGTGACAGTGAGTGACAAACTGACTGGTAAAGACAGCCCAGGTTGATTTCCTTCCCTTCATCCCACACTCTTCGTACCGCATTAAAGTGGTATTTTTTTATGTATGACCCAGGCTTGTAATGAATGGATTTTGGATTTTGATTGATGTTGATTTCACCAAAAACATATTTTACATTTTTTTTGCATTTTATCCTATTATTTTAATATAACGAGAATCCAATTTAATGCTAGTCGTGACGCGGGATGCTTTAAAATGATGATAATGGACTTTTGAATCAGTTTAAACTACGATTTTCTTTTAATTATATTTTTCATTTTCAAACTGAAATTACTTACGAAATTTTGTCAAAGAGTATTTGTTGTTTGTAATTATTTTTTCTGTCGATTGTCATATGTTTTATACGTGTACATTATAAACGCGACTTTTTATGTACTTGTATGTACTTGCAACTTTAGGCATGTTTAAATCAGTGAGCTATCAAAATCTCTTACAACATTCTAAAAACATTGGTTTTTCTTTTTTTATATTAAAGAAACTGTAATTGATTGTCGTCTTATTTTATAGTTACAAGAAAGCCTGCTCATTTTCCTTAGAAATGACGAACATTTTTCTTTAGTAAATTCAAACAATGTCCTATTCGTTTCTTTACTATCTACGGACACGGGATTTATTTTGTCATAATGGGCTGATGAAATAAAGAATGCGTAACAAAAGATCCTTTGTAATAAAATATAGAAGCCAAAGTCCGTCAGGTCTAATAGAAAAATCCAAAAAATATTTTCAATACTTCTCATATAATTAAAAGTCCTTCGAAAAAATAAATTTAATGTGTTTATAACAAAACTGAAATGATGTTTTCGTCACGCCAGTCATATTATCGAATATTAAATTCGCAAGCTAACGGCTACTCCTGATTTTTTTTAATGTTGTTAGGACCACTACCAGTATCGTATATCCAAGTTTGCAGCTTCTAAAGACCTGTGCTAGTTTCGGGTAAAGTACTAGGGAAACCGCGAAAGTTTCGCACTTTTTTTGGTTAGAAACATTGCGTGACACAAAATGTATTCTTAGTTTGAGTTGTGATTTGGCATCCATGTGGTCTTATCATTATCAGCTTTTTTAAAAATGACACTTTTTTGGGATTTTTTAAAATGCTTTGTGTTAATACAGAGCCTCTCGCCATTTTGGTCTACTTTAAAAACGTATTTATTTTAATTTTAAACGCATTATTTAGGACTTATATTGAGAATACTAAAAAAAGTTCGAAAATGTTGCGGTTTTCCGGGTACTGCGAAGTAAGCACAGAGCCCCGATTCTGTAACTTAAGAGGATCGTCTCAGTGTTTTTTTCCCATACAAACGGCGTCAATGGATTCCATCCCCTAAAAGTCAACGGATCCCTGTTAAATTTTGGTATTATATCAAGAACACCAAAAACTAGGTCCGTACGTTTTGATTTTTGTGATATTTTTAGTAAACAAAAAGATATTTTAAACTAAAAGTCAACATTTTTCGCCAAAAAAATTCTCAACATTTAAGAGGTGACTGTTGAAAAACTAAGAACAACTTTGGAAAAAAATAAAACGTACGAACCTCGTTTATACGCTTACAGATCGACAGAGACCAAAAACGTACGATTCCTTTAAGTTTTTGGGGTAGGAATTCATTGACGCCTAAACACATAATTTTGGAAATAAAACTCGGCATTTCGCCGGAAAGTTGCAATTGTCCCTTTCGCACAAGTCTGAGGCGAGTGGTCGACATCGAGACAGCATGAAAAACAACTGAGCCGCTGCTCTTAAGTTGTGTGTCGATGGAATGGAGGTCATTTCATTTGTACAGGTGGCGAAATTGAAAACTATTTAATTTTCACATACTTGCTGTCAGTAATCTCGATCAGCAGCGCCACCGCCAACCGAACGTAAAGTTGCAAACTACCTGGCAACTAAAAATTCAGTTGGCGGTGGCGCTATCAGTTAAAGAAGCCGTCATTAGATTTATGAAATTTTGATAGTTCTCAATTTCGCTATCTGAACGGTTAAAATGGCGACCATTCCATCGACACACAACATATGTTACAGAATCGGGGCCCAAGTCTCTCGAAGCTGCAAACTTGGATACCTATACGATACTGGTAGTTGTCCTAACAACATATTAAAAAATCAGAGCCGTTAGTTTGTTGTTTTACATAATGTTATACAGGGTTACCGGAAATTCGATACATTCCCTTCAAGGGGTTAAAGTAGAAGTCATTTGCGACATTTTTTTTAATTCCTTCCCTAGCCGATAGTTGTTAGTTTTTGAGATAATCGCATTTTTGTGTTTTTTTGCTAAATGCCGATTTTTGACAAAAAAAGCTGGGTAAAATAAAGAATTACCCATTGTAATTTTTTTTTATGCACAATCTTGAAAGCTGACATCTCAACGGTCCCTCGATATTATAATAAGCTGAAGTAATACCAATAACTTTCATGTTGTGGACTTGGAATCGCGAGAGATTTAAAGGTAAAATCTTTGTAGATCCACTTTGTCATGAACATAGAAAAATATAAGGAATGTGTCGTGCAGATTACTTAAATAAATGCCTTATTTCACTAGCTTTCGAAAGTGGTATAAAAATTTACAAAAAACTTTACAAAAAAAGTTATAATTTGAAAAGGAACTTTCAGAACAGCAGTGGATTTTTGTACATGTTGACTTTTGTAATTGGAGAGAAATAAAAATGGGCTAAACTACACACTATTTATTAACAAACCTAAAATTATTAAAATTCTGCTTAAAATGCAAGCTGAAGTTCCTCATGCATGCGCGTAATGTCTTTGCTATTTCGGTTTAAGTAACTCGAGAGTTTTAAGTTTCTATTATTTGTCACGCTGCCTGAGCATTTCAATGTTATTTTTTGTGCTGTTAGCTGAGTAATAAGCTGCTGCACGTGACCCCAAAAGTAAAAGTCGTAAGGTGTCAAATCAAGACACATTGCTGAAACATTGCTGAAGAAACGTGAAATGGCTCATCAATATCGATTTTTCCCTAAACGTATGGATGGGAATAATCGGTGATCACCTCATCAGTCCCCACTTTTTCCCCCAAAACTTAAATGGTGAAACTTACGAAAGTTTTCTTTGTGACGATTCTTCCAGCAATAATGCCATACATGCCACTTGCAATAAGAAGGTGGATGATTTACCAACATGACGGCTACCCAGCCCATTTCCGTCGGGGAATGCGAGAGTGGCTCAACCAAAACTTCCCACAACGTTAATTTGACCGAGAAGGGCCAACTCCTTGCCCAGCAATGTGTTTTGATTTGACACTTTACGACTTTTACCTTTGGGGTCACGTGCAGCAGCTTGTTACTCAGCTAACAGCACAAAAATAACATTGAAATGCTCAGGCAGAGGATATTAAGCGCAGCGTGGCTAATAATAGAAACTTAAAACTCTCGAGTTACTTAAACCGAAATAGCGAAGACATTACGCGCATGCATGAGGAACTTCAGCTTGCATTTTAAGCAGAATTTTAATAATTTTAGGTTTGTTAATAAATAGTGTGTAGTTTAGCCCATTTTTATTTCTCTCCAATTACAAAAGTCAACATGTACAAAAATCCACTGCTGTTCTGAAAGTTCCTTTTCAAATTATAACTTTTTTTTGTAAAGTTTGTCGCAAATAATCTCTACTTTAACTTTTTATTACACTGGGCGTCAAAAATAAGTAGTACACTTTTCAAATTGCAATTACTCCTAAACTATAGTAGTTACACTTATGAAATAAAAAGCAGTTTATAGTAAACTTAACGAAGTTTATTAAAGTTATATTTTATTTGGCATGAATAAAGTTTCAAACTTAAAATTAAGATAAATACTAAAAAGTATCAATTTTTAACGATATGTCAACCACTTAATTTTCACGTTTTGGAACTTTTTCACAATTTAATAACTTGTGTTGCCGCCTCGGGCTCTAATTACAGCTTGGATCCGGTTTGGCATGCTGAACACTAAGTTTCGGAGGCGGTGTTGGGGAATATTTTCCCATTCTTCTATCAGCGCATGTTTTAGAGCCCTGAGTGTGGCAGGAGGTGGACTGCGCCTTCTGACTAGCCTCCCAAGCTCATCCCAGGCGTGTTCAATCGGGTTGAGATCTGGGCTTCTCGATGGCCAAGCCATCAAGTTGATGCCAACCTCCTGAATGTACTCTTGTACGTGGTGAGCAGTGTGTGGCCGGGCGTTATCATGCATTAGGATGGCTCCATCACCCATATTTATTAAATATGGCCCTGCATACTCGTTGAGGATCTCCGAGGCATATCTTTCACCAGTCAAAGTCCCATTTTCTATTACCACAAGCTCTGTGCGACTCTCTGAAGAGATACCAGCCCATACGTGTACAGAGCCCCCGCCATATTGGACTCTTTCCGAGATACAAGCTTGAATGTATCGCTCACCGGGTCGTCTGTAGACTCTCCGCCGTCCATCTGAAGTGTATAAAGAGAATCGAGACTCATCTGTGAATAAAACTCTAGCCCATTCTTCTTCGCCCCATTGTACGTGTTGACGGGCGTAGCGTAGTCTTGCTACGCGATGCTCTGTCTCAAGTTTGGGGCCATTTGCTGGTCTTAGAGGCTTCAGGTTAGCTTCAGCAAGTCTTCTTCTCACTGTACTCTCACTGATGTAGTCTGTTCGGGTCCGAAGAAGCTGTTGCTGAACCTCAACTGCATTAAGGTGTCGATTTCTTAACACAGTGGAAACAATAAAGCGATCTTCTCGGGTACTTGTGCACCTGGGTCTGCCATTACCTCGTCTCCTTAGATGGTTTCCAGTCTCTTCGTACCTTTGCTTTACTCGCTGAACCGTTCTTAAAGTTACACCCACCCTCCTTGCAGTACGACGCATACTGATGCCCACTTCGAGAAAAGCTAAGATTCTTGCACATTCTTCTGGTGAAAGAGGCATGATTAGTCAAATTTACTCTCTGAAGATACCTATGCTTTTCAATTACAATTGCTTTATCAGCAGCGAATGTGTCAAACACAAAAATCCTAAGTAAGACAACACCTTTCAACAGTTTAAAAAAAGTGTTTTTATTTATTCGTTTTTTTTTAAGTCAAGCATTATAAGTTCTTATAATGCATGAAGTTTTTATTGAATAAGATTAAATTTTCTTTTTAACCTTTTTTGTTTCAAAGGTCTAAGTTTTATAGTTTGGGAGAAATCGCAATTTTAAAACTGTACTACTTATTTTTGACGCCCAGTGTAGTATAACATGAAGACTTATAGCCGATATTGATGATGTTCTTTGAGTTTCAAAGCTCATAAAACAAATCTGAAAGCACTTTTTACAACACTTAGGTGTTTTAATAATATTTATTTAATACCTCCCAATAACTTAATATAAAATTCGAGTAGTTACGGTTAAAGCGCATTGTATAAGTATTTTCATTTATCAGAGCAGAATATAAAATTATATAAATCCAAATAAAAAATTACAGGTAAAGAGCATAAAAATACAGTTTTGAGTTTTACCGTTCGTTTTTCTATTCAAACCTTGGAGCTGTAAATTTGAATTCTTCATGTGAAATATTTCTAGTATCTTTATCGTCTTCAATAATGTTGGCGGGGAACGTTCTAGAAGATAAAGTCTTGAATAAAGTATCGCAACGCAAATCATATCTGAAGTTGGTTTATGACTGAACTCTTCTGAACAGATTCCAATCGTAGTGGATTTGGCGACTGCAATAAAATGGGAATCGATGCGTTTATAGAAAAAGAAAGAACTTTATTAAGTAACCCATAGGATAACAGTACAATTACACGTTAAAACATTAATGCGGATCACTTCACTGACGGCGCTGACTCAGCATTATGCCACAGCAAGGCTGCTGCGCTGGTATTCTGTCAGAAACTACTAAAATTAAAGAAATAAGAAAAGGAGAAAAATAAGTAATTTGTTGTTATGGTCCTGATTCAGTGACTCATCAACGCCCAGCCCAAACCCTTAGACCTAGAAAGCTGAAATTTGGCAAAAAGGTGTCTTTTATGAAGTAAGCAAGCACTAAGAAAGGATTTTTTGAAAATCAACCCCTAAAGGGGTGAAGTGGGGGTTCAAAGTATGTATGGAGAAAACACATTTTTTTGACATTAAGACTCGAAACTTCGTCAAAATATACCTTGAAGCAAATAAACGGATTTTTTCAAAATCATCCCCTAAGAGGCAAGAATGAAATAAGTGATTAAAAGAGTTCTTTGCGCGAGCGAAGCCATGAGAAAAAGGCAGTAGAAGATATTTGTAAATATCTTCTACTACAAAAAGCACCTCTGTCCTTTTCTTTATACGGATGTCAGTTAAAGTTGAGGAATAAATTCTACTGCGGGAGAGGTTAGCTTAGTATGGTTGAAAATTCTAAATTCTCTTGACAATTCTACACTGCAGCTTAGTGAGTTTTGGTTTTATAAAAGTTTAAATAACATATGTGTTTACGTTAAAAACGTAATAATCAACAGGCTTCAATCCCAAAAATGCATGGAATAGAAAGGCGCACTTTAATGTCGGAGGCCAAGACCCACTTTGGGTCGTTGAGTAAGCAGATAACCATAAAAAAAAACGTCATCTAAATAAAATAAGTAAGTATTTTTTTTTTAAAGCTGAATCAATTCCGATATTTTTTTTCATGTACTCCTTACACTCTTATGTACTCCTTACACTCTTTCGAATAATAAAATAATTTTGAAAATCGGCCAACAATTACGTAACAAACATAAAGAAAAACATACATTAGCCCTTTTTAAAAGTCAGTTAAAAATATAGCTTCAAAATACATCGTTGAAAATTTCTTTATGAACTCCGGACATCCGGAAACCCAAGTTTGAGAAGTTTGAAAATAATATAACTTTCATTCCACTCTTTTGCAACATTCATTGAGTTTGTGAAACTCGGGTCCCGTCGCGGTCTTCTGTAGATGTTGACCTTTGTGTCAGCGTAGAATGATGCCACACAGAATTAGTCTCTTTAGTGAGTCAACACATACAAAGACAATACAAAAATCGTACACGACCCAAAAAATAAGATAATTTTGAATAGGTTCATATACTGTGTGCCCTGATAGGTGATCAAAATAGAAAACGTGAACTCGGAGGCAGTTTCACAATTTCCAACCAAAATTGGTAAACTTGAAAACAAGTTGAAACAAAGATGATGGGGTAACTTTTCTTTGCCCACAGGCAACAAATAATAATTATCTCGTCACCTACTCTTGAGAATTCAAGGTACATACAACAATAAAAAAGGTGACCATGTTATCCGTACGTGAGGTGAAACCGAGAACCACCGATACCTGATGACAGCCGCCGCCCCTATCTGCAGCGCCACCGCCAACCGAACGTTAAATTGCAAACTACTTATTAGCCGTATCGGTTTGCACAAAAGAGGAGTGGCAGCTTTATGGCGAAATGTCAAGTTTTGTTCCCAAAGTTGTAGGTATCGGTGTCAACTGTTTCCTATGGTTTTCCACCCCAAAAACCTAAGGAAAACATACGTTTTTGGTCTCTATCGAAGACGATACAAGAGTAAAACGATACGATACAAGAAGATACAAGTAAGCATAAAAACTAGATCCATACTTGTTGCTTTTTACAGAATTGTCCTTAGTTTTTCAACATTTATACAACGTACACAGAGGCAGGGAATCTGATGGGTGACCAAAGTGGCAATTTATTTCGAGCGTTTCTGTGCTTTGCAGCAGCTCTAGCACGATGTCGACAAACTCACGCTCGGCTCACGCTGAAACTTCACTTTGATTGCGCGAGGGACCCGCGCAAAGGCTTGCTCGCCCTATGGCGTTGTCAATGTTGATATTTTGACATAGGACCGCGGTGTTGTCGCGGCGCTGTCACTATCGTACTCGGCCTGCAGTGATTATCGGACCGCCGCCTTGTTGTGCACTATGTTTTATGTTTTGTTTATTGTGCTGTATTTCCTTGTGTGCAATCAAAGTGAAGTTTCAGTGTGAGCCAAGCGCGAGTTTGTCGTTATCGTGCTCGAGCTGCTGTTATTTTCAAGCACGCGAATGGAATGTCATGTTGTCCACCACAGTCAAAAAGCCGTCTACCGAGAACTAGGTAATTTGGAAGAGGTGACTGACGGTTGGCAAGTGAAAAAGTGGTCCATGTAAATGTATCGCTAACTTATCTTCAATAGGCAAAAACTTGTTCAAATAATGAAACGAGATTTTTATAATGTACCGGTGACAGCAGCATTCTCGTGGGTGAAACTCTATTACTAATGCAAATATCACTACTGAAAAAACATGTCGAAACAAACATCCAAGGAACATGAATAATGAGAGTCTTTCTCTAAGAAAAGGTCTACTGGCTTACCTCAATGTTCCCGAAACTACAATTTGAGGAGGTCTCCATAAACTACGGTCATAAGGGAGCAAAATCTCGACTGGGCGGTACGAGGCTGAAATGGCTAGAATTTTTCTCTATGTCACTTAATATAGCTAGCTAACCGCGCCACTCATTCACCCCCTCCCCCTAGACTACCTCTCCACACGTTGTCTCACACGGCTGTTTTCATCTCAAGGTTCACAACCAGCTGTCAGACATGGTCCTATGTTTTTATTTATTGTTGTCTACAAAAATTAAAATAATTGGAGCTTTAAGCACTGAATACATATTAGTATATGTTTACTGCATAGGGGACTCTCGCACATTCGACCAATATCCTATTACTTAGTCCATAAGAGTTAGCAATGCTACAGTGTACTAGGAGTTCTAGATTTTATAAGGTATTTTCTACTCCAACCGAACTACTTGTTGTAAAAATCGCTTAATTTTTTATGATACGCTTCGCAAAGGTAGCATTAGGCAGGGCTTTTGCTGAATGCTCCCACTTGATTTTTTTACCAAAACAAACAAAAATTAACGAATTGTACATATAAACCTTCCTCTTGAACCACTGTTTGGTAATATTTGATTTTTTTGCGTCCAGACGGTGCTGTAATGATTTTGCTGTTTGCAGGCAGACGTTCTCTACAGCTTTTTTAGGGTACCCAAAGGTATAAGATAATGTATAAACGCGCGTTTTTTTAAGATGGTGATTTCTTATACTTTACTGTTTATTAACAGCCTTTAACTTACTTTTTGTTAGATTCTGAAGAAAGGTCAAAATTTAACATAGCATACATACATACATGCACAGAAATATCAGCTCTCAACGTACCAAATTGGTTCGTACCATAAAACCACAAAGTGAATGTTCGTGTGTGCCGGCGGCGATTTGTTACTTCTGCCAGAAATGTACCCGGAAAGAAAATAGCCTGCACCCTCGGGGATACAACCTAATGGATATTAAAGACTCTATCCAATTGTATCTATAACATGTATCTATTCTAATTCTATCGGATCATTTGGAGAAACATTTCTTAAAACTTTTTAAAGTTGCTATTTATGTTCAAAAATACTGTAAATAATATAGAATTACTAAAATATAGTAAAACATTTCCACGGCTATACCAACCCGAGTGGTTAAGGTGTCGTATTAACTGCGTAGTACAGAGGCCAGCGCATCAGCTTACCCCAGTAACCTGATATGCGGTAATTTGCACATTTTTAAGAATCTGTGTTGGATTAAAACCTCCTCTTTATTCTGCTGGTTAGGGTTAGAATTGCTCTAGCCCTAGATATTCCTAACGTTTTGCGATTGATTTTGTCTCTTTGTCAAAAAAGAGACAAAAATTATATCACACACGGAATGATAGGTACTATCAATATGATGAGACCAACTCTAAAACTTCCTTGTTACCCTCTGTGTAAGTGAATCTTCATACCACATATTTTTTTGGGGTTCCGTACCCAAAGGCGAAAAACGGGACCCTATTACTAAGGCTCCACTGTCCGTCCATCTGTCACCAGGCTGTATCTCATGAACCGTAATAGTTAGACAGTAGAAATTTTCGTAGATGATGTATTTCTATGTGCACTATAACAAAAAATACTAAAAACTAGAATAAAATAAATATCTAAGGGCTCCCATACAAAAAATGTGATTTTTTGCCGTTTTTATAGAGACCATGGTTTTTATAGAATCCGACTCGCGCTTGGCCGGTTTTATAGGTAATGGTACAGAAACCTTCGTGCGCGAGTCCGACTCGAACTTGCCCGTTTTATGTTTTCTTATTTTCTTCCACTTGCGATCGGTCTATAGACCATAAGCAGGTTTTATCAGGGAGTTTACGCATGTGGAGTCTGTAATCCATCGACTACTAATACTCGATTTAATCTAGACCCCTTTTGTCCAACCCAGGATCTTGTATCGTTTCAGTCAGGTGATGTCATTTTTGTTCTGTGTGAGCTGTACTGCTAGTGGATTCGAATGGTGCATCCATTGATCTGTGGGTGCATCAGACGAGTACGGTACCACATCATAGTAAACATCATGTAAACTCATAGTAAACTAATTCTAATAATAATAAAAATTCTTTTGGAAAAATTCAAATCAAACGTTTTTTTAACCTGTATTTGTTAGCACGCGAGAGGTTAAAGACAAAAGTTAAAAAGCTAAACTATTTTTCTCCATATCGTACTTGGGCAATTTACGGTATATTTTTAACCAAATGTGCTATTACCCCGCCTATTACGGCACGTTTCCTTGCGTGACAGTCTGACAGTAAAATATTTTGGCCTTTGCAAAGAAACGCCATTTTTTATTCGTAAAAGCTATTGCACTCGTGAACGGGTCTTCATTTTTTATGCAAACGTACCTACCGCGGAAACTTATTAAAACCGAGACGGATGCTACGGGTGTTATGCTCAAAATAACAGTTATGTAAGAAAATGTAGGAAAAATTCGCCCACGCCAATATAATTCCCTATCAGGACATGTCAGGTCTCATGTAAAGTTTAGTAACTTATTTTATTGTATTTTGTAACATAAACATGAAATGTATTGAAAAAAAAGACTGATAATTATTTGATCAAGCACGTGGCACGGGGTGTCTTACGTGGCATCGAGTAGTTTGTTAGAGTCACTGATGCTCTGCCTACCCTGTTAGGGATTATAGGTGTGAGCGTATGTATGTTAGTAATTACTTGATTATTACAATAAAATGTAGTTTGACTTGAAAACTTATAATAAGAAATAATCTGTGCCTTTTGTGTTTGTTTTTCTGCTTTGTCTGTACAAATACTTCTCCTGTTGCACAGAGTAAAATAACTGAAAAATAAATAAGTATTGCGAGCGGTTACAATCACGATCTTACTTAACATAACCTAACTCCCCTTAGACGTGCAAATCTCCACAATCCACAAAGAAGGTACGCGCCTGATAACGACGAGATATCAAATAAATTCCCAAAAAATCGCTATTACATGCTAGTATATACAGAGCTTGATTTTGTTTATCCCAAGTGAGTTGATAGTAATCTAGCTCGATGGGAGCCAATCAGACAGTTTTAATTAGGAAGAACTCCGAAGAACATTAACTATAGTTCAGGAAGTACGAAGAAGCAAATTGGCTTCGGTGAACTTGTTTTTAAAGAATAAAGTAATTTACAAACTTTTCAATAATTCTGTTTCACTTTTTCAAAATTATCTTTAAGTTTGTAAGTACTTGGTTGAGTGCTAATAGTACAAGTGTTGCGAAGAAGCCAACCTTCTACTTATATTAACTTTGAAACCGATAGTACAATTTTAATTAAGCTAAAGTTACCGCTAACTTTGTTGAGACTAGACTTTCATAAATTAAAAGCTGACTGGCGGTTTCTCTCGTTAAGTTCGAAAGGCATTACAATGATTTAAGCTTTTACATATAACAAGCTTAAAGCTTTCAAGTTAGACCAACAAAGATATATGTTGTTAAGCCTTTAAGAAAGGGACATGTTGAGTTTTGAATTTTCATAACTTTTCTCTAGTTTTCTCAAAGACTAAAGAATCATTTTTTTGTCGGTTACCTCTATTTACTAGCAGAAAAATTTGTAACAGAAAGAGTTGTTAGAAACAGTTATTATACCACCAACTAATTATTAATTCAAAATCAAATAAATAGAGTTAACGGCTAAAAACATTTTTAATAATTTTTAACCTTGCAAAGTGTCTATAAATAAAAATAAAAAATAGTTAAAAGACTTTTCTCTCCTTACCAGAAGGGCTCAAATTAAAAGTACAACAGTACAAGTGCTACGAAATCAAACTAACATACTTGTTATCATCTGACCTACTATTTCACAAGATACCGCCGAATCTTACTAAACATATACAGGGCTTTAGGTATCTCTCTTTCAACCTCTCGGGTGGTTAATCAGTCCAAGAAACTGAACAACTTTCCCAAGGAACATAGGTCAAAATATGAAAAAAAAAAATAAGTCCCATACAAATAAAAGAAAAGAGGATAAAAGAGGAGCTGGGGAACAAAAGCGGACTTGTCCACTGTACCCGATTTTTTTTGTTTTTTTGCACTATTCAAGCTCATATCTAAAGACCCCCGGAGTATTTTGTATCAAAAGCGGTCCGATCTAATAGAAAAAATTGTTAAAAATCATGATTTCTTTCAAAATTGGACTAATTTCAGCCCATATGCAATTAGTCCAATTTTGAAAGAAACCTAATTCAGTTTTTTTGCTCTAGTGTAAAATGTAATTAATTGGACAAGTCCGCTTTTGTTCCCCAGCTCCTACTTCATCAGCATATAGCGCATTTTGTAATGGAGATCAATTTTTTTTTTCGTATTTTGACCTATGTTCCTTGGGGAAGTTGTTCAGTTTCCACCCGAGAGGTTGAAAGAGAGATACCTAAAGCCCTGTATTTATACTGGGTGTCAGGGATCATCATTCTGAGTTATTTTCCAGTGAAATATTTATCCGGGAATTATTTAGTTTCATGTTTTCTGCTATAAAAAAAACACTCCATGTATTCGAATAAAAAAATAGTAACAGTTTAAATTAACATGAAAACCAGCAACGTATATCGCCATCTGATAGCGGTACTGCGCGGAAGTCCTGCGTACATCGCGCAGTTTCACGGTACATTGCCTAGCGCCAAAGTTGGTAAATAACGAAAACTCCTTAACGTTCCTAGAAAAAAAAATTCTTGTAGCCGATTATAATTTATGGGATTGCACCATTTATA
Source organism: Aproaerema taeniolella (assembly GCA_949987775.1). Lineage (NCBI taxonomy): Eukaryota > Metazoa > Arthropoda > Insecta > Lepidoptera > Gelechiidae > Aproaerema > Aproaerema taeniolella. The sequence continues at coordinate 31,782,781 of OX465242.1, read as the reverse complement.
AACGTATTTGATAAGCTGTCCGTTATACCCTGTACAATATTACATTTATAATTTATTACAGAAGATGATTTAGGATCCCCCGCATTTCTCTCATAAAATGAGGTACATGCTCTTATATCAATCACAAATATTAATTTCTCAAGCTTGTCTAAACGTTCGGTAAAGCCAACGTTTGCAGTAGTATGAATGAGGATTCTGTTTCACTGGATTTCAATTCATGCTATCAGACAACGGATCAGGGTAGCTATTCCACTAATCTACGGCAATGAAATGACAATGGTGATTTTATCGATTCAGGTGGTAAAATTGAGAACTGTTGAAACCTCATACATTTGATGACAGCTGCGTTGACTGGCGGCGCCACCACTAACTGTAAGCTAAGTTGCTAACTAGTTTGCAACTCCACTTTCAGTTCGCGGTGGCGCTACTGGTCGGGCGGTTGTCAATTAATGTAAAAGATTTCGATACTTCTCAATTCCACCACCTGGACGAATAAAATGGTCACCATTGTTTTTCCACCGACATCGACTACTGGAATAGCCACCCGGGATGGTTTGGTTTCTCAAAATGTTCGGTTAAATTCTGCCTTTGCTTATATTGTTTCTGATTGTATGAGACAAACAATAGATGGTTGAGGTCTGAGTGCTTCAATTCAAAATCTCTGACTACTCAACTTTACTTGTACTAATTAAACGCAATTCAAATGGTCATTCTTATTATTGGCAACTTTAAAACATTCCAATTGTTACGTCGTAGTTATTCAATCCTCAACATTTTAGTTGAGTTACGATATTAACCTAACGTAATGTACAGACATGTGTCTGTACATCGTAGTTCATAAACGATTTTGATGCGGTTTTTGTTTGTTTGACGTAGGTAATCGAGACGATTCTTAGCTATATTTGGTCAAAATTGGTTCAGCTGTTTAAAAGTTATAAGCTATATTAGAGTTATAAAGTCTTGTTAGGCACAAATTCACTTTAAACGCAATATCTGCCAAAGGTATTTGTAATATCCATACATGCATATCCAACTTATTAACTACGCTCGGATTACGGTTGAAGTGGCTGAATTGTTGGGAATTCCGGAGGATTGTTTTACAAGAGCTTCAATATTACTATCTAATTTAACTGGAAATGTGTAAAATGTACGGATTTCTAATTATCACTTGCTCAACGGTGAAGAAAAACATCGTGATGAAACCCGCCCGTCCAAGAAAATTAATTTTCGAAAGACGAGCGGTCCACCAATTCTTATTGGGCCAGCGCGGCGTAGTGGACCATGGCCTAAATCCCCGTTTTCGAAACCTTCGTGTTTCGAAGGGCCGCCTGTGCCCCTCGGTGAGGACGTATATGGGCTGGTAAAAAAAAAGTTTAAAATTAAGGAATTTCGTAAAAAATTTCAAATGCTAACCGATTGAGGAAACATGTGAAATGTGAGTGGTTACGCCTATTGACGATTGGAAACGATTTTTTTGTTTTTTTATGAATTTTGTTTCCTTGGTCCTCCAGCTTTGTTTTGGTCTAATCAGAATATTTTTAGAAGCCGTAGTTTTTTTATGGATTTTTTAGTGAGCCGAGGCAGTCAAAACTCTGCCTTTTGCAATTTTTTATTTCTTTTTTTTACGGTTGTAGAGAACCAATACATTTCCAAAATCAATATTCAGTGTTGATAGTACATATGGAATGTAAAGAGTGGAATTCTCATCTGAATTTCAGTTTGTTCACGTACAAAGGATGCTGAAGTCAGTTGAGTTTCAGTGAGAGCTCCTGTGACCAAACTTGTAAACCGATTCAATGAATAAGTTAATATTAAAACGTTTTTAAAGCAAACTAAACCTGAATTTATCAAAGCCTTTTAAAACAATACTCGTTTGGTATGTGCTTATTGTCGATTCTGTTAACGATGAAAACATTATGTTTACATTTATTCTAGAAATCTAACTAATCATTATAATGTTTCCCATTATTAAATCAAGCACATGTACTTATCCTATAAGGGCGACTTCTACCTTAATTATACGTATAAAAATCGTATGCTTTATGAAATTATTCTAAAACAGCATACAAAAAGCTTCTACATAGTTTTTCCTTCGTTTTAAGTCGTTATGACTTTGTCAAACGTAGTGTGCAAATTTTATTTTTTATACAATGCAGTGCTCGGGAAAAGTTCCGTTATTATGTCTGCAAAATGTTATGTAATGTAGCCCAAAAGCACATGTGATGTAAGTAATTTTAAGAAATTGAAATTAATTTCAAGTGATAGCCAGAGATCAAAATTCTGCTAATACATATATATTTTTTTAACTAAACGCTTAATTTTCATTTTAAAATAAATAATATAGTGAAAAAATGTATGACGCATTAAAGAGCAGCTGATATGGTGTTATATCGTTAATAAAATCAAATTAATCCTATTTTGTTATTTCCTCGGCTATTGCATTGTTAAATGTTGAACTAATACTTGCGGTAAGTAATTCTAAAACCTTATCGCACTTGTATTGTTAATATAATATAACTAAAAACTATATTAAGTTATAGATATAAATCGAGTCGGTCATATGGCCTGATGTGAGATAAAATTTTGGTAGATAAGGTACAGGTACAAATTACATAATAGTGAAGTAAATATTTTTTCTATTACATTACTCGCACTACTTGCTAAAAAATCTAATCTTGCCGACGTGACCTAATTAATCAGTTAGAAAGTAAAAGAAATAATAAAAACAAGAAACCTGTTAAAGAACAGCGATTTCTCTCTGGATTTTATTTATTAAACTTTGAGACACTAACTTTAATTAATTAGTCATTCATTTCAATAAGAAAATAAATTATTAAATAGGTCAAAGAGACGGTTGGGAACCAAAAGTACTTTGTTTCCATCGAGAGTTTCTCTACTTATATAAACAAGAAACTCTTACTCAGTCCTTAGGGAAAATATCTTAGCTGTCATCATTGGATGAAATCTATGATGAAGGTACCCCAGGTGGAGCATAAGGTAGTCTCCTTACCTCCCTAAAACTTAGGTAGATTGACTTCTCTGGAAAACAAGCGGGAAATAATGTTTTAGAGTTAATTTCTATTAGTTTTTGTACTTAGTACCTGTAGTATTTTATGTATTTCGATTGGGCCTTAGCTAAAACTATAAGTGTCTTACTATTTATAACTAGCTTTATAGCAACTGTCTTAATATTGTTCTATTAATTAAACGGAAAAATTGCACATAAGTATAACCTTGTCATATGTAGTGTGTACATTTTATTAGGAAGAGAGTCAGTACGCAACTACAAGCCTGGCAGTACGTATTTTGTGTGTGCATGTGTGTGTGAGTGTTTGTGAGTGTGTGCATGTGTGTTTAGCTTTTCACATTCTGGAATATTGTTTTGTTGCATTTGATGTAGACATATACGTTCTCTTTTAATACTATCTGTCGCCAGTATATCTGCGCCTTACCATCTAGTTTCCCAAAGGATGCCATTGTAAAGGCCATCACGGCTGCCAAACTGTAAAAGAATGAGTGCACGATAAAAGATCGTACCGGAGTCTGACAGATGTCGGAATCCCGTTTAGGGATTCGTTGACAAAATAAATTTCGTTCCTGAAAAATCTACGAGGCTAGATTGTCCCCAGATGCCGCCACTTCAAATCAGCAGATTGTGTACAGCAATAAAACTACAAAATAAACAGTTCTAATAAATAAATATGACAAATATGTCCTTAGCTTTAATCATTATGTTCTGTCGAGTCGTTTTTTAAAGTTTTTGTTTATTGTAGCAAGATGATACGGAACCTGTCCTACTTTTTAAACTCGTTTATCTTGGCGGCCATCTTTTACTTCGCTCATGAAAACTGTCTTCAAGGGATTTCCTCGACTATATTGATAAGGATTGCGACTATTACAGTTCAAATTGTTATGTTTGGATTTATTGTTATTCGGAAATCTATGACCAAAACTAAATTACTTGGAGAAAGTATTTTTATTTTTTTCTTATCTTGTAAAGTTTTTTCTAGTTGTATAATTATTGTAGTCTTTGTTCGATTCGATTTTCGGTGGAGTAGAAAACATTTGTGTGAGATGTTTGTTCTCGGTTCTAGCTAGGTGTATTTGTACGTAGGTATTTTAACCTATGCTATGACACAGACTATATCAGGGTGTATGGGACGGGACAGCTTAGCAAATACTTAAGTGGTGGAATCTACCTAAAACAAGGGATTTTTTCCCAGAAACGTTAAATTAGGGAGTTTTCTATATTTACCAAGTTTAACGCTATGCAATATATCGCGAAACCTCGCCCCGCTAGGAACTAGGAGCTATAAGTCTTATTTCCGGTCCATGATTTGAATGATGATATTGGTGACAGCTTAAAACTGAAATTAGAAAATGTCATTTCCATACTTTGTTGGATGTTTTCTCTGATTAACTTCTTAATCGTGGATTAGCTAAGTAACAGATGGGTCTTTCGGTCTACCAACTGAGACGTTTAAATGTGATGTGACAGTAGTGAAAAGAAATCACCTTTCTATGTGGAATCGTAGATCCAGCAGACTCTTCCAAATAATTCCAGGGCATTGAGTGTGACTACCAGACACCTGGCGTTTTAGTTATCGAAAATAAATTAAAAAAAATAATGTTTCAAAATTGTGTATCTGTCACCGTAACATTGTCTAACTCTTAACATAGCAGTCATAGAGTAACTTATATATAGCAGTTTTACTTAGTGGGATTACAATCACTCGGTGCTCTATGAACTGCTTTTTTTTTTCACATTGACGGACTTTTTTATCATATTAATGCAATCTAACTTAACCTAAAAAAACCCAACCTAACTTAATTTTCATGCAGGCGGCCGGCCCTTAAAGTTATGTGAAATAGTAATTTTGCTGGGAAAATTATGATTTCGCGATTAATTTTGTTTCACTAGTAAATCGTTACATTACGGTTTTCACATTTTTCCGGTGACATATCCACGCCATAAAACATATCATTGCCTCCGTTAACTCTTTACTCAATGGATTTTATCATATTTTTATATGGAAACACTTACATTTAGAGAATTTCTGAAGTAAAATACAGACTAAATACAGTATATGTAAAGACGGGCGGGTGGGTCACTGGTACACAAAAAGTGAATTCAAGTGAGTCGGAAAAAAATCTCAGTAAATACGTTATACATTCTTTTACAAAAGCACCTATTCAAATTGCTTCCACTCACTTGATCACAAACCCTTTGAGAGTTCGAGCAATTTAATAAAATACAGACTTAGAAGCTTATGGAGTACTTAAAATGTTTCAGAAACAATCTCAAAAATACCTTTTAAGAATTTATAAGTCTTTGTTTCTTGAGAGGGGGATTTCAATTACTTTCTGGATTTAAACCCACATTTTCAGGCCTAACGGAAAAAGAGAAAATATTTGGCTACTTTATGTTTAATTTAAAATCGTATTTCTTCAGTTTTAGAGTGAAAATATCGCTTAATACTACATACTAAAAAGCTATGGGCTCAAAAGCGAAGGTTTTCTTCAAGATGAATTCTTTAGGAATTATATAAATGTACACTGAGCCCCGAAAACGCTATAAACTGTAATTTGGTCAATTTAAATAATTACATTACGAGAAGCTTTGCAAGTAATTATCATTTTAAATTGCATACGTAGTAAAAGTCATTAAAAAGTAATGTAATAATTTTCTGTCGACCAACTACGGAAATAATTTCCATACAAGTGGGAAATGAACGGATGTTGTTTAATCCTTTAATGGTGTATTTATGCTCTTCGTAAGGTAACGCGGATTCCACTAACTTCATATGATGGTAGGTTTGGATTTCAGTGTTTTCGCAGGATTTTTGTATTATTGTAGGTATTAACACCAGCTTAAAATAACAAAGGATATAGTTCCCAAGAATCATGTTGCAGACGGGACATAGTCGTAAATTTATAAATACTAATAACTAATAGAGTGCTTTTAAAACTATGACAAAATTTTGTGGGTCATACATAACAATCGTATTTAGACATCATGGGAAATGTCGTACCTAAACGACAAGTCATGTTTGGTGCTAAAATATGCAGAGCTATCCACGTTGCAGTGAATCCATTCCTAGACGGCTGAGTAAGGTACTCAGATAGCTTCGCCCCGTATGACTAGAAATGCAGTAAGAGCAGGAAAAGACGATATCAAGTATTATGGGACTTTTGGTTTCAGTTTCCACCACCAACAAGACTTAAGTAACACGATAGGCCACTCAATACTGAGTAACTTTTCTGTCAGTAAAAACTTTTTTTTTAATGATTTTGTGTCAGTTACATTGAGCATTATTTAAATCAATTTCATGGAAGCTTAGCATCATTATAGAATAGGATAGGATAAAATAGGATTAAGACGCTGGTCCGACTGGGAAGTTTATTATTAAGTTAAATTTTATCGAACTTTTTTAATAAATGTTACTCAGTTTTTAATGTATTGTCGAGTAACGCAGGTCTCGTAGGTTATAAAGTTTATAAATTACATGACACAGTTAGCCTATTGTACATATAATCTAACAGTTATTAAGAAATATCTGATAATAAAATTCCAATATCTTATACAACAAAATTACTAAATTTGTAAAAACATTTAAGTGCGCAAAAGTGCACATAAATGTTCTTAAAAATTAAACATATTTGGCATTATGCGGTTGAACTTAGAGTCGAAATTCGAAATTTCCGACCAATAACATAGTTATTTTCACCAAAGATAACTAATTAAAATCTATCTATTTATCTGTATGAATGAGAAAGTAACTCTATCTGTCTGTCTGTTACGTTTTCACGCCTTGATTACCCAACCAATTTTGATTTTGTGAGGATATAGTTTAAGGTATGAAGATGGATAAAGGCCACATTTTATTTTGAAATCTCAAAGAGTTCCTACAGGACCGAATTTCCACGCGATCGAAGGCGCGGCCGGAAAGTTAGTGCAATATAATCTATCAAACACATAGTGGCAGAAACCTCTGTTAAAGTTAATGCTTCTTTAAATATCGTATTGTCACTTTCCGTCTTTAGGCACTTCTTCAACTTTGAGTAACGTTTCTGTAAGTTTAAGATTCTCAAATTTAATAGAAAATCATACTTAAATAACTGAAAAGTGAGACTTTTTAGAAGGAATTTTGGCAATAATTCTCGTCTCGAGTTTGTCATGAATTTTGATAGCAATACATTACTTCTAATGGAATGAGTGACGTAAAAGCTTTTGTTTACGAGATTTTAGATGCTTAGTCGTATGGATTGTGGATTGCAAGATTCTAGATTGTATCTTCAAATATATTTCTAATGTTAGATTAAACTTTGATTTAGCAACGAATTTTTTAAAGGAATTATCCTAAAAAAAACAGAGAAGCATTGTTTGCTGTTTACCAAAATTCATACGAAATATGGTCAACAACAATTATTTGTATACAATTTGTGAATCTGGACTACATTGTTCGGTCTACATAGCTTGACGGTCGGTTTGGTCGAGTGGTAGTGCCACTGCCTCTTGATCAGCTGGTCCTGGGTTTGATTCCCAGTCCGGGCAAATATTTGTCTAAAAAGCAGATGTTTGTTATCGGGTCATGGGTGTTCGTTTCTGCCTTTATGTGTCTTTCAAGGGACCTACGACACAAGGGAAAACCTTAGTGTGGGTCTTAGAGTGTGTAACGTTTGTTTAAAGAAACTAGTAGAAGAAGATAACTGCTACCAAGTAATAAAGCCGCCTGACGTATGTTGTCTTTGTACTCCATGTCCTAAGTGTGCAACTAAAATACACTGGGCGTCAAAAATAAGTAGTACAGTTTTAAAATTGCGATTTCTCCCAAACTATAAAACTTAGACCTTTGAAACAAAAAAGGTTAAAAAGAAAATTTAATCTTATTCAATAAAAACTTCATGCATTATAAGAACTTATAATGCTTGACTTAAAAAAAAACGAATAAATAAAAACACTTTTTTTAAACTGTTGAAAGGTGTTGTCTTACTTAGGATTTTTGTGTTTGACACATTCGCTGCTGATAAAGCAAATTGTAATTGAAAAGCATAGGTATCTTCAGAGAGTAAATTTGACTAATCATGCCTCTTTCACCAGAAGAATGTGCAAGAATCTTAGCTTTTCTCGAAGTGGGCATCAGTATGCGTCGTACTGCAAGGAGGGTGGGTGTAACTTTAAGAACGGTTCAGCGAGTAAAGCAAAGGTACGAAGAGACTGGAAACCATCTAAGGAGACGAGGTAATGGCAGACCCAGGTGCACAAGTACCCGAGAAGATCGCTTTATTGTTTCCACTGTGTTAAGAAATCGACACCTTAATGTAGTTGAGGTTCAGCAACAGCTTCTTCGGACCCGAACAGACTACATCAGTGAGAGTACAGTGAGAAGAAGACTTGCTGAAGCTAACCTGAAGCCTCTAAGACCAGCAAATGGCCCCAAACTTGAGACAGAGCATCGCGTAGCAAGACTACGCTACGCCCGTCAACACGTACAATGGGGCGAAGAAGAATGGGCTAGAGTTTTATTCACAGATGAGTCTCGATTCTCTTTATACACTTCAGATGGACGGCGGAGAGTCTACAGACGACCCGGTGAGCGATACATTCAAGCTTGTATCTCGGAAAGAGTCCAATATGGCGGGGGCTCTGTACACGTATGGGCTGGTATCTCTTCAGAGAGTCGCACAGAGCTTGTGGTAATAGAAAATGGGACTTTGACTGGTGAAAGATATGCCTCGGAGATCCTCAACGAGTATGCAGGGCCATATTTAATAAATATGGGTGATGGAGCCATCCTAATGCATGATAACGCCCGGCCACACACTGCTCACCACGTACAAGAGTACATTCAGGAGGTTGGCATCAACTTGATGGCTTGGCCATCGAGAAGCCCAGATCTCAACCCGATTGAACACGCCTGGGATGAGCTTGGGAGGCTAGTCAGAAGGCGCAGTCCACCTCCTGCCACACTCAGGGCTCTAAAACATGCGCTGATAGAAGAATGGGAAAATATTCCCCAACACCGCCTCCGAAACTTAGTGTTCAGCATGCCAAACCGGATCCAAGCTGTAATTAGAGCCCGAGGCGGCAACACAAGTTATTAAATTGTGAAAAAGTTCCAAAACGTGAAAATTAAGTGGTTGACATATCGTTAAAAATTGATACTTTTTAGTATTTATCTTAATTTTAAGTTTGAAACTTTATTCATGCCAAATAAAATATAACTTTAATAAACTTCGTTAAGTTTACTATAAACTGCTTTTTATTTCATAAGTGTAACTACTATAGTTTAGGAGTAATTGCAATTTGAAAAGTGTACTACTTATTTTTGACGCCCAGTGTATATTGTACTGTAATGATAAAAAAAATATAAGTTTTTATAGACTTAAATAAGCCTAAAAGCATCTCTTAGTATCACTAATTCAATATTTATTCACGATATAAGTGTGTTAAGTAATGTAAACCCACTTGATTTACGAGCGAAGCGAGTATTTAAGGACCTCCCCAGTCACACTTGACTACACAAGAATATCGTTCAACGTTTTACAGTGCAGTAGTCGAGGAAATAACAAAAAAACATTTATTTGCATTTAGAGAGACACCGTATTTTTAAATTTGCTAGGCAAATAATCTATTATTTATTCGCGGTACATTTTTGTTAGTATATTATTTACCCTTTTCTTACTTTTTACGATTCATTTTAAAATAAGATATGTCATTGAGTCATAAAATATTGATAATAGCAGAATTTCGTTCACTAAAAGACCGACTATTTGCTGATTAGTTTAAATTATTTTTTGTTTTGCAAAATTACTTATTTACATCACGTATGATTTTGGGCTACATGAAACTTTACAGCCGTAATAACGGAACTATTTACAAGTATTGCATTGTAAAATATTTTAACGTTGTTCATAAATCATATAATTAATTCCTATTGAGTTATGTATAAAAATAGGATATTTTCACTTAAAGAAATATGAAGTGGTTTCAAATAATAATGTATTCCACCAGTGATGCCGTCAGGCAATTTACTAGTGTGGTGTGTTGTGTGCATGACGCAGTGCATTTAGATGAGAATAGTATTGTCAACCGCAGCACATCAATTACCCATAGACATAGAAATAAGTTAAATTAACTAATGGAATACATTGTTCCAAAATCATAACAACTCACGAATGACACGCCAATTTTTTTTTGGCTGCCAGACCGTGTACGTTTGGTACAAAAGATTTTTTAGTTTCTGGAGAGATGAGAATCGATTCGAGTTAACATGGCCTGAAAAACCGAGCCATTAAAGCTGTTAGAAAATATTATTTATAGCAGTAGATTCTATTGTTGGCCATTATTTATTGAATTCCTTTCAAAATGAATCGACTGCCCAGAGCCCAGCCCAATTCAATGTCTCAATATTTAGTTGGCAGAAACGGGAAGTATTTTCGCTTCATCATTAAGATCATAACAGCCTGGAAGGCTCCACTGTCGGGAAAATAGAAGGAACATAGGTATGTCGTTAACGCTATGCTGACCCAATGGACCTTTTTATAATACGAAAACGGCAAGGCAAAATTGTATTACCATTGCCTCCTATGCACTAGTGATACTAGAAGCTGGGACCATAGAAGGCAATGGTAATACAAATTCTGTCATGCCGTGCCGTGCCGTTCAAATTATAAAAAGGCCCAATGTTATTGCATTCGAGGCTATGCCAATATTCAAGTTCTTCCCTTTGTCGACTTTTACGAAAACTACAACAGATTTCTTTGCTTAGTAAGAGTAAAATCGAGACTGAATTTAAACTTGAGCAATTTAATCCGTTTCTAATATCCGAACTATCGACGGAGTTCGCACCATTTACTCGATGTGACGCTCGACCGGTAGGAACTATGGAAATAAAGACCGCCTTTGTTCGGCGAACATTTTGGGAAAATAGAGCATGAAAATGGCCGGCTATGTCTGAAGTGGTGTTTTTTCGGTAAATGGAATGCAGTAATAAAAGAAGTGAGAATGAAATGTTTTCAAAATATGTAAAAGACGTGTCTATGATGACCTTGATGATACAAAATAGATAGAAAGAATATGTTCCAGCGTCAAATATCCGTATTACATTCACAGTGGATGAATTCAGATTTTCCCCTCCAGTAAGCATAGACGGTATTAACCTCGTATATAAAAATGTACAGTCCTTCTAAGTATTTTATTTTTAAAAATAATCAATTTTGACAACATTTACATGGGACCACCTCAGGAGTATATTCTTTGGGAGAAAAAAATAATTTTGAAAATCAGGTAACAATTAGCGGAGTTATCGCGTAGCAAAACATACAGTCGAATTGAGAACCTTCTCTTTTCTTTGAAGTCAGTTATACGGTACTCTAGTTTATTCAGAACGAAATTAACACTTTCAGTTTACCAAACGCAAACTTGAGGCTATTAAGATTTTCCTGTTCGCTTAGAGTTAATCTTTTTGGGTAATAAAAGTATTATCTTGATTAATCTCTAATAAATTCACCACAGTATAACAATGAGCCTGTAATAATGCGAACTATCCAGAGAATGTGCCTCATTTGCTAACCAGTGAACCGGTGAGAAACTTCGGAAACTTCTCACACCGAAACGTAATGAAAATTTGTTGTATCTTAAATCGAGTAGTGTAAAATCGAACAGTGTTTATCTCGTATATACATATATGTATATATATATACAGTGTATGTACTTATCGAACGTACAAAATGTCTACAATACGCCCCATTTGTCATTCATTACAATTTTGACATTGGAAAAGTCTTTTCGTTCGCTCCAGTATAGGCTTCGATTTCACGAAAAAGTGCGATCCCCTTATATCTTGGAGAGTTGTAAAGATATAATGTTCAAAAAAGGCTCAAAAGACCCAAATTCACGAGAACTGTAAGGTGAAAAAGAATTATTCGAGAAAGTCAAAAACGAAAAAAGTAAAAAAAAAACAATTTTTACGAATTTTTGATTTTGGCGCTGGATATTTTGGAAACTAAGAATGATATTAAAAATTGAGAAACATTCCGCTGGACAACAATTTATTTGAGCCTAAAATAAAGACGAAAAAAGTCAAAACGTTAGAACGAGATTTTTTTGACTTCCGTGGATTCATTTCCAATGTGCTCGGTAGTCGTGTGAGGCACAAAATCTGTGAATTTTTTGTACGAGTACTTGACCGAGACATTAATAAACTATGTTGAACAAAAGTCGATTACTTAATTTAGTATATTTAATGCTCCCAGGTGATTTAAATTAGTTTAAATTGTCTCTACTATGCAAGTTATGTATACTCTGTGGTATGTTTACTCAAGACAATTTCGACTTCGTATTCTTATTCCATACCTCTAGGCTCAGGAGAGAAAATTGTGCTTCGATTGTTCAGAGAATGTCTGCCTTGAGCGCACTATGTTTAATTCCAAAATATCAGTATTTACAAATTAGAAGTAATTTTGGTGTTAATAGGTATATAACGAGACTCTCGAAATCGTTTCTTTTGTTCCACTAATTACATATCGGTGTAACATAACTTTCGGCAAACAAAAGCCAAACTTCGGCATTGTGTTAGCGATTAAATTTTTACGCATTAATCACAACCCGCCGTGTTTGTGCTCAGATTTTCGCCAAAACCCCGGATGAAGTGTGCTGTCACGCGTTGTAGGGGGTGGTAGGATATTGACCCCTTTTGTCTTTAGTTTATGGTTCGATTTCAAGTCGGGGCAAATATTTCTGTAAATAGCAGATTCTCGGTCATCGTTACTATTGTCTGTCTTTGTGTATGTCCCAAAGGACCCATGACAAAAGGGAAAACTTTGGGGTGAGTCGTAAAGTGAACAGCTTTTTTTAAAAAATCGTAAATTAATTAAGTCGCCGAATCTTATCAGTCCCTTTTAATCTTCTAAGAATTTTTTTCGTTAATCTTCTAAGTCACAGTTGGCTTAAAAGGAGATGACATATCGCATATTCTATCTACTGTTTCGTTCTCAATCCATCGTAGAAGATACTTAAATATATTTGTATATAAAACAACCCCTGTTCGACCAATAAATTGATTCTCTTTGAACAGTAAGGCTTAAGACAAAGCCATGAGTTGGGAAACCACGTCCATTACTTATGCCTACATCAAAGAAAGCTTTAGCTGAAGGGAAGTGATTATGTGTGAAGTTTCATTGGGGTTGCAAGGATCTAGTCTCTATGTTGTTTAGTTAGTGAGATTTGCTTTCTGACGGACTTCAAAAATTAATCGGAAAAGGTTTTCAAATTTTTTTTTTTAAATTTAAATCAACTTTGCTGTTTTTAATTTAGATTTGTTTTTAATAAATGCTTCCTTTGTCTTGTATTTTAAATCATGCTTCCAGTGTGAGTCTGTTTAAAAATGTACAGTGCAAACATAAAAGTTATTCTTCTTCTTCTTATCGTGTAGGTATAGTCAAGTGTGTGGCGAACTTGGCTAACCCTCTTGTCAAAGTTTTCAAACCGCACAATAGCCTCTGACTTGGTTTTAACGACTGTAGTCAATCGATAACAGCCAGGGCCGACAGCTTAACGTGCCCTCCGAAGCACAGAAACGCTCGTGATAAATTGCCACTTTGATCACCCATCAGGTTCCCTGCCTCTATGAAAGTTAAATAACCTCACTGATCTCTGAGATCAGTGAGCGCCACTGGGCTACGAGCGCTTCATCTATTGTGATAAAAATAATTTACTAAAGTTATTAACATTTTATATTTACACCTTTAAAAAAAAAAGACATTTAGATTTTTTTTAAACTTAAAAACTCTCTTACCAATACTGGTTCATCATCGGAATAAATGTTTTCCCTATTTATCCCCCCCCCCTTCCCTGCTCTTTCATCCCATCCCCCTCAAATTTAAGCATCCCCAGCTGGGGCCATTTACATCGTGACTTTTATTTTTTCGTCATAATTAAAGTATGGACCCGGAGCCTTTTTAATCCGGGTTTTGATGCGTAAACTGGTTGTTTAAATGAATTTTTAAATAAATGTTATAATATTATGGTTTTTCGCTGCTGATAACTGTAAAAAAAATTTATAGAGAAAATACCAATTAGATTATGTATTTAGATGGAACCTATGGAAATATAATCTTTACATTACTTATCATAGACATACACGTACGACCTAATGTGTTTAGTAAAGGAATGAGAAATTTCACCGCTTGAATAATGTATTCGAAAATAATAATAATTTATTTATTTAGGTTTTTTTAAAACAATAATAAATGATAATAACACTGTAAAAAATTGAAAACCAGCAAGTACAGTCAACGGCACATCAGGTTACCACAAACTGTCAAATTTCCCGAATGGATAGTAAACCCTAATGCTTGGAGATAAAATTGAAAATCGATTGAAGAAATTTGACAGTTTTGGATAGCATGATGTGCTGTTGTCCCTGTACATCGCAGCGTGCTCTTCACGGTTTACGGTTACATTACGGAGCGCCAAAGTAGGTAAATGTGACTGTGAAAATGGAAAGGTACAACTTTCGCTATAGTCGTTAAGGTTCACAATTAGTGTGATGAGCTATTATAAACTACCCCAAAAATTGTACCTTTTACTAAACACAGTCACAAATAACGAAAACTCCTTACCTAAAAATATTTATTTGTAACCGATTACAGTTACAGGTAGATTCCACCAGCTGTCCCTCAAAGGGCATAAAATACCCAGTATGGATTATATGCCCTTTGGGATTGTTCCATTCAGCCTGAGACATCTTTTTTTTGTCATCGCTATTGTCGACCGAGAATTAAATTAGAAATACCAGATTAGTTAACTCACCACTTTAAAATAACTATCAGTGACCTACTATGAAGCAAACCCGGCGCGCGCTTGTTTACTCGCCGTGCGTTACAAATCCTGCACACACGGTTGTGCATAAATCGTGCGAGGGCTTAATGTCCATGATTGTGCCATAATTCTTACAGAGATTGTAAGAAAGAAAAATCACAATAGTGATAAGAATAAAATAAAGCAGTAACGAAAGTTTTCTCGGGTTAAAGAAAATAAATTTCATAACTAAACCCGACAGTAACTTTCTTAAACAAAAACATTATTTCAGTGGATCCTTTGAGAGCGAACTTGTGTTTCCACTCTCAACACACTTTACGCTTACACACTCACACCTTTATTCCCTTTAAAGGTAGGCAGAGCATGATTTGATTTTAGAAACTCTCTTTCCTCAACGTGTGTACTCACGTATTTGGCAAACTTGACTAAAGTCTGGTGCTCGAGTTTTCAAACCGTTAAGCCTCCGACTTGGTTTCACGACTGCAAATATTCGATCGATAACAGCCGGGACCGGTGGAAGCGCTAGTGATTAATTGCCACTATGGTCACCCGACCGATTTCCTACCCCCGCATACGTTGCTGAGCCTCACTGATAGATTCCGAACTGTGAGCGCCCCTGGGGTATGAGCACTAATTAACGTAGACACATTATTACATAACTATTTGTAATTATTTCACTCGACGCCACAATACCAAATATTAATAATAATAAATAATAATAAATAAATGCTACACACTCAAAGGCCCACACTAAGGTTTTCCCTTGTGTCGTGGGTCCCTCGGAACACACATAAAGACAAACACAAACACCCATGACCCGAGAACAAACATCTGCTTTTCACACAAATGTTTGCCCCGACTGGGGATCGGACCCAGGACCCGCCGATCAAGAGGCAGCGTCACTACCACTCGACCAAACCGGCCGTATTCTGAGGGTTATATGACGAAACATCAATGAAAGTATCAAATAACCTTTCGCTTACAAAACAGAGAATTGTTAAATCCCTCAACTGAGTCCCACAGTAACGGAAGAATTGGCAGCTGTGTTTTTATTTCACTCCCAAGCTAGCGCAGAAATAACACACTTCACCGCAAATAAAATAAATCTCAAACTACTGAAGAGCTTCGGGAACTCAAATAAAATAGAAAAAACATCTCTTTATTGAATGCTTTGCTTACTTTTACCGCTGCAGCAGATTCTAATATTTAGCCAAATACTTACTTCTTTACTAATGTTATAACTGCGAGAGTAACCCTGTCTGTCTGTCCGTCTTTCACGCCTAAACTACTGAACCGTTTTTAATGAAATTTAGGACAGAGATAGATCATTGAAACATGAATACACTAATATTTTTTTGTTTATTGTTTCGGCATTTCGGAAAATCTTTTTTTTGGTGCTCGCCTCCGTGCTCAAATTTTATACTCCGAATAGACCCGGCGATTTCGTCAGTCTGTTGATTGATCGGTTATTCAATCAGTCAATCAGCCAGTCAGTTTAGGATCTTATACACAAGAAAGAAAAAGAAAATTTGCTTTATGCCGAAAACATTTCACAATGAGAGAATTTCTGGAGGCAAATTAAAAAAGTGTACTCATATACTGCATTGGGTGGCGTTGTAATATTAATATGAAAAAAATGTTTTCTTTTCGTTATCAAATCTACAAATATAACTTTGATTAATCCAGAATGAAAATAAATCGCGCAACTAGAAAAAATTAAGTGTAACTTGAATGAATCGAACTTGAATTGAGCAATAGGTAAAAGAAAGAATTACGTCGTGATATTTTTGATAAATTAAATTTTGTATTATTCATTACTGAATTAGATTTTTGTAAAATTGTTCATATTAAGTACACCGCTATCTAATTAATTATTCACACTACTTTTTTAAACTAAGACCCGGAGCTTTCAGAATATTCCTCATTATAAAAATGAAGATACAGAATGCAAGTTAATGAGTGCTATTAATACGAGTACAATAAGGATTCCGTTTCACTTTTACAAAAACCAAAGAAAAACCAATTAAATTACTACCATTGAAGTCCACACCACTAACCAAACATACAATTCATTTAGACCATCCGAATCAAAGTTAAACGTTTTAAGGAAACATGTATAACAAACAGACAGCGGTTCTAACAGAGGTAGCCCGAACATACTGACTTAGTAATGTAAATATCTATTGTTGAACAGAGTACATAACAAATAGAGCTGGGTCAGCGTTTTGACTCGGACGTGAATGAATGGCCGATGGTTGTTGTACGAGCACGATTGATTATAGTCTCTGGTTGCGAGTTCTTGCGTCTGGAAACTGGATCTTGCTAAGATAACTCGAAGTCAAAAAGTTTTACCCAAATATTAATTTACAAACTGGTTATTAAATACGCTTTCGGCCGCCATCTGTATACTTTTAACCCCCGACAAAAAAAGAGGGTTCTTAAAAGTTTTACGTGTGTATCTTTGTAACTGTGTATGTTATTTGTAGTTGTGTGTCTGTCTTTGGCATCGCAGCTCCTAAAAGAATGGAACGATTTTGATTGTAATCGAGGTGGTTCTTAGCTTTATTTGATCAACAGCCGTAATAGTTATAAGCAACTTAAAGTCGGAGGTGTCACAATTTTTTTAAATTTTCGAGTTACTCTTCAGTTGCTACGATTGAGATAGTCTGAGCTCGAGCTACTCATCCTTAGCCTTAATCTAAGGAAGCAAATAGGATGTTAGGTTAGGTTAGGTCTTACTAGATATATCATCAAACTTCTCGCCTGTGCGTTGTTCTTTGCGAATTAGGTTGGCGACATGTTCTGCCCCTTTAAACTTTTTTATAAGAGGGCTCGCTTGTAACAAAGCTATCTTTTGTCGGCATGGTTGCCAAATATCTGTGATTGATGACATTTTACAGGTATTTCCTTCGAGACTAATTTGGCAGGGATAATAGCCAAGTGCTAAAGAATCTGAAAAAGATTTTTACAAAAAAAATCAGGTTATTATTTCCCGGTAGATTTCATAGTTTTTTTCTTATAAACCATGCCCTGACAATTACAAACACAACAAAAACAATACCTGAATTGGTCCAGCCCTTCTCGAGTTTTGCGCTTAAGAACATTTAGATATTAATTTTTATTTATAAAGGAAGATATAAGAAGATTATACTAACTTGTTTTTAAAGGTTGCTTTTTGCAATATCCCTTATTCACTCCTTCTTGTCCAGAAAAGAAGTATATTCACAGTGCTGAAATGGAAACCGTTGAATTGTAAACTTAAATTCCATTAGTAATACCAACATATTCGACCGATCAAAAGCTCTACTACAAATACATTTACTCTGCTATTTGAACGTAAGAATTGAAATAATTTTCCAATATATTTTTGCATTCATGTATTTACATTTCGCAGGAAATGTTCGAAGCTGACACATTTTACAAGACAAAAGTAAAATATGTCAGCTCTTCCCAGGCATACCGTAAGAGTCAGTGAAATGTACTTGACGATTTTGCTGATTTCGAGCAGTAAAATGTTGACAATATCATTTTATGATTCTCAGAATATTGTTAACTTTGTCGCCGAGTGAGTCGATAATCGCTTGATGGCCTGCCGCTTTCTGTGTCAAACGAACCTCCTTCGAGTCACTCTCATTCAATTTTTAACTAAACAGTTTGAAAACTTTTACTGTGTTGTTTTCGATCTTATAAAAGATAAATCATCTCTATTGCGTATAACTTTTAAACGGCTGAGCCGACTATGATCAAATGAAGCTAAGAACCATCTCGATCACCTCAGATTTAAAACAAAAAAAAACTGCATCGAAGTCGGTTTATACGTTTAGGAGCTTCCACAGACATACAGATACACATGTTAAACTTATGATACCTATCTTTTTTTGTCGGGAGTTAAAAAATGGCTTCGCGACACGCAGTCTTTTTTTCATTAAAATCTTATTTATTGGAGAGTATAAACAATATGGGGTGCCACCAAAAAGGCGGAGGATATTATTCGACCCGAGTGTCGAACCCACTGGGGCCACAATATTGCCAAAATATAGAAATGCTATCGTTACTGCCTACAATAGAAAATTATGTTGTAGTGTTCAGAGATCATTTAATATTTTCTCTTGTAAATATAAATTAACTTTGTTTTGTTAAACAGCAGTAATATAAAAAAATTATAGGGATATTTAGAGTTGCCATCAGTTTGCCTCTGAGATTGTCTTTTTTAATGACCATTTTGCCCATATTGGTATGTAAGGACAGTAATGACGTATTCACTCATGTCAAGTGATAGGCATTATTAAAGTTATTTCAATTCATTCATCTACACTAATATTATAAAGAGGAAAGATTATGTATTAATATTTATTTTATTGTAATAGGTAACGTTTTATAATTATTATAGTCTCTTGTCTGTAAACTCTGTGTACAAATCTCTCTACCCCTTCTACTAATACTATTTCTTATTAGTTAGGTTGGCTGTAATATTTCTCTTTTAGAGATAAGCTCGCCTTTGTACACTACGTGTCTGATTGTTAATTATAACTTTGTTTGTGCAATAAAAGGTTTGATTGTTTGTTTATTTGTTTGCACTGAATAGGCTCCTAACTACAGGACCTATTTGAAAAATTCCTTCACCATTAGAAAGCTACATTATCCCTGAGTAACATAGTTTACATAATTTTTCCGAACTTCCACGGGAACGAAGTCCCGGTGGAATGTTAGTCGATAATAAAGCGTAACTTTACGAAACCTGAGACAATTATCTTCGTATCTTAGACCGAATTCCGATAAAAGCAAACTTCGACTACGAAATAAAGTAGATTATTTGATTTTCTCGGAATAATTCACTGTAATTTGAAACCAATTACTTACATTTGCCTTCATAAGAATTTCAGTATTTCCTTTCAAGTTGTTTTTTTGTGTATAAAGTCAAGCTCAAAATGTCAATGTAATTTGTTTTACTTTAAGTTAAAGAATTCTCATTAAGAGAATAAAGCGAGTCTTTGAAAGATAATAAAACTAGACTGGGAGTAAAAGAAAAAACATAGAATATGCCAGCTGCCTACTCTTCCCAGGCATACTGGAAAAGACCTCTCACCACCTCCATCATATTTCATCTTATAACCCTCTGAATTATTGTCAAATCCACTGATGCTCTGCCTACCCAGATAGGGACTTTAGACGTGAGCTTATGTATCTATATTTATGTAAGAGTGTCAACATGCCAACCACAACGAAGTTGCCGTGGCCGCTTTTTGGGCCAAAACCATTTAACCACTATAATAAGAAGAAGAGTATCGGGCACTCAGTTCTTGTATGTTCTTTTTGTTGAATTTAAAAGGTCCATATATTACGTCATTTGACATGGGGAGGGGGAGAGTCGTATGATGTACGGGGAGGAGAAGCCTAACCTAAAATTAACGTCATCTTGGAAGGAACGAATTACACCAGAATCTAAGAAAGATTATTATATAATATGAATTAAAATAGCAGCATATAGACCTAGACTATGGTCAAGCGTACCCAGAATTAGAAACAGAACTAAGCGCCAAGAAGAAGAAGTAAAAGTAATAAGGTAAGGCGTCCCCTGATCCGCATCGTACGCTTCGGACGTATCGCAACAAACGCATTAATTTTTCATAATGCGTAATCGGATTGCCGATTCCAGTTCACTCAGATTTTCTTAGGGGCGCGTCTGTTGATCGCCACTCCGTATAACATCAATGGCACGCAACGCAAAAGTTCCCTCTCGAAGCATCGGTGTCGGCGTTGCCAATGTGCGATCCATAGAGTGTGGATCAGTGGACGCTTTTGTATGACTCTCTTTATAAAGAGTACTACAATCCGTTTGATGCGATGTTTAAGATCTTAAAACCTCTTTAAGCTTAGCTTAAAATTTGGCGTTCGACACGCGTCAAAACACAACCCTTATGCCATAAACTGCGAATGAAATAACATAATTCATATACGCAGCATACGGATTCAATATATCATTTACTCCATTTTCCGCCAGGGCAAGCGAAGACAATCGGCGATACGGCAGAAAACGAAATTCATAAAACGTTCTCATACGAACCGATAAGATTGCCAGGGGCAGGGGCATCGAAGGAAATAGAATCTCTCACAAATAAGTCAAGGTAGAGAACATTCGCCCACTGTCCAAAATTCAACGAAAATAAACATTGTGTAGGGGTTACTTTAGGGGGTGATTCTCGCTACGGGACTGAAGCTGAACAAGAATATTAAATTTAAAAAAAGTGCCCTCTTTTCAAACTAAGGAAGGCAACCAGCTGATCGCTCAAGTTGCATAGAAAGGGAAAATATTTTTTTTAATGTTTCTTGGGAAAATATTGTTTAATGTATTGGGCTAATCCACATCCTTAACTTTTACTTACTAATTTAAAGTCGCCCTATCAAACTATACTACATTATAAAGCAAAGTCCTCCTCCGCGTCTGTTTGTCTGAACACGATAAACTCAAAAACTGGACGGATTTCGTACGGTTTTCACCATTGGACGGTGTGATTCAAGAGAATTGTTCATTGTATAATTAATTCCTATAAGTCACACGGGCACAAAGTCTCCGGCGGGAGGAAGATGTATGATAAAAATGATAAGACTGACAATGAAAGTCAATTTTAATTATATTTACGCTTTATGGATCGAACTAGGGGATCGTGGTGGCCTCTCCCGTTTTATTTGTATCCTGTTATAAATGTGATAGTATATAATGTTTTATTCTATTTCATTTACGTCGTAATGGAGCAGCTTATGCATAAAAATAGTTGGAGCGCTTACAGACCATATAAAATAATACCTACACCATTCACAGAAAGAAAAAGAAAATCAGATTTTCAATACTTTTCAGGATTCTGCGCTAAAACAGCTCATTTTTAATTCATCTTTTCGCCACCCTGTTTTTGCTAAACAATTTTAAAAGACAGAAAAGGTTGCACCAAAATTATATACCCTTTGAAATTATTTTGTATTTACAACCGCTTATGGTGTTCCTTTATACTGTGACAATAGGCCCTTAGGAGTGAGGCACGCACGAGATGTTGTTTGATGTGGGTCCGATGGCGCGATCCTCAAAACACTTACCCCAAAAAAATAAAAACACGAAATAATTTTCACGTCCTCAATCTCGATTTAATTTTTTTTCGACTTTTTTTGCGTTTTACATCACGTTTATTACGTAACGAGCGTAAAGTCCAGCGCTTTAATAGGATTATTTCTGAACGTTGTACGTCGGGTTAAAAAAGAAAGGTATTGCTGATTGCAACATATTTTTAACTAACACTTCAAAATCAAATGTAACTTAAAAAATCTAAATTACGTCAGATTTCAAACAAATAAAACCGCATCGAAATCGATCCATTCATTTAGGAGCTACGATGTCACTGACAGACACACAAATACACAAACATATAGATACATAGACACACAGATACACATGTCAAACTTTTTCTGTTCTAATCTGTATTAGAAGTATATATATTTTTTTGTTTAGTTTAATACTTTTACTTGCCTTTTAAAGGATCTCATTAGGATACTTAAATTTGTTTTACCACTTTGTTAAAATTATATTGTAAAGAGCGATGTGAACATCTGTAATAGTCATGTGTATAGAATCAAAACAAACTTGAATGATACTTATTGTTAATGTCGTATACATATGGTGTAGGTGTTCCTATAAATAAATAAATTAAATAAATAAACTTATAACACCCATCTTTTTATCCGGGGCTGAAAATCCTGCAAATATTTTAACGGAATCTGCTTACTTAAACCCTTAAAAGGCGAAACTTGGGCAGTAAACCCTTGCCCGTTGAGTTACCAAGTCACGCCCTAAATCTCTTCTTAGACTGACTGATCACTTCCAATCCCGACAAGCGAAACGGTTCCTCTAAAACCCCAAATAAAACTAGTTTCAACCGGCCCAATCGGTATCCTTAGGGAATTAAAGCAAACAGTTTTGCCTGCCTTAAACTCAAATTCGTTTAGCTGTGATTTTGAATTACGGTAAGCAAGTTCTGCAGTTTTTATCAAGCAATTTTAACAGGTCTAGGTTAGTTAGAATCATAAATAATTATATCCGAAGTTAGGTATCCAATATCATTCTGATTAGGACTTTATCACCAGCAAATAAGAAACTTGGGTGGATACGTCATACTAACATAAGCGAAGATTTCGGTAACCATAGGATTAGATATTCCGGAGAATTATGATTCAAAACCGATGTTCAGCCGCACAATAATAATATCTATTTTCAGTTTCTACATCAAGGAACCATCGCTTGAAATTGGGTACCTTGGTCCCAATTTATTTTATTTTATTTCTAAAATCTGTTTTGTTAATACGTTGGCCTGTTTAGGTAAGTCGACCAAATTATCTTCTTTGTGTTGTTGGTTCTCTGAATAAATGAATCTACTATTTTTAGGGTTTCGTACCTCGAAAGGAAAAAACGGAATCCTTATAGGATTACTTTGTTGTCCGTCCGTCCGTCTGTTCGTCAGTCTGGCTGTTTTCTCAGGAACGCGTGGAGGTATCAAGCTGGAATTTCTATCAAATACTCAGATCTACTGTCCCTTAGAGCTGTGAAAAACTCAAACTTCTAACTCAACGCAATTAAAAGATACAGCCGTTTATGCCGCAAATTGCCGCAAAATTTTCGACACTCGCAAGGGAATCAAAACCTATAGGGCTACAGGGTACTTCCCGTGAACTTAGAATCTTGAAATTTGGTACAAAGCAACGTCTTATAGCACAAATAAAGGGAAAATTGCGAAAACTGTAAATCGTTAGTTACATCATATAATAAAAATATTTTTAACAATTTTAAACCTACAGGTTTGTACGGAACCCTCGGTGTTTTGAAGTTTTTGAAGTCTATAAATACTTAAACAAGTTAAACACAAACATTACTCGTAAATACAAAAGGCTGTCCGTTAGTTTAACTGCGTGTGGCTTATCTAAATCCTTTCAAATTAAACTATCTGACTAAAAAAGGCCCAATGCCACGACCAGGTCATACCTGCTATTCAAACGAATTGAAAATCCACTGGGAAAATTCTCACGGGAACGAAGTCGCAGGCGAATAGCTAGTCATAATTAAAATATAATGTTTTATTTAATTTAATCTTTCTACCTTAGCTATTGTAACTTTCTTTCTATCTTCAGATTTTGATAGGGTGTAAAAGTAACTTTCGACTCGTTAAGTCAGTAGAAATACATCGACGAACTTAACAATCCGTTAAAAACTTTAGCCAGTAGAAATTGGAGTTTTATTGAGGAAGAGCAATCGTTTCCTATCTTTTTTAACTTCTATCTACAAACTGTAATAACTGCGCTGAAAGCTGCAAAATGAGAAATCGGCAGAGTTTACATCGGTGATTAGTAACTGTTACTTGAATACTCGTACTTGTTACTTTTAACAGTAAAAAACAGGGTTACTACTTACAGGCACTCGTGTAAAAGGTTTTATAGGACAATTTCTACCGACAATAGAGAATATTTATGTTTTTAAAACTCTACAAGGTTTTTTTTTATTAAATCAAACTCAAGAACATGCATTTTATTTCATTAGCAATTTCCGGTTTCTTCACGTCCATGTTTCAATAGATCAAATAATGCTAGTTTGAAACATGTAATACTTAATTGTAATTTTGTATATATACATATATATCAATTATATGACGGCCGGTTTGGTCGAGTAGTAGTGACGCTGCCTCTTGATCGGCGGGCCCTGGGTTCGATTCCCAGTCGGGGCAAACATTTGTGTAAAAAGCAGATGTTTGTTCTCGGGTCATGGGTGTATGTGTCTGTCTTTGTGTGTTCCAAGGGACCCACGACACAAGGGAAAACCTTAGTGTGGGCCTTTGAGTGTGTAGCGTTTATTTATTTATTTTAATTTAAAGTGTTCATAACACGATTTTTGTTTTAAATGAGTATTCGATATTTCGGCGATGCTGTTGCACGTGCCGTGATCACGGATGAGTGTTATGTAAAAAACTTGTGAGTCTAACCGCGGTAATCTTAATCAAATAATGCTGTTGAGGGATTATATTACAATTGATTAATGACTGAATTGTCTAACCTACAGTTATAATTGACGGCCGGTTTGGTCGAGTGGTAGTGACGCTGCCTCTTGATCGGCGGGTCCTGGGTTCGATCCCCAGTCGGGGCAAACATTTGTGTAAAAAGCAGATGTTTGTTCTCGGGTCATGGGTGTATGTGTCTGTCTTTGTGTGTTCCAAGGGACCCACGACACAAGGGAAAACCTTAGTGTGGGCCTTTGAGTGTGTAGCGTTTATTTATTTATTTATTTATTTTAATTTAAAGGGTTTATAACACGATTTTTGTTTTAAATGAGTATTCGATATTTCGGCGATGCTGTTGCACGTGCCGTGATCACGGATGAGTGTTATGTAAAAAACTTGTGAGTCTAACCGCGGTAATCTTAATCAAATAATGCTGTTGAGGGACTATATTATAATTGATTAATGACTGAATTGTCTAACCTACATAATATAAACTACAGTAGTACTTATTTAAGTACTTACTCTAAAACTTTTTCAGAAAATTTTTCAAAGTTTTTGGATTTTTATAATTTTGGTTTTATAAATCTGCTTTGAAACCGAAGGACTTTCCACAGTGCACTGACTTTAGCTGTGTACGGTTAATTACAGTCTTTTAACTAAGTCCGAGACCATTTTTTGGTTTGAAAATGCTCACGCCAGTGTTAGTCAAGTATTATAGTACTATCTTTCCGCCCGGGACTTCGTTACCGTAAGAATTTGGGAAAATTATGTAGCTTTTGAATTAATTTAGGGTATCAGCTACCTCCGTACCAAATTTTATCAAAATTGGTCCAGCCGTTTTAGCGTGAAAGAGTAACAAACATCCATACATTATCACATTTATAATATTAGTAGGATTGGATAAAAAGGAACGGCAATACAAAACTAGTATCTAGATAGAAAAGGGTGATATTTCTACATCATGTACGGGAAACGGAAACTCTATGAGGCTTTAGGGCTGTTACACACGAAGCGAAGCGTAACGCTGCGGCGATCCATGACGCCCGCTATTGGACTGAATATTTATCATACATATAATTAATATACAGTAGGTGTGCAAAATATACAAACAAATTATAGTTGCCAGCCTAATATGTAATTGTAATCTTCTAAATATATAAAAGGAGAAACTGACTGTCTGCTTGACTGACTGACTGACATATCAACGCACAGCCTAAACGGCTAAACGTAGGCACTTGAAATTTGGAAGGGACGTAGCTTAGGTACCGTAGTGGTGCACTAAGAAAGGAATTCCCGAGATTCCCACGGGAACGTGAATTAACGGGAAAATCCTTTTGTATGAAAAATCTAAACCGCTTAAGTTAGACGCTTGAAATTTGGCATGCAGGTACCTTAGTAAACTTAAAGCTTAGTTGCAACAGGATATTGCAAAATTTCCACCGGAACGGGAGTTAGCGGGAAAAAACTTTTGTTTGTAAAAATCGAAATCTTAAACTAAATCAATATTTAATAAACTAAATGAAGTTCCATTAATGGACCGTCAATAAAGTGTAATCTGTTCAAAAGAAAAAATTAACACGCAAACGAAGTTGCGGGCATCAGCTTATTCTTACATAAAGCGCGACAAAATGCTGATAATTATGACGACATCCTTACTAACAGTTTTAGGGAAAGAAAAATATTCGGCGCGAATGGGACTTATATAATCCTGGGGTCATCGGTTCAAGTCCCATACGGCTAAATGTAGTTACGGCGGGTTAGGGTCATTAAGACCTCACTTTTAGTATATAAAATGGCGGAATCTATAATAATTTCACAAAGACAAACGGTAACCTTATATAAATGTCCCCGGGCGACAGATCTATCAACCATAAAGAAGGAGGTTCTCAATTACAATGTTTATTTTTAACTATTTTTCCGCCTGGGACTTCGTTCCCGTGGAAATCCGGGAAAATAATGTAGCACTCTAATGGTGAAAGAATTTTTCAAATCGGTCCAGTAGTTTCGGAGCCTATTCAATGCAAGCAAACAAACAAACAATCAAGTCTTTCCTCTTTATAATATTAGTATAGATAAGACAAGGTTTGGAATTGAACACATTATAGAAACGAATTTATCTAAAGGCAATCTTATGTACCTACGTGTATTTTCTGAACCAGCCATTAGTCTGTTTTATTTGCCTTTGTTTCTAGAAAAAGGTTCGTTTCGTATTAAACTGCGCTACAAGTACCCGGATTTACAACATCCATTTTATATCCAGTTAACCAATTTAAACCGCCTGTGTAAAGTATTTCGATGAAGTAACGAGAACTTGAAATAATGGCTTTGAAATAGATCGTTTGACAAATGTCTATTCGATACAACAAGCAAAGCTGCTCGTTGTTTCGACGAGAATTTAGTTATGAGGCATCGGTAACTCAAAATGATCGAACGTGGTTGAGAGTATGTACTTGGAAATTTTATTACCAGGATAATAAACTACTTTGAACGTCTTAAGTAAAAGGTTCCATAATCAAACTAATTCGCAGCTTTTGGCGCGGAATTACTTACATATGTGACGCAGTCTCTTCCGTGGCTTCGGCCGCGCGAGTCAGGTTTAATCTGAATCAATATACGCTATAAAAGTGATTCTTTGCATTTTCTCCATCAGTCGATCCTTGATAGCAGCTCGCTAAGAGCTACGTTACAGTACATACATTGTACATATAACCCATTTTTTAGATTGAAAAAGTTGCCTGACCAAAATCACCTACCAAGAACTAAAAAAATACAATTTATCTTTCACCGAGGTAACCTGTTGGTAACCTATCCAATTTGGTAGAAAAGTAGAGTACACTATTCGGCAAGCAGTAATGTTGGTACTCATCATACGATGAACGAAAAAGTTCGAATTGCTTAAAGAAAATAAATTTTCGAATACATTGAATATTTGGTACTTTCGTGCTGAATTTTTGCAATAAATAAAATCATCTATTGTTTGTTGATACCTATTCATCTACATAAAATCAAGTTGACTTGTTGGGAATCATACAATTTTATATTAACATTATATGTATACTAGAGTATTAACACGAAATTTGTATTGTAACAATCATTGCCACATTATTCAAAACAATGAGGCGTATTTAAATATTAAAATTGAATGGAGCAAGATAACGTGATTATTAGGTACACATTCATATCTAATCCGTTCGCTGGGTACGCTAAATGAGTAACTCCAAACCCTTTATATGAATATGATTGGTGTTCCTCAATTAATGTATTGATTTTTCAAATTATGGTTTAGCTATCGCTTGACTGTGTTTTAAATTTAAAATGATGACATCAAATCACGATGGACACTTACCTGTATGGGCAGCGATGAAAAAATGTTCAAAAAACCTAGTGATATTAAATAAGTACTTATCTAATAAATAATGTGCACACATCGTGCACACTAGTTTCTTAACTGTGTATTTTCCGCCGCGTAAATCTTTCATTTTCGACGCAATGCGGGGCGGGGGCCGCGGGGCAGGGGACGATTTATCGCAGATTTCTCAAAGAATGGTCCCTTCCTCCAAAATAGGTGTCTCGCCACTCTTATCTTTTGTAGTGATATGAATAGCCGTCGCTTGAGTTCATCGCATAGAACTGATTTCACCGGGAATTTTCTAATAAATTGAGGGTCAGATGCTGCCAGGATGATACGGCTGGGAACAGATATACCTGAGAAAAATGGATAAAAACTTGTGGCATAATGTAGTTGAGGTTTTTAAAAGTTTTAATATGTTTTGAAAAACACAACGCCATCTATTTAATTTATTTTTAACTGGATTCTTTATTTGTACAATAAAATACAAGTTTTTTTATATTTTATAACGTAAAAAGTGGTTTATTGTTTGGCATCTCCTCTACAACATAGTTTTTAGGAGGTAATTTGCAACATATCCTTCCAATAAACGAATGTTTTGAGTCTAAGCTTGCATGACGATGAATGGGCCCCCACTTTCCATAAATTTACAGTGTCTTCCATGTAGACATAAAAAAATCCATAGCCGAGTAACTTTTTTGTTAAATTTTTGAGATTGATCAAAAATAATTCTAAAAGATTCTTCGTCATCCTTGAAAGTGTAAATCTTGAATTACTTTAATTATTTAAATACATGGAGAAAATTCAGATTTAACTTGAGCCGAGAAAAACCGCAAGTGCCTTTAAAAAAATTAAGGCAACTTTCGGCAGCTTTGTGCACACAATGCGGCTACCGTCGCGCCCACAGTGCGATGAAGTTGATAAGGAAAACATTTATCATAATGATAATGATAAGGATTAATGATAAGGAAATACTTATATAAAAAAAAGTTTTCCTTGTTACTTAATTGTAATTTAAAAGGACATAAATCATTTTAGGCTCAAAAATCCAATGCCAGCCAGCGAAATAAAAAAGTGTCCTTCTGATTGGGTAGTTCCATTCAACCATTTTTTTTTACTACTAGCTTATGCCCGCAACTTCGTCTGCGTGTTGTATGTATTTTTATAGACCGAGTTTGTACTTTGACACAACTACAGATACATGAATTGCCGTTTTTTATTGAAGCAACTATTTCGTTCATATTTTCGTTATATGAACGAATAGCAACTATTTCGTTCATATAAGGAAAAGCAATTTCTAAAAATATTTTTTATTTGAAAACTTGGCTAACTATGTCATATAAGGTTGATACTTAATACATTACTTTGGATCTGAAAACAAAGGTCAAACATAGTTGTTTCCTCTATCGCTTATATTTTCTATACCATTGTTACTGCTTTTGATAGATTAAGGTCCGTATTATAGAACGCGACTCAGACTCTGATCTATACTTAAGTAGCAGTCGTTTTTGATTTTTTTTAAACTGAGAGAGATAGACAATCAACACTTAACATGAGTCAGTGGTGCCTCTAAAACATCTTGTTGTCTTAACAATCCCACAAAAAGTGGTTAATTAATATTGTATTTCGCGTTTCTGTGAAAAACTTAAGGATTTTGTACTTATAAAAAATCAATTTTGATAAAATAAAAGTATGTGGAGTAAAAAATTTACGAAAATTGTATGTTGAAAGACCTATTACTTAGGTAAGTACAATAAATGGCACACGAATTCCTTAGTGCTAATTACGGACTTATTTTTGATTTTCAGTGGAATAGAAGTTTCTGAAACAGGTCACCTATGTCAGTATCTAAGACAACCCCCGTGCATTTGAGATTTCAGCTAGCACGCTACTTTTATTGTGCTTTGCGATAATTGTGTAAAAATGATTCAATAAAAAATTAAACTTAAGATAGAAATGACTAAGCTTTTCCCTTCAATGGACATTTGTAGAAATAAACAAAGGTGTCAGTGCTTGATCCAAACTAAGAAACTTATTAGAATAGTAATATTATAATATTTATCCATGGCTTATATACGCAATGCTACGCTTGATGTAAACTAAAATCAAAAAATCAATAAATAGCCCTTATTTCATGTCAGAACATCAAAGCCATAGATCAAACCTATATAGACCATATTCATAGTGGTTTTAATAAAACAAATGTCAATTGTCAGTTTCTATTGAGTTTCCCGCCTTTAAAAATAAGAAATGCATTGAAAACACCGGCTGTACGGCCGTAGATTCCTTTGCTTAAAAATAAAAATAAGCCGTTTTATTGTTTTCAAAAAGTAATATCCTGAAGATTAAATAATGTCATTTAGTTAGGGCCGAATTAAGATTTGAAGACTAAATACTTAATCAACTTCGTTCTTATTAACACTGTATTAAGTATTTAGTTTTGGTTCGTTAAAAAAATGCAGAATAGCCGAACTATTAATGGGGAAGCTGACAAAACTTTCGATATTTTAGATATTATACGCCTATAATCCTCGTTGGGGTAACATAAGTCACATAACTTTACATGTAATGAAAATTTAAAAATGTCATATTGTTTATATGAGTATATAATACGTTGTCTAAATTTTGCAATGCACGGACGGCCCCAACTCAGGTTACCACACGCGTGCACTCTGTGCTGTTGTGATAAGAGCAGTTTTGCAATGAAAATGGAATAACCTGATGCGCTGGCCTCTGTACCAACAATGCAATGTATTTGGTTGGCAGCTGGCACATTCCATATTTTTTGTTCAGTGCCAGTTCAGCACATAAGTTTTTGTTTTATTTTTGGATATTTGTGGGTCAGTTACAATAATTTTAATTTCTTCCGACTCACTTATATTCGACGATAGCTCTTAAAAATAACATCTATCTAATTATAGAGCAGCACCCTCAGATTTTCTTTATAAAGTACTTTTTAAAGGTGAATTTATGAAGTTAGAAAAAGGTTATTATTACCTACAAAGAAAACTCAATAAGTAGCATCATGGCAGAATACCAGCGCTGCAGTCTGGTACTGCAGCAATATGCTGAGTCAACGCCAATTTGATTGGCATGATACAGATAACACGGTGTAAAATAGTTTAATAAAATTATTTGTTTCTGTTTCTTACTCTGTTTACTTCATTGTTTGCTTGCTGATTCATGTTTACTTGTATGTTTGTTATTTGTCTATTACTGTGTTGTGCTGTTTTATGTAAATTGAATAAAGTGTCAATTTATCTATCTATCTATCATAAAATCAATTAATTAGCACTTCACACTGTAACTTTCTGCACTAAAGTTTCCCTCGTATGGTTTGTTTGCCCAAACCGGAAATCGAACCCAGAAACCGTCGATTCACAGGCTGTGTAACTCTACTACTCAACCAAACTTCCGACAAAAAATTAAGAAAGGATCTTTTATACAAAATATCTCATAAATCTCAATCCGGTCCTTTTATCAAATGCTACGTACTCATAGACATAGAAAAAATAAGTTAAATATCAACACTGTCTAGGGATATTGCTTAATTTTTCATACAAAAGGGTGTGTTTGAGAAACTATAAAAGCATACTCGAGACACATGGAGGGATATAATTTTAAGATGAGCAAGTGTTAAACCTGAATTTTCAATTCTCATCAATGAATTTTGTTTAAATTGTTTTTTTTAAACGTGATGTAAACGAAAACAAAAATGTACTTTTTTCTGCTTTTTGTATGAAAATGGTGGAATTAGCGCAATTTTTTTTTTCATTTTAGTCACGTTTTCACAAATTTCAAGAAAAAATAAATTCATTGATAAAAATTGAAAATTAATGTTTAGCACTTGCTCATCTGAAAATTATATCACTCCATGTATCTCGAGTATGGTATTATAGCTTCTCAAACAGACCTCTTTTGTATGAAAAATCATGCAATATCCCTAGACAGTGTTGATGTGTATATTTTTCTATGTTTGGCGTAAATAATAGAAAGAACTTGAGAAACATTGTAAGTGCCTATTCCATTCAAGAGTTGCCCTTGATTTTGATGGGATTCCATCAGATCCTGACTTGGTGACAATAAGACCACTTCTGGAGTATACTCTTTCGAACAAAATAAAAAGAATTTTGAAAATCGGTCCAAATGGCGGAGAAATCGGTGAACATACATAAAATAAAGATATACAATGGTTTAAGATTTCGTAGTCTTCCTTTCATTTAATTTACCAAGTTTGTTATAAAGATTTCATCCTTATAATTGACCCTAACGATCGACGCAATAAAAGTACAGGGTATTCTTACAGATTTTAGTCGGTTCGATTCCCGGTTGGGGCAAGCGAATTTTCGAAAATTCTTGAATGCAGTTTTCTTTCTTTTCAAAAATATAGGAATGTTTTCTTTGAGTACAATTTTCTATCTACAGTATTAAGAGTACTTTCCCTTCAGGTGGCATTACAAAATTCCACCCTGTATACAGTCGAACATAAAACCTCCTCCTTTTTGGAAGTCAGTTAAACAGTAATTCAAGTGATACAGTGTATCTGCTTCGATCCAGCTGCAGTGCTTCTCGCCGCCATAGTTCTTCGTAAACAAAACACTATCGGCTTACGGAGAATGAGAGAAGTAAAGAAATATAAATTGAAGACATAGCTAAGAAATACATATATTGAAGACCTGGCTGTATGGATGCAGATTCCTTTGCCTTTCTCGAAAGAGATAAATTTAAAAAACAACATGTCCTTGCTTTTAGCCCATTTGTATGTCAAAAATACGTTGATCTCTATGGTATGAGTAAAATGTTCTGAAAAACACCTAGCTTTGAATTTTTTCAGGGGTTTTTGTTGTTGGTTTTATATTTACTGGCTAAATTTCGAGATTTTATGTAGCCTAAATGTTGACCGGGGATTTAAGGTACCCCTATGCAAAATTTCTTTTAAATCGGTCCAACAGTTACGGAGATTAGCCCGTGCAAACAGACAAACAGACAAACAGACAAACAGACAAACAGAGAAACAAAAAAATCTAAAAAAATCGGGATTTGTTTTATTTCTCTTCTTACATCCCCCTGACTCGGTTTTTAGCATTTTTTTTCTATGTACAGAAATTCGACCTCTACAGTTTTATTATATGTATAGATAGATGACTATGGCGCCAAATCACTCAAATTTTCAACTTAGAAAAAACAGTTGAAAAGTACGGAAAAGTAAGTTGAAAAATTTGGTTATCATGCATTTTATAGATGCTTTGATTCGAACGAAATTGGGTTTCAACTTAAAAAATTAATAGTTAGAGGATCTCTATATGATTCTGGCGCCAAAAAATGGGAGGATGAATCTACCCAATCAGGAGGACATCTTTTTTTCTCTGGTAGTTACTTTTAATTTTTGGTCCAACGTTGTATGGACAGTGAATGACCTCTTTTATTACATTAGTGTTAAAGACTATATGGACAACGTGAAAACATTAAATGTACACTGATACATAGATGATTTTATCCTATGCTAACAGGGCTTAGATATAGGTATTATACATACATCCCCGTTTCACCCCTCCATTTGTTATAAAGAATGACTTCATTCCCGTCGATAGAATGTTCTCCACAGGGGTTGATCAGCCGGATATTGGCTATGTTTTATACTTTGACGTTTTTATTACACCCCTTTTATTCCACGTCATTATATCCACACAGTCGTCATGCTAACGATCTTATTTCATATCCGAGTTTATTGCTACGCGCAGATTTATGCTATGGCATGAGTTTTTGTATGACTTTTGAACTAGATTTATGCCGTGTGGTGATCGGTTGAGAATAAGACCACCCCATTTCTTTCCGTGGGTGTCGTAAGAGGCGACTAAGGAAACACAATTGAGACCTACCTCCTATTAATCCACCTCAGGTAACGACACCTCAATTTGTTCCGAATCTGAGGTGGCGTCCTATGGTCTCATGCGGTGTGGTAGGCTCTGTGAAGGGCCGTCTGGTTCGCGACCACCCTCCTACCGAAGTCTGACGCCTAACAGCTGGCTGTGTTCCGTCGGTGCGTAGGATTTTCTGGGTTAGCTCATTCCATCGTCGACCTTATATATTATGACCTTAGTCAAAATTAAGGTCAAGAGTCGACCCATCTAATATAATTTAAAAAAAAAAACAAACTAGATAACAGTACTTTTTAACGGACTTAAAAAAATGTGGCAGTTCTTAATTCGAGAAAATGTTTCATTTTTTTGTTATGTATCTTTGTTATGCGATAACGATAAAAGTGGTCCCATGTAAAAACAAAAAAATTCGCCTCTCTATACAACTTAGGCGATCAGCTAAGATGGCTTTATATATGGGCAGTCAAAATTATGAATGTTATTCAGCTTCATGGAGTGAATCACCCCCAGCTAATTAATGTAAATCATCCTATACATCTATACTATACTAATCTACACTAATATTATAAAGAGGAAAACTTTGTAATATTATAAACAGGAAAGATTTGATTGTTTGTTTGTTTGCATTGAATAGGCTTCAAAACTACTGGACCGATTTGAAAAATTCTTTCACCATTAGAAAGCTACATTATCGCCGTTGGACATAGGTTACATAATTTACCCGAATTCCCACAGGAACGAAGACCCGGGCGGAATGCTAGTACAAATATAAATTAATTCATTTTTGCAAAAACTAATTTGGAAAAAGAAACACGCAATCTTATTAGGTCGAAGATAATGCATTTTTTTATGCGACGATAGATGTGAGTAGGTACTTAAAATGATATTAATTACATAATTCATACAAAAAATGGTACCGTAAGCGTTATATTTTATGCATAAATAAAAAAGCGGGGAATGTGAAAAATGTCAACATAGTTATTTTTCACAAAAAAGTTATGGCCATTTTCAAGAACGTAGGAGAGGTGCCGTAAAGTGCAGTTAGCGGTGGGTTGGCCAAATGGCACGCGGCCAGGAGAGAGCAACGCATCAGGCGCGTGGTAATTTCTTTCAGGAAACTTTTCAACGCGTTTTTAATGTCACAAATCGCCTTTCGTCTTTCTTCTTCCTTGCCCGTTATCCTGTTTCTTCAGAGTACACTTTACCCATGAATCTAATATTACTATTCTAGTAAGGCTTTACCCGTGGACCTAATTTTACTATTCTATGCCTTACCATGGTCAAGTATTTGACTGATCGATAATTTCAGTAGAGTGACTATCAACCTGCATCCATGATCCTACTAACAGGGTATCCTGATCGTAAAGTATTCTAAAATGTATGGTTACACGCACTTTAGATAGAACAACATGAAAAAAATTAAAGGAGACCTTTTTCCAGCAATGGACGGTCAAGATTAGAAAAAAACGGTTACATGGCATTGTTATTAAACCTCCTGAATTTAGATTTACTGAATTTACATCTACTTTAAATGTAAGCTCTAATAATATGGAACCAATATCTATAGCTTAGAGTAAGGGTTTGGTATGCATAACCTTCATAAAATAGCCGATTGAAATAACGATTTCTACCTTGTTTCTACCGGAAAGTTAACAGTAACTTGCTCATGACACGACTAAAGAGAAGTTTAGAAACAAACGATATTTTTCCTCATGAACGAGATCGTGACTAAAAAGCTGCGAGTAAACGAAAAATAATAAAGAAAATATATTTTTTTCATATTTTTGTGATAAATATTAAACATATCTAAACGTATCGATGTTTTCATGAAGTTGTGTGATCCTTTGCGGTTTCATGCGGCAGACGCTTTGTTATGTTAGGAATTATACAAAGCTGATTCCGCACATTGAATTGAATATCGATATTATATTAACTTATTATGTTCGCTAAGCCGATTATATTAATTTATTGTGTTCGCTAAGCAAAAAAACAAAACTTAACGATTTGTTACGGTTTATTTTTGAACTGAAAACTTCTTTAGCGACGATAGCACTTTTTGGATGGGTAAAAAATGTTAAACTCCCGTCAGGGTCACGTGACCCTGACCGAAAATTTGTAAGACGGAGGGTGAAGTGAAAACTTCTTGGACCGCAAGGAAGTAATTTCAAGTTTTCACTTCTGCCGGCACTCCCGGAGTGCAACCCGTTTTTTTTTTATTTGCGTGTATGATCAGCAATATTTTCTGACTGGGTTGTCCTATAATTTGCCTTATTTTTTCTGTAATGTGTAGCTTATAGTCTCACTTGGGTACCACATGCAGAACACCAGGATCTGATCCTGAATGAAAAGTATACTACTACTAATGAATATAAATGTGACAAAATTGTAAGGAAAGAACAGATGATAGTAGAAAGTAGGAAAAATTCTAACATTTTTAGTTGATGGGGTTTTAGAATTGTAGCAAATAACTTGTTGAATATCCCCTTTCAAGGAAAAGGTCGGATTTTTTTTTAATATGGCTATCGTCCTCTGTCAGTGTCACGTCAATATTACAAAAAAAACATCGAAACGAAAAAAAATAACAATAATTTTCCACGTTAAAAACGTATGAGTCACCGACTTCAATCCCAACAACAGTTCGCACAAAGTAGATATCTAGTTTTTTGCGGACTACAATGCTTATTAGCAAATAACTACAAACAGAAATGTCATTCATTTATTTAGATGATGTTCTAGTTTGTAGTATATTTTGTTTTTGTTGATTTTTTTTAAAAGCGCTGAATCATTTTCGATAAAATTTATATGGGACCTCTTCAGGAGTATACTCTTTCGAACAAATAAAGAATTTTGAAAATCGGACAACAGTTGCCGGAGTAATCGCGTAACAAATATACAAAAAAAAAAGATACAGTCGAATTGAGAACCTCCTCCTCTTTTGAAGTCGGTTGAAAACTGATCAGTTATCATTGAGAAGAGAAGAAGACCAAATTAGGAAGTAAGATGCAAAAACAGATCTAAAATTTTAAAGATTTATATTATTATGCTTATAAAATAGAGCTAGACACATGAAAATACAACGGTTTTTGGAGCATAGGAGAGCTGACAATTTAGAGGGAAGGGGAACTTTCAAAAAAACTAAAGAATTAAGAAACTATGAGTGATCGTATAAAGGACACTGGAAGAAAATATGATCCAGGTTACCCTCTTCATAACCACACTCACAAAGAGAGGAGTCCCAACATTTACATGTCTATGACTTTCTGTCACTCTGGTTTTTTATTTTTTTATCTGACTTTATTTCATGGACTTAGTACTTTCTCTTTTAAAGGACCGATTACTTAGAAAAATCGTATTAAGAAACATGAAACTTAACCCCATAGCAATAAGGTACACTTTCGACTGCTTCTCCGACAGCCTCTATTGAAACCGAAAGGGACACCGATGTGCGAGGCGGATTGTCTCTTTCTTTTTTCTTGCCAATTTAAAAAAACTTCATTATTCAAAAAAGTCCGGCTTTGTCAATGAAGTTAATAACGAAGAAATACGTTGCATTTGAAATGAATTTCAGTTCAAATTGATGTAAATTAATTGTAATCATAATAACTTCGTCATCTTTTCCTAAATTACCAAAAGAAAACGATTTTTTTTTCAAACCATTTATTACTACTGGCATCCCGTAAAGTGTCATCGTAATGTCATGGCGGCATGCTTTAAATCGTATAAAAATAATTCGTAACGGCAAGGATTATACCAGTTTTTTAAATTAAAATACTGACAAAATGGTAGAAAGATGTCGTGTTCACACTTGTTCAAGTGAATCGTATGGTGGATGTAACATATCTTTTCACAAGTAAGCTAAAATAATTTCTTATAAATCTATTACTATAAAGATTCAGAACAAAGACAAAAATGGCTCAACAGCGTTGAGATTAGACAAAAGATAACAAAAAAATTCCGTTATATGCAGCCGGCACTTTGTGCCAACTTGCTTTTATGCTGGGAATTCCCGCCAGTTACTCAAAATGAACGCAATTCCTACTATTCCTCCCACGGTAAAAACTATGTACTATTGCGAAATTGTATTTTTTTGAATTCGCACAC
Source organism: Aproaerema taeniolella (assembly GCA_949987775.1). Classification (NCBI taxonomy): domain Eukaryota; kingdom Metazoa; phylum Arthropoda; class Insecta; order Lepidoptera; family Gelechiidae; genus Aproaerema; species Aproaerema taeniolella. The sequence continues at coordinate 31,744,600 of OX465242.1, read as the reverse complement.
CAATACACCATAAATACACGTTACATGTCTACAAAGATCTTTTGGCCCGCGGTTTCCATGGTGACGCCTTTATTTACAATACAAGTTCTTCTAGCTACAACTGTCACCTTTGTAGACCTATAAAATACTACTTAACAGTTATAGTTTTAAATGTAAAGTCCCCACCGAGTGGCACGAGCCTCCCTCGAACAGTGAAGGGGGATTCAGGCCATAGTCCACAACACTGGCCTAAAATGCGGGTTGGTGGGTCTTTCGGAAATAACCTTTAGAGTTACGGGTTTCCTCACGATGTTTCCCTTCACCGCTGAGCAAGTGATAACTATTAAATTCGAATTAAAAGACGAATGTATAGTGATACAGGCCTCAACCTGGCATCGAACCCACGACCCTCCGCTCACAGGTCCCACTCACTATCCAGGGTTAGTTTATTCCGCCCTCATTCCAAACCGCCCCCGTCCAAGTACAGTTAGCATCATCATCCTTTTCAAACTTGGAAGTAATTGAAATGAAACTTCTTTGGACGCGTTGAGAGTGAAATTTCAAAGTTGCGTCATGGTATTCAAAGTTTACCTTTAGAGAAATTTAAGACAGTAATTTAACAATGTAAAAAAATAATTAGGCCAGGTACAAGGTTGTACCTACCTTGTAGTTTGAAAGCCTAGCGACCTTGCATTAAATCTGGTAGTTCTGATTTTTTGCTGACTTGTTTAGGATGTTACAACCTAATGAATAACCGCATATTTGGAAAATATACCTAGCCACAACGAATCGAAAAAAGGCAAGATTTTTTTTAAATGTACCTTTACCCAACACTGTGACGTCACTGGCGCGCGTTGACATCGGGTATATTTTCAAATTACTAAACGCGCGCGTAGGTATTTGAAAACATAACCGAACGCAACACGGCAACGCACTCACTCATTTGGATCAGAACGCCCGCTTAATTTTGACAACGAGTAACGAATTTTCATTAGGTACGTAAAAAGCTAAATAGAGTCATTAAACTTTAAGTTTCATTAAACTTAGTCTTTTAAACTTAAAGTCTCATTAAACTATAGTTTCATTAAACTAAAGTCTAATTAAACTTAAACTCCCATTATTAAACTAAAATCCCATTATACTTAAAGTCTCATTAAACTAATCCCATTAAACTAGTCACATTAAACTAAAAATCCCATTAAACTTAAAGTCCCATTAAACTAAAGTCTCACTAAGCTTAAAGGCCTATTAAACTGAAAATTTAAGCTTTTTCATAAACAACTTTTATCTACCTACATTTATAATTTTCAGTAGGGATAAAGGAATTTAGAAGTATATATATTTTGATATACATATTTTGCAATAACACAACACGGAATTTCCAGTTTGAAAATATACCCCGGAAACGCGTTGACGTCGGGTATATTTTTAAATCCCTAATATGGTAAAACATATTTTTAAAGTATACGTGAGCCCAACACTATAATGGACTCAGCGCCGAACGACACCATGTCAAAATTAAATAAAAAAAATAAAAAAAAGTGTTCAGTAAGTGATAGGTACTGGTTCAGGATTTTCATTTAAAGCTAGGAGGTTCTTTTTCAACCTATATACATATATGCTCACGTCAGTAATTCCTAAGGGGGTAGGCAGAGAATCAGTGGCTCATCTTTACCTATTTTCTTGATAAAGAAAATATTTATTACATAACTTCATCGTAACTCAACCTTGTGACATTTGAATGACCTATGGTAAGAAGTACTAGTCACAATTTCTAGTTTTGATTTTTGAGCGAAACAAAATCCAAGATCGGTTTTTAATACAACATTGCAAAGTGTTTTAAATTCCAATCATGTCCAAATGATAGTATCAGGGAGATCTTTAATTTAAACTTCAGTTGATATTTTATAAAATACTCTATTTTTGAAGAAAACTACGAAAATGTGTAGCGTTCTTAAACAGCACCATCTATGGGATTTTTTTGGAAGCTTACCTCATTTTCCACTACCTCATTAAAAGTTACGTGTTAGACTCGAGTGTCACGATTTTTGACCTTGTGCTCTTTTGATTCTCTCGCTAACGTTCAGAATTCTAATTTTTGTAGCACTCGCTGCGCTTGTGATCCAATTTTAGAATCCTTCGCTTGGTCGGTCATCAAATTTGAGCACGCGGTTAAAAGCAACTTTGCACTCATGTATAACAAATATCTCTCTGACTCTCATCAGCCCATACAATGTCTCCACCGAGGGGCACGATGTGTTAAGTTTACCTTGCCCAATGTTAAACAGGTTAATACCAATGTACAGGTTAAGAATGTAAATCTGGACGTTGTGGAATCTACTGTATTCTTAGGAATAACTCTTGATGCAAAGCTTCAATGGGGTCCTCATATTGATAAGTTAGCGAGCAGACTCAGTTCAGCAGCCTACGCAGTTAAACGAATCTGTCAATTATCGGACGTTGAAACCGCGAGAACCGTATATTCACTTCCACAGCCTAATGTCATATAGCATTTTACTGTGGAGTAATGCTGCGGATATCAATAAGATCTTTGTTCTGCAGAAAAGGGCTATTCGCGCGATTTATCAATTGAGACCTAGAATGTCTCTTAGACAAAATAAATATTCTGACTTCTGCATTCCAATATATTATATGTGACAATCTTTTATATGTGAAGAAAAATGAACATTTGTTTAAGAAAAATAGCGATAGGCACAATATAAATACTAGGACCAAGCATAAACTGGAAGTACTAGACAGTCGTCTCCACAAGGTCACGAACGAAGGTATTCAAAATTTACCTTTGGATAAATTTAAGTCAGTAATTAAACAAAAACTTTACAAAAAGGGCTATTACAAAATTTCTGATGACCTAACTGACATGGAGCCATGGGAATGACTGCTCAGCTTTAGAGTTATTTCAGAATTAGTTAAAATTAGAAAATAGGAAAATTTATAATGCGATTAAAAAGAACACCCTCAGAGTTTCTTGCCTGTTCTTCTCTGGGGAAGACTGCACCTTTGCGAATAGGCGTAGAGTCAGTAAGGTCAATAGAACGAATGCGTATGTATGGTATGTATTTAAATCCTTTAATGTTTGTTTGTATGTATTTCATGTAATCTTGACTTGTTTTAAGTGGCATCCTGATTATCCTATAAAATAAAGATTTTTTCTATTCTATTCTATTCTATTCTGTGAAAGGGGGAATTTATTATTTAATAGTTTCTAATAAAAAATAACATAAGATCAAAATTAACTTATATATACCTATGGAACTAAACGGGCTCCTATGGAACTAAGGTCCGTTAGATAAAATAGGAAAAAACAAATTCTAAGCATAAAACTCCAATTTTACAAAAATCCAATATGGATTGCTTGGGAAAAATGTTTTCATGTGAAAAGTTTTGAAATTAAGTTAAAAGCATGTTTTAATGATTTGATTATAAGATGAGACGAAAGGTGAGTTTTTGTTTTATTTTTTCGCAACCTAACTACACAACTTTGTGCCGTGTGGTGATCGGCTTAGAATAACACCACCCCATTTCTTTCCGTGGGTGTCGTAAGGGGCGACTTAGGAAACACAAATGAGACCTGCCTCCTATTAATCCATCTCAGGCAACAACACCTCATTTTTTATGAATCTGAGGTGTTGTCCTATGGTCTCATGCGGTGTGGTAGGCTCTGTAAAGGGCCGCCTGGTTCGCGACTACCCTCCTACCGAAGTCCGACGCCAAACAGCTTGCTGTGTTCCGTCGGTGCGTGGGAGTACCGGTGCCTTATAGGCGTTTTCTGGGTTAACTCGCTCCATCGTCGACCTCATCTATGACCTTGGTCAAGATTGAGGTCAAGAGTTAACCCATCTTATAATTAAAAAAAAAAACATTCCCGATGTCCACTACTCTGTGTCCTCCTTGTATATTATCATACAATTTGGTGTTTCATAACAAAAATGTAGTAACGTAAATGTTGCTGATGGTTTGTTATATCAAAATAAAATTACAGGAAAACTTCTATCCTTAAATGGAAGCCTGTATTTGTCTGTTACGTATACTTTGCACTCCCAAAAAAAAAATTATAATACGAGTAATCGCATTGTCACCCTACTAGAACGAGACGTTCTGCCTCGTTGCTCTATCTCTTCTTCGGCCCGCGTTTGAGCTCGAAGATTTCTATCCTGATGTATTAGATCCATGCTTTATTTATTGTATTAAGGGACTTATTTTTTCTATGTTTATGATTGAGGGCAATGACCTATCCAAAGGACCTACCTCAAAGATTCAGGGTTTTATGGAATGTCACCAAAATTTCACCCATGTCACCCTCACTCATCATAAGCTCATCATGCTTTCATCATGACACTCTAAAGCAGAAGTGTCACCCTGCTAAGAATCTCTCTATAAACACCAAAGAGAACACATAGCCACTTACGTTTCCTTACTTATAGGCCCATGCATAGATATAGGTTATATGCATAGACATAGAAAAAATAAGTTAAATACCACGTTATATGTGAAAAACCAACTCAAAAAGAGAATGGCACAGAGAAACTTTTTTAATATATGAAAGAGAATGGTTCCAAAATGGCGCAATAAATAAGCAATCATTCTTGCAAGTTTACAATTTCTCTTCATGAAATCTTTTATTTTTTATTTTAATTGATAACAGTCAATTTTTATATTTCTAAAATATATTCTTTGTTAATAAAAGAAATGTGTACATTAATTTCTTAAAATGGTATTATTGTATTTATAAAGACAAACACAATCATGTCGCTTTCAGCTTCAGTTGAGGAAGAGGAACAGGTTGACTTACTTTTTGATTACGTCCAAGAGGAAGAGGAGGAGTCGGTGGAGGATCCAGAAGCAGAGTGGTCTTCTGTGCTTTGCTATGCAGAAGGCCCAGAATATACTCAGAAACAAAAGCTATACGATGAAGGTTTATATAAGCCTCCCAGCAAAGAATTATGTACGAAATATGTTACTATGTCAACCAGCTCAGTCCTTCGTCATCCATATTACAAATATCCGCGTGTTCCCGACCCCGGTATTGAAGATGCCTTGTTTAAACAACCTGAACAGACTGAGTATCCAGATGATGGACTAAAAATGTACTTAGAAACCTGTGAAAAGATGGGTGAATGTCCCGTGAGACTTTTTTATAATAATTTACACAAAGACGAAATAGATTTAAAATATTATTGTATTTCGCGTTACGGGTTCCAACCAATGGCGATTGCCCTCAAGCATAATCCTTACGTGAAAAAGTTGGACTTGTCTGAAAATTTTATAAGTATCGACGGCTGCTTTCATTTAGGTGAAATGTTCGTTACAAACAGATCTATTAGAGAAATAAGCTTGAACGGGTGCCGAATGGGTCCAGAGGGTTGTAGGACATTTGTTGACAAACTATGTTTTAACTCTACTTTGAAAAAGATAAACTTCTCTCGGAACAACCTGACTGACATGGGAATGATTTATATAGCAAATCTTATATCAAGCGGTACTTGTGTAGAAGACTTTAACTTTAGTCATAATGAATTAACCTCAAATGCTGCAACACACCTAGAGGAGGCTTTTGAAAATAACAACGCAGTTAGGAGCCTGGATTTATCGTGGAACAGTTTTCAAGTACCAAAGCCAGTAGAACGTATGTGTAAACTGCTTATCCTTAATACTAATTTAGTTGAAATCAACTTCGCTTGGAATAGTTTGACCGATAGACATTCCAAAATCATTGAGCTTATCATGATGATCCCTAACCTAGAAGCCTTTTACTTAAACAACAATAGACTATCTGGTACCGTCATTCCTGTCATTATAGCTGGTATTAGCACAGCAAAGAATCTAAAAACATTAGATTTATCATTCAACCCTTTATCACCCGAAGAAGCTTTGCTATGTTTGATGAAAATGAGAAGAAAATCTTGCAAATTAACCAACTTGTTGCTTGATGGAATAGTGGTGACGCTTCCATTTGTTCATATAAAAAATAAAATTCTAAATCTTTCTTTCCGAAAAGATGCGACAGTTATTCATGGATACGTAAGACCCCCAATGAAGGTAAAGGAGAGAGATATGAGAGAGATAGTCTTGAACAGAGCACAGTTCCTTTGCAGCAAACCACCAAAGAAGGCTTTGCATGTGGGAACGATGGTTCTGAAATTGCAAAAGTTGGTAAATAATAAACCGATTCCTGCGGAGCAGTTGCCCGAGTTGATCCACTTATTGGGAGCTACCCAAATGAATAGGGATTTGATGGAACAGTTGGGTGAAGTTTTCCAAAGTCCGCCTCCGAAAAGCAGTAGAAAGAAATTTGTTAATATTTCTGCAATGGCTGAGTATGTAAAAATAAAATGGCCTGATTCAGAACCACCGCCACCTACTCCACCGCCTCCTCCACCGCCTCCTCCACCAGATACCCCACCATCTCCCTCCTCACCATCACCAAAGCCGAAAAAAAAGGAAAAAAAGAAAAAGTAACTCACTAAAATCCAGTAAGTACCCACTTTAATTTGCACTTAATTATTAATCTACATGTTATAGTCAAACCTCGAAGCTCCGGCGACCCTAGGTTTGACTAGTCAATCCTAAGGTCTGACTAGAAATGTTAGTCAAAGCCCGAATAAATGAAGTTTTTCGGCCTTTGACTTAAGAATTTTGGTCAAACCTAGGAGAGACTGATATGGTCAGGCAAACGTCGAAAATCAATTTCATGGAATCGGGGTTTGACCAGTCAAACTTTGAATAGGTATTAGAAAGTCTTAGTAATTCACTCTTATTTAAAGATATTCACTTTGTAAGTGACGTCACACTGAGAGTTCCCCGATACAGATAATTGCAACGAGAGTGATGATTGGATTTCGACAAGATTTCGACCAACTGACTGAGAGCACAGATGCACTGACATATAATAAAATTGGTGGATAGTCACCCTGGACATGTCTGCTACTTGAAAAAAAATATTTTGTATGTAGCCACATTGATTTTTTAAAATTCACTTTTGGCCAGCTAATAAATCAAAATCGATCCATGTGCGCCGCTCTACACCCTACCCCATAATTTATTTTCCAGGGACAGTTGCTCTTATTAATATACAAATCTACTTCCGGGCGGCCGCTCGGACTTACAGATTTCCCGAATTTATGAATTTAAATAAACATCAAACTGTGATATGTTTTAAATTACAATATTAAGTGTCATTGATTTAGTTCACTTGTCTGGTTCGCAAACGGTTAGAGGTATCATTCCTGATCATAATTTTTTTTTTCAGATCTGTTCATTGATTGAATATCATTGAAAATCTCATGGAAACTAGTCCAAAGATGCTATGGCAAAGATGCAAAGATGCTATGGTGTCAAAAAAAGCATCTTCATTTTAAGATTATTTGTTAATATTGTTTGTCATGATTGTTATGTCTATTTATAATTTTCTAGCATATTTTTTGGTTTAGAAACATTTACGTCGACGTTACTTTATTTTGTAGTATATTTAAGAATATTTTACAGTTTTTTATAGTTAGATTTATTTTGTTAATTTAAAGTATTTTTAATTTTAACACGGATCCTATTCGATAATTATTAATTACTGTTTTACCTGGATCTTATTTTTTATAATATTATAAAAACTGTCAATGAAAGTGACAATATGACTCTTAATAAGATATTGAAGTTATATGAAAAGAATCTCTAAAGAAAGCACTTTCTTTTTATAATATGATTTATTTGTTTTGTTTGTTAGGGCCCGTGTCCCTAGGTGGGGACGTATGTGGGCTGTTATTGAATGATATTGATATGTCTATTTTTGATTTTCTAGCATATTTTGATTTAACAATGTTTATAGCGACGATATTACTTAATCCAGTAACCTTATACATCAGCGCTTGCGTCAAATCCAGTAGTTCTGATTTTTTGCAGACTTGTTCATGATGTTGGCCCAATGAATAATCCAAATTTGTGACCTCGTGCGCCGAACGCAACTTTGTCAAAAATCGAAAAAACTGCGAAAATTTCGAATCTTTTTCATATTTTAGCGGTTATAACCCTTAAGGACTAGTTTTTGATGGCCGGATTTGACGCATACGCCCCATACTTTCAGGTGACAAGGTAGGTTACTGGATTAACTCTATTTTTTAGTATATTTTACTTATATTTTAACATATTTTATTGGATTTTAAGTTTTGTAATATATTTTTCTATTTTACAAAGTTTATTTTTATTTTCATTTTACTGTTTTACATTTACAAATGTCATCATTTTCCTACGTATAAAGGCGACTTTTTTATATTTAGATTCAATAATATATTCCTCGGTAAAAGTCTTCCCTTGTGTAATTGAGATGTAGAAGAAAACGGACGTAAGATTTCTAATGAAGGCGACAGATTAGTTTTTTCCGAGGTTTCCTTTGTTATGTTGACCAAGCAAAAAGCCAGATGCAAACGACATGACGAAACGACATGCGGCAACCTCAAGTCCTTACTTACTTTCCTCCTTAATGTGTTACTTTCTTTATTTCTCCTTTATTCACTTCTAAGCGGAGCAACGGATCGACGTTATTTTTGGCACAGTGATAATTATAAGGCGAGAAAGTGATATAGGCTACTTTCTTGCGTCGCGGGCGGAAAGCTTGTTAAAGAAGAAATACTCTAAGCTCCCGTCCCCACAATACTCCCGCGGTGTAATACTCTACATCAATGTTCTCTTGGTAATTAATTGCCTTTGGTCCATTTTTATACGTTGTAATCATGATAACCCAGCACACAATAACTAGTCTATTAAACAGTTATCCGTAGATACGACGTGTTTAAACTAGCTATCACGGCATTATAGGAAGTCAAACGCCAAAACTAAACGTGTATCGAGTCGATGGGATTTGACTATGATTATCAGGTACACGCGTACAAAAAAGTGCTTAAGTAAGAGGTCAATTTCGATCACAAGTAATATTAATTTTTCTGAGTTAGACTAACTAATGCCCTTGTGATGAGGGCAAATGTCATGAGGAAACCCGCATTTTCAGGCGGCTGAATACTTCAGTCGATCTACTGTTTGCTGATTGCGGAGGTCACATTTCATGGCAATTGGTTCTTAGGAAAAAAATATTTTCTAGATTAAAAATCTTATTAGTGATCGAGTAGATAGCCTATGTTGTAAGCCGTGGCATTAAAGCTACTGTGCAGAGCGAGCGGTCTACCACAAACAACATATTTCTGATTTCTGATCACAATTTGATGAGTCGGACACATCTTGCAATGTGTCGACGTTATCACGAGATGAGTGTGAAATGTGCCGCGCTCAAACGTCATAATAACGTGCATTTTTCGGGGTCGTACTAGGCCTGCAAAACATTACTTAAATATAACTTTTTTTTTTAATAATTTCATATGGGATCCCTGGGCAAAGTTGTTTAGTTATATGGCGAGAATGGCGTTCTAAAGTTGCGCCAACTATTTTTAAAGTCACCAAATATAAGCCAAATATACTTAAATACAATATGCAATATATGACGTTTCCAGTCTACCACAGTGGTTGCTAAAAGCAAAGCAAGTCTTGTTAAAAATACAATTTCTTAGTGGAGCATATTATATTTATGACAGCTACAATTTAATCTCAGTGCATTGTCTTAAGGCTTTTGTTACAACAAGCGAGTTGGATTTCTTGTGGTTTACCATCTCTTGTCCTTGCCTGCAATCGAGAAATTATACAGGGTGTAGATAAAAAAAGTTGTTTTTTTACTAGCCTGTTAGATCCCACTGGTAATACAAAGGATAACAAGTTTACAGTAGTAGGAAGTTTACAAAGGCGGACTTATCCCACGAGGGGATTTCTTCCAGTCAACCTAGTAAGAGTGCTAAAGAGAACAAAAACTACTCGGCGTAATGACAAATTAATTTTTTAACACAAAAAGAAATAAAAAGATTAATCAGTAGGTTGATACTTATTTAACATTATATTATAATTATTAAAACGAATAATATATTATGTATACGTTTATACTATAATGAAAATATACTACGAATACATAAATTTAAAATAACTAGTACGCTAGGTTGCGTAGTCCGCCATATTGGATTTAGAATGACCATTTAGCTAAATTTCAGCTCAATCGGTTGAGGGTAACTGCTTTAAAATTCAGTTGCAAGATTTGACCCGAATAAACATACATACATACAAACAACGTAAATTAATAAAAAAGCTTGTAACTTGTATACTTAATTACCAAAGCCCCCATTGTGTCGTAAAATATAATTGAAGGTCAAGAAATTATCAAAAGTAATGTTTGTCCCAATCAGGAATCAAATGTGGAACTATCCATTAGAAGCAGCATCACGCGTGGCTGCGACTGAACTTGTTTTGATGATGAAACTACCATTGTTTTTATATTTTTTAATAAAACTTTTAGAATGCCAAAAAAAAAAGAATCATATGCATGATTTTCAAAAAAATAATCTCAAATTTTATTTTCAAATTTTATTATAAAAGATATACACATCAACACGGTCTAGGGATATTGCACGATTTATCATACAAAAGAGGCCTGTTTGAGAAGCTATAAAAGCATACTCGAGATACACGGAAGGCTCTAGTTTTCAGACAAGCAAATGCTAAGCCTGAATTTTCAATTTTAATCAATTAAAAAATGCGTAAATTCGACTATTTTCATACAAAAAGCAGGCAAAAAGTGCATTTTCGTTTTCGTTTCCGTCACGTTTTCACAAATTTCAAGTAAAACTAAATTTATTGTCTAGAATTGAAAATTCAGATTTAGCACTTGCTCGTCTGAAATAGCGCTCCATGTATCTCGAGTATGCTTCTGTATGACAGACCTCTTTTGTATGAAAAATCGTGTAATATCCCTAGACCGTGTTGATGTGTGTATGTGTATATTTCGTTGTGTTGATTTTCGCTTCATTATGTTCCTCTTTTTTATTATAGTTATACGTTTAAAACTTGTACCATAAAAATTTAACTGCAGCCTTTGTTAAATATATAATTATATACTAGCTTTCCGCCCGCGGCTCCGCCCGCGTGGACTACATGTCCTTTCCTAGGCTCTAATCTATCTCTGTACCAAATTTCAGCAAAATCGGTTTAGTAGTTTAGGCGTGAAAGACGGACAGACAGACAGACAGACAGACAGAGTTTCGCATTTATAATATTAGTAAGGATAGTAAGGATTTACACCCTGTATTATACACAAAAGTCTTCTCTCTGTCGTTTATGTACAGTTCACTCAGTGAAAAATAAGTAGGATTCACTTCGAAATTGCTTTTCTAACTTTCTGGCGGCAACTTTAAAATGTTTACGTGATCATTGAAGTAGAAACTAAAGTGTATACTTATGTATGTTCGTAGCAGGCAAATTATATGAAACCGTCATTTTACAAAGACGTGTCGTTTTGTGAAGTGCCGAAACTAGGAAACACCGTTCACTAATTTTTGAGATGTAGATTCTAAAATTTTGGATTTAAAAACTGCCGAAATAGTAAAAATAGTGATGAATATTACATTCGTGATTACGATTAAAATATGCTCATAATAATGCCTCGGGTTTATATAAATGACATATGTTAAAAATGATGGTATGAAAATATAATTACATTACAACCTTCGATCAACTATAAAAAACTAGATACATTGTATGGAACTGCCATACAAAATGAAACAAAATAGTGACCGAGCTAAAATACGCTCTCTCGGAACGCCCGAATAGACAAATTACTATTATGAATTTGTGGCTACTGAACGAAAAGACAACCCAAAACGTCAAGTGGGCGGTCATTAAGTGAGGACACTTTTTCGTTGTGGATTGTGTATCTAAAATTACAACACATTGAAATGGTTTCAGAAGCCCATGAAAATACCGAGCAAGAAGTTTTATTAACTTCTTTTTATAAAAGCATAAACTCAATCACAAACTTTTGGGTCCAAACAAATTTAATCAAAATTTTCTTACATTTTTCCAAATGTGGAACTTTCCTCTTCAAAAATTGTTTACGCGTTTCTTTGAATTTAATTGATATTTTAATCTCTCTTTTCTATTGTAAGGACCATTGTCATTTCGTCTCTTAGAAAAGATACTTATTTCACGAGAAATGGTATTTTAACGAACGAGAAATTATGCGCTTAAATGCAGACAACGTTCGAGACTACTTCCAAATGTTTTTTTTTTCTAATATTTTTTCCACCACTCTAGTCTGAGAGTTACAGAAACATAGAATGTGCCAGCTGCCACTCTTTCCGGGCAGGCTGTAAAAGCCAATCGTGGGAAAAAGGCTAACAATATATAGCCACTATTCGTGTTCAAATCGATCTAATAACCTTAATAATGAATGTCAAATGTCGCGGGAGTGGTTCTACCTACTCTGACAGGGATGATAAGCGTGGGTGTATGGATGGATGGAGGTCTTACCTATAATACGTTGTATTGTACTACATATGACAGCACATCAGAAGTCTGTCTACCTGCGGTAATCAATTACAACTAAGCAAATGGACCTGAGGCTCAGATGTTCGGAATGTACGCAAACATTTACAGTAAAGATTGACGTCATAGGGGATATTAATTAGACTAAATATCACATGAGGTTCGAAAAAAATCACGGAAAGGGGCTGTAGTAAGATATCACGTGTGTTTATTTTTTCCTTTATTTTTTTCTCTTAGCGATTCGATGGTAAGTAACTATAACGTTGCGGCCCAGCAGCTCGACCATGATCGCGACAAACTCGCATGGCACACCACTGGGCATCTAACTTCTATGTCTATGCACTCGGCTGACGGGTAGTCAATGTTTACATTTGGCGAAGATTTGGCGCAATCCGTGGCGCAATCCGCGCGCGATAACATCGTGATCACAAAGGAGAGCCATAGACAAGAAATATACTGCTCGTGCGTGCAGTTAGAAAGGGTTAAAAGCCACATGTACCTAGGCCTAGTGATCGATGACGGATTCAGCTGGAAGCCGCATGCAGAGCATGTCTGTTCAAAACTACGATCAATTATGAGTAAACTAAAAATATTAAAGTACAAACTTCCCTACAAGACATTGCGTTTACTGTATGTGGCCCTAGCTGACTCAGTCATCGGTTATGGGCTATGGCAGGACTTGTAAAACCACGCTAGGAGATATTTATGACTTGCAATTAAGAATCCTTAAAATCATTGTGCCAAGAAATGTTAAAAAAAAATACAGAAATGACTATAGTCAACTGTTTGAATATTGTGACGTTTTGAGTATTTATAACAAAGCAAAATTTTCAATATTAACTGAGTTTAACAACACGAGTTTACTAACTGAAATAACTAGGCCACCTGGCTTAAGAAATCTAAATGCAGGTCATAAGTATCTCCTACCAAAAGTGAGTAATAAATATGGAATGAGACAGGACAAATATCTTGTTCCGGAAATAATTAACGATTTGCCCAGGGAACTGCAGGAAATGTATGTGGGTGGAGGCAAGTGTAGGAGCAGAATGAAAAAGTATTACACACATTGTAAGTAACAAATATTGTAAAAATATGAACGACTCACCTGTTACCCAGATAAAACAACATGGTTTTCGTGGAACAGTTCTTGTAATAATAGTATAAGAGATTTTTGATAAGTAAATAAAAAAAAAAAAAAACTCACTTGATTGTTTTCATAAACGTCGAAAAGCCGCACATCCAAATGTACATCCAAAAAGTGTCGCTTGGTCATTACCTGTACTTTAAGATAATATTCTACAGCATTTTAAGATATCTAATCTACGTTGTACTTTAAAAATACACGATTTTAGGTAAAGGAATCTAAAACTTCACCAAGTATCATCATTTATCAAAAAGATAAAAAATCACGTGATTAATGACTCCTAAGGCACATGCTAGCACATGGACGCCAAATTAAGAGTTGAAGCGGTCACTAATAGTTTAAGGCCCGTATTACAGAAGGAAACTCAAATCTTGATCTATACCTACCTAAGTATTGATTCTCTCTCTATCAAAATGACAAAGACAACTGCTATTGTATCAATATTCAGTCTGAGTCGCGTTCTGTACGGACCTAAATCCACCGTTTTTTCGTGATCCTAGTATTTTGTCCTACTAGTAGGACCACGAGGGAGACCAGTTTCTGTTCGTCCTACTCCGACATGTAAGAGCTGTTATCATTTATTTATACCACCTGTATATATTCAATATCTGAAGTTAATTCTATCATAGACATAGGAAAATTAAGTTATAATATACCACACCTAAATCTATGGAATTCAAAAAAAAGAGATTACATGCAAATGACGGGCAGGCCAACCAAGTTGAATACTCAAATTAATTATTATTGCTTGCAAAATTAGTAAAAGCAGCTAATTTAATCTGACGAGGCTGTGACAGGCTTATGATTACGGAGCTGAGGCAAATCATTAAAATTCCCATTATACACTGTCCCTGACCACCCCCTCCCCTTCCCCTTTTCTACCCCTGTCGTATGATGGAACAAGGGAGCCAACCATCAACGTCTTTAGTGGGTAAATTAAAAGTAAAAATTAGGGACTTTCTGGCAAAGGGTCTTGCTCGATGTCAATTAAAGATTTCATCTTACAAAGAATATTTTTTTACTTACGTTTTAGTTTTAGAAAGTATTTTATGATTGTTTTTTGTGTCTATAAGTTTGTCCTTATTTTGCGTCGATGGTAACTTGAACACAACTTAATGCGAACAAAAGACCCTATCAGTTCTGTATACAAGCACGCTTGGCAAATTGGACGGAGTTATTTAAGAAGAAAGTTCATGAGATATTATTATTACTTACTATTTTAACTGATGAAGAACATAAAAGATTAAAAAAGTTAAAAATTTATATAATATAAATAATTATATTATTATTAAATATTAATAAAATAAAAATTAAAAAATAATAATAATATAAATAATTATATTATTTTAATTATATTATTAAATATTATTCTTTATTTATTTATTGACATTACTTTTTCACATTATTTGTAAAAATAGTTTTTTGCTCGTAATGACAAATTACCAATAATATATTATGTTTATGTCTAATTCCCGAAATTTCCACGGGAGTACAACCCAGTGATTACCTGCACAAATAATTAATATGGCTGTACAGCTTTAACCAAATACTACATACTCAAAGGCTTTAACTTATTATTTCCATGTCTATGAACCTTTGAGTATGTAGTATGAACCCAGCCTTACTTTTTCTATGTCTATGAAATATAGAAAAAATAAGTTACATTTTTTCTATGTCAATGCTTTGGACTCTATTTATGGATTTCATTACCGAGCTATTTTTCAAAAGAAACTCTATCAAGTCTTCGCGCCAAAGACAGTAACAGTAGTTTTCTTTTATCCTTCAGGGTAGGCAAAGGACGGAGCTGCTCCACGCTCTTTGCTTTTAAAAACAAATAGTCTAGCTTTTGCCTTTTTAAACAGAAAATTCAAAACTTGGCTTTCGTTTGCCTGCATAATAATTGATTATTACATCGATTGGAAGAAATTCCATGCATAGTAAAATAATAAATATACGGTCCATGATAATATTTGGTTATGACTTTGAATGGAAGAAATTCCATAGCCTTTAAATAAGTAAAATATTACTTGTGAATACAGAACAAAATGGTAAACTCAAGATTTGGCTTTCTTTAGCCTTCATTTAAATTAAGACTTTGAGTAGAAGAAATTAGAAGAAAGTAGAGAAAGATTTGTCTGTATGGCTCCGACCTTTGCCTATTCGGATGGATGAAAAAAATTACTACTACTACAGACGATAGCACATAAGGCTTTACATTTTGACCTTGACGCATAGACATAGAAAAAATAAGTTAAATACCACGACTGAGCATATAATCCAAAGAGAATATAAACACTAGCGTGTTTGTGAAAGCTTTATAACCTGTTAACTGTGTCAATATTTTGATTGTGTACTTGTATTTAAATATCAATTTTTTGAAAGAAATGTATCCCTGCACAAAAGTCTTAGAAAAAGGTGATTTTTATTGTATTTAGTATTTGATCCAGTCTTATTGAAGTTGTATTGAAGATAGTGTATCGGATATCGGGAATACAATCAAGACTTAAGTTTAAAGGAAATTGCTTCAATATTGTGTAACTTTCCAAGTTAGTTCAGCAAGTCTTGCAAATGTATTGTGTTTGGATTGCTCTCTTCACTTTATGGCGAAAAATTGAACATATAATAGTAAATTTTTAATATTGATGTTGGACTGAGGTTAAGCACGAATGACGTCACTTCTTTTTTATAAACGCCACACACTCAAACACTGACACTTTCCCTGAAGATTTCCCTTGTGTAGCAGGGCCCTTGGAACTTGTCCGACAACATACACAAATAAACTTTTGATAAAAATCTTTGCCTCGACTGGAAATCAAACCCAGGAACTGCCGATGCAGCGTCGTTATCTCTAAATCAGACTAGAAGTAAATAGTAAAGGGGTCTCGGTGTTCTTAATGTAGCCAGTCTTATTATTAAATCTCTTTGAAGCTTATTGAAAACGTTACGTTTCATTGAAATCTCTTGAGGAAAAATGTAAAAGCGTTAAAAGCATCCATTTCCCGCCTCAACAAAGTGACAGATGAAGAGAAAAGCAAAAGCACTGTAAATTGCGTGTAGCTGTAGCACATTAGCGAGTAGCCAAATGCTACGAAGCGGAGCGCTACGAACAGATCGTAGAATGAGAGATATATGGTTACTCGGTTGTCATCGACTGTCGGAGCGTTCTCAACAGAGCTATCAGGAATCGAACAGACTCGGCTTAATGGTGTGTTTCTGATCAATGGGTCTAGAGAAGCCAATAGAGCCAATCGAACTGCACTCCTGTGCTAAATGCCGACGCGACTTATCTTCATACCGGCTTTCAGAGCTAAGTTCAGATTTATTGGTTCTCACTTCTCTCCGTCTCTTTAGTCTATACATAACTCATGCTGCAATATGTATGCTGCTTATTTAATGTGTTATTTAAGTAGCGGTTAGATAAGACAATAAATAATAATATATCAATATTCTTGGATAATTCACACAATGCTATCTAATCCCAAACTAAGTAAGGTTCGTCAGTTTTCAAACAAGAAAACTGCATCGAAATCGGTCCATTTATTTAGGAGATACGATGCTACAGACATACTCACAGAACACGTCAATCTTATAACATCCCTCTTTGTAGGGTGATAAGAAATTCTCTTAACAGAAATTGTTCTTTTTAAAATTTTGAATTTTTTTTGGTGAAAATAAAAATTTAGATAAACTAGTAAATACACGAATAGAATATCGTTTTCAATATAATATTATTTACAACGTATCTTCAATATTCTTGCAAACATAGCTTAAAAACATTGTTTTTGTCATCTAATTAAATATTTATTTAAAAAATAAGGACAGTAATTAACTAAGAAATGATGTCCTGAGGGTTCTGTCCTAAATAAATACTTGAAAACGACTTCAATGGCGACTGTAGCACGAGCAAAAGTGTAATTAAACGACGATCGTGAAGGTCACCGAGATTAATTAAACTTTTTATCTCATTCCCTCTCAAAAGTTTTCGAATAGCAGAGTGGATAGGGAAGATTCGGAGGTATCGTTTCCATAATCTTAAGCAATTAATTAAAAAAGTATTCTCTTTTTACAGGTAACAACGGTCGAAGGAAATTTAAGCTGCCCAAGTTCGTGACAGGAGGTAAGATATAATTGCCCAACCTCCTCTATCCCCCTCTTTTCTTCGATCTGTTTTTCCTTAGTGTTCTCTCAAAAGGTATTCTTGGCTAGATGTTTTTGCATGGATTTTTCCTTAGCCTGTAGGTAAAGGTATATAGTCCATAAAGGGGTATAGTATAGTCCATTACAGTTTCATGTTTCCGTAACTATAACAAAACGAAAATTATTGTAGGCGATTGATCTAATAAGTAATATACATGAGAAATAAAACGACACAGCAATAAAGTACGAAGTTCTAAATTCAAGTTATTGTAGGCGATAAATCTAAAAATTTATAGATATTTCGTGGTTGTCATTTTGTGTCTCCTTAATTTTTAAATTTTAAATGTGAATGTAAGTTTGTTTGTTTTTTACACTTTCACGCCTAAACTACTAAACCGATTTTGATGAAATTTGGTATAGACATAGATTAGTCCTTGAGGAATGACATAAGCCACAACTGGGCATGATATAACTTGTAGTCCCCGCGGGTACATAAGTCGACCTAGATCCTTCAAGAGGTTGTAGTTTCCATCATTCCTGACCGGTTTGACTATGAAACACCGTACCCCAAACTTAACCGTCCTCCAGTTATTGGACTTTGAAGTTTTTTTTACAAAAAATGACGATTTTGTGTCTATTGTTCCCTTTTTTTGTGTTGTGTTGTGTGCCCTAAATTATTTGTAATAATACACTATCTTGTTATACCTTTTCGGAAAGCTAAAGAATCGTAGATATTTTAGACACATCTGCAGCACATCTGTCATAGACTTTTTCTTTAATATCTAAGAAAGAAAAAAGTTTAACTATCAATCGTCTTCTACGCAGTCGGTGCAATCACTTGCAATTTTAGTGTTTAGAATAATAAAACAACCAATCTACTACACAAAAATAGCAAAAACAAACAATTTAAAGGCCCACAACACAAAAAAAGGGGAAAATAGACACAAAATCGGCATTTTTTGTAAAAAATTTCAAAGTCCATTAACATGAGAACGGTTAAGTTTGGGGTACGGTGTTTCATAGTCAAACCGGTCAGGAATGATGGAAACTATAACCTCTTGAAGGATCTAGGCCAACTTAACCTTTAACCCCATATGTGAATGTCGCATCTTAGGATCGTTTCAATCTTTACAGAAATGATACTAACTAATTTTTAATCAAAATATAAACAAGTAAATTTTTACTCTTTGGGCGTAAAAATAAGGTAAATAAGGTTTTAAGGTTTCGCTACTCTTATAACCTATCAATATTTTTTCCACACTGTATCATTGATCCAGGATACCTTGGCATGGATGGTTGATTCATTCGTTTAGTTAATTGCCTCGAACGTAGCCGAAGGATGCCGGAGATAGCCGAGTCACCTTTCGATTACCCTTAACTTCACATCCACTGCTGGTAAAAGCCTTTCCTTAATGCAGTGTTTTTCAAACTGTGGGGTGCGACTCCCTGGGGGTCATGATGCCTTATTTGGGGGGTCGAAGGTAAAAGAAAAACACAATTATTTACAAGAGCTACCTAAAATAAGAAACTAGGTAAAATTTTAGTGAAAAGTCTGTGCTATAATGATGCTTTCGACTTTCCGCGCCTACCCCGCAGCAAATTTGGATCTTTATAATTACGTTTTAAACGATTTTAGGGTATTAGTAACTTAGAGAATTAAGGATCTTAGGGGCCTTAGTGGGTTGCAGGACTTTTCAACTTCCGAAGGGTTCGCGAATTCTGTAATCATAACACTAACGTTTGGAGGGCAGGGCTGAAATGACAAACGTGTTAGTAAAAATATTGCTTTCGAGCTTAAATTACTCACTGCTTCCGATCCGAAGCCTAAATTGCATTTTCTGAGTTAACTCGCTCCATTGTCGACCTCATCTATGACCTTGATCATGATCTGTCTCATAATAATAATAATAATAAAAACTTTTTGAAGCAACACAGTGGTATTTCTATGAGTTTTGACATCTCATAAACCCGGAAAAAAAGTGCTTTGGCCATTTCTATCCATCTATCCATAGGGCTAGCGCGCACGGCAAGATTTGTGTCCGTGACTGTTTTGTCACTCTTAAGAAGTCCATGGATATGAATGGAGATGCGCGCATGTTACGACATGACAACTGGGTGACATTTTGTAAAAGTTGCCCGTGCGCGTTAGCCCTGTCACTCACGCATATAAAATCCTTTACGGGGTAGGGGCCACTTCGGACAGCATTTTTACGGAGCCGAATAGCAAGCAGTGTGGAACTGCCCTAACTCAACGCTGTCGAGAAGAGTTGGGGTGCTGTTATTCGTAACCGAAACTCCACAGCCACGTGCATAATTTACTCGATGCTACGATAGTTTCAAACGATTCAACATGTTGTTAAAAAAAAAAACTCTGCCATTGACTGCTAAAATCATTCTTTGAAAAATACAACATAATGTCGTTCTATGCCAAAGTTTATTTAGCGGAATCAGATTGAAGTTAAGTGCAACTCTCCGTCGAGTTTCTGGTTACATTCGATTAAACTGTGTTGTTTAACTATGAGAGCATCAGCAACTCTAAGAACTTGAGCTTGTTCGTTACAATTATTCATTCATTGCCCGATGGTTTCTGAAACATGTCTGGTAATGATTACAGTGTGTCTTGTACAACTACATAGAAACTGCAATCTCATTAATGTTATTTATTTAACGCGACTAGCATTTTATACTTTTTTAATTCAAATGGTAACGTTGGTAGCGTTTAACTACTTACATTTAGATTTTGTAGGCAATGGAAGTTTTCATTATCGATTCCAAAGAGTTCGCTGATTGCAGTCTTATGGAGATTTAATAAAGTTTTTTTTAAAAGGCCACATAAGCAACCGAAGTAACTCACTATCATTTCCTGGGTCTGTCTAAGCGTTGTTTCTGACACGATATAAAAAAATTAATCCTATTCGGGACTACTAAGACCCGTAGCCTTTAACTTTCCATAATTGTCCTGTGACCGACAGGACACACGCGTCACTCTAAATATGTCAAATGACCAGTTGTTCTAAATCGTGAATTTCATTGTCACAAACTACCTGGTCTATCTATCGCACGACAGTGTCGTAAACAGTGCGTAGCGTAGCTATCGGAGAGCCAGACGAGGAAGTGCCCCGGGTCCTCCAAGCTCAGGGAGCCCTCCAGATTCTGACTTACAAACTATAAATTGAACTAGTGAACATTTTTCCCAGATTCGGTATGTAAAAAGTTTCCAGGAGCGCGACTTTAATAATGGCAACTTATTTGAGACAATACAGGGGAATTCTCAACAAGTCTCGAATGTCTTTGTAGATTTCGACAAATCTGGAGTACGTCGAATTCGGAACACGATGAATACGGAACAAACGATTTAAAATAGTTTAGTTGGGGCCCTAGTTTATTTTTTGCTACAGGGCCTTTGGTTACGTAGCTACGCCTCTGGTTGTAAAATGAACTTATCGGTCTTGATGCACCCAAGGACGTGTCTAGCTTAATTTCATTACATTATAGTTGTCGATGTCGTTTCTCCCTCATAGCAATCGCTGTGCCGTAATCTTAATTCTGTCGAATATCTAATAAAATGTGCTATTTTATCTGTTAATCTTAGTCAGTGGTCATCGCAGCCATTGTAATAAATAAATGTAAAATAAGTATTAAAAATATAAAATGTAATTGGACAAAGGCACGGACATCAAGTCTGTGGACGCACGTAACCATGCATGTAATAAAAAGGGTGCAGTCGAAAAAAAAAAATTAGTAAAAAACACTAACGCACTGCAATCTTGACAATCTTGACAACTAACGCACTGCGCTCTGAGCCTCTGCATTATAAGTAGCTCTAAAATTAAAACAAAAATGTATCTACTCCTTCGTATACCCTCCTATAGCTTATATGACTACATTTAAACTGTTTAACCACCTTACGCGAAGAACCATTTCGAACACGTCAGCTTTCAAACAAAAAAAAAAATATCAAAATCGGTCCATTCGTTTAGGGGTACGATGTTACAGACAGACTCACCGATTCACATTTATATAGATATATACGTCAACCTTATAATACCCATCTTTTTGCGTCGGAGCACAGAATAAATAACAGGTTAAAAACTGGGGTCTGCAGCGCAGTCATTACTCTTTGCTTTGTGAACTCGCCTATATTAACAAGTTTTTTTTTACCAAACTTGATTGGTATGCGAAAATGATTCTTGGTTTGGCTTTCTTTTATTTCTCTAGTCTACAGCATAATAAAAACTTATTAAACTGGCAATTAATTTTAAAAAGTTCTTTTTCGCACGTGTTACCGATGATAGCCCAGTTGGTAATTGTAAGCGGAAGGTTGCGGGTTCAAATCCTGGTGCGGGCCTGTAGCACTAAACTCGTCTTTTTGGATTTATGTACGGATTTCTAATTAATTATCACGTGCTCAGCGGTGAAGGAAACATGGTGATGAAACCCGCACGTCCAAGAAAATTCATTTTCGAAAGACGAGCGGTCCACCAACCCGCATTGGGCCAGCGTGGACTATAACCTAAATCCCATTCGTGTTTCCAAGGAAGGCCCGTGTTCCTTGGTGGGGACATATAATGGGCTGGTAAGAAGAAGAAGTTTTTTTTCAACGAAAATGTGCTATTTTATCGGGTAATCTTAGTCAGTGGTCATCGCAGCCATTGTAACATCGTAGTTTTTTAAATTACTTTTAAAATGTAAAATAAGTATTAAAAATATAAAATGTAATTGGACAAAGGCACGGACATCAAGTCTGTGGACGCACGTAACCATGCATGTAATAAAAAGGGTGCAGTCGAAAAAAAGAAATTAGTAAAAAACACTTCACGTATCTAAATAAAAAAACCCTTTTAAAGCGTTTTATTGTTCAGTGTATTTTCCAACTGGTATATGTATTTGCGACTGCTCGAAATTGCAGTTTCATGCAAAATCTAACACTTTTCGTCCTTTTAAAAATAGTGAACTGGACTCGTGATATTTTAGCATTTGAAATGAAAAATACAAAATTCTCTGATGTTGCGTTAAAAATAAATTAAATACAAACTCTCCAAATGGTATTTGTTGATTTATGTCAACTCTTGCAGTTGAATATTATATTAATAGTAGAAAAAAGGTAAAACAAACCTTTTCGCTAACCTAATTTTTCTATTGATTACAGGCATATAAATACTTTTAGTGCGGTATTCTATTTACGAATATAAATCACACTGATTTAGGCGTATTGGGCACCCGTGTCGTCATCTGAGCCTGTTAAAATTTGAAGTGTTACTAGGCCGTTTGTCCACTGCCACCGTCGTCGCCGGACTTGCGATGGACTGGCAGCAGTAGTAAATGTGTATGTAGCTACCTCCGCGCCGTCATCTTATTTTTGGGTGATGACTCGGTGAAGGCGGCGGTGGCCAAATAGCTTTAGTCATTCGAAGTCAATAGGTTCAAGAAAAAATAAAACTTGTGAACTTTGAAGAACCTATTTCATCCAAATTGCATAAATGTTGTAAAGCCACAAAACCAACAATAGAGGTACAAACTAAAACTAATCAGTAATACCAAATTCAAATATGTATAAAGGTCCGGAACCGGAATTAAACCTACGACCCTCGGAATGCGACCCTTTATTTACGTAGAATGTTTAGCTTTAGTTTAGGGCGAATTTATTGAAACTCCCAAATTTCCTTTGTGAGGAAATTTTTTGACTACGAAATAAAGCGACCGCCATCAAAGGAACCTTGGCGCGTACAAATTGCTGAGGTCGAATAGAAATCACTTATCATCTCTGACTTTATCTGGGGTCCGATCTTTGTACTGCTCGTTAGACCGGTCAAGTGTTTCACCAGAGATTCCATTTGGCACTCCGCTTAATAGACTGCTTACAAATTCAAATTGTTTAGGTTAGAAGACAGCTGACATCTAAACTTTCCCTGATAGGGTTACATTGACATGGTGACTTGACAATCAGATAAGGATTGTGAAACAGAGAGAGACAATAAAGTATGCCAAACGTATTTTAAAGAGCGGCTATTTATTTTAGCAGAATACTCTTCTTTCGGGCAGGGATATTTAAGAGTTATTCAGATATTAAGTCAATTTAAATGAGAAAATAAGAAAAGAAAAACATTAAATTACATTTTTTTTTAATTTTTATGATTGCGTTAAAAAGTGCAACCCTCGAAGTTTTTTGCCTATTTTTTTCTGGGAAAGACTGCACCTTAGCGAAGTTAAAAATGCTAATGTAGTTCATTACTTTGACCATAGCTGGGCATTAACGAAGTTAACATTTTGATTAACGGATTAACTTTTAAGTTAACTTTTAACGTTAACTTCCGTTAATATCCAGAAGTCCGTTAATCGTTAATCCAAACAGATATTAATAAATCTTTTCATTAAATACAATACTGCTGACCTATACTATCAAGCGCTGCAGTTGAACGTCTTTTTTCCACGGGCAAAGATATTTTTACACCAAAACGAGCCTCGCTTGCGGACGGGAACTTCAACATGTTAATGTTCATGAAGGGGAATATGCACCTTACGCCAGATAATTAAATTACTCATTTGAATTATTAAATTACACATTTGAATTATTAAATTACACATTTGAATTATGTATTTTTTTATTCTTAGGCTAGTGTTCACGAAAAATTTAACCAACGATTAGCAGCTAACCAGAGATTTGACAATGTCATTTTCATACATTTTTTTTGGCATTTTGTCTGATTATCTTCTAACCGCGGTTTAACCGTTGGTTATATTTTTGGTGAACACGGGCCTTAAACTGTTACCAACAGGTTTGGTTTTATAAGTTCACTAAAGCAACGATATAAAAATTTCAATTTTTATTACATGTTAACGGATTGACGATTAACGTTAACTTACGTTATTTCTTCCGAAATGTAACGCTTTAACGTTTAACGAAGCTAACTTTTTTGAGTAGCGGATTAACGATTAACGAAGTTAACTATTTGATTAACGGTGCCCAGCTCTGAGTTTGACTTATTTGTAACATCCTGAATGTTCTATGAGATAAAGTTATTTTTGACTTTGGTAAACAGACCATCGTTCATCATAGCGAAAATACGATAATAACTACGAATTTTGTTTTACGACGGATTTTAAAAACTGATAGACGATTATCTAACATATAAAATTCTCGTGTCGCGGTGTTTGTGGCCAAACTCCTCCGAAACGGCTGGACCGATTTTTATAGAATTTTGTGTGCATATCGGGTAGGTCTGAGAATCGGTCAAATTCTATTTTTCATATTTAAAAAAAATGAAAATCCACCGGGTCAATTCCCACGGGAACGAAGTCATACGAAGTAATTACGAGTATGACTTAGGTACCAAAATGATACAAAATCATAAAAAATAGTTTTCATCTCTAAAAGAAGCAACATTGAACATATTTTATTTCATCCTATTTATGAGCCAATGAAGACTAAAAAAAACAAAAACTCTGAAATCCCTACTAATATTATAAATGCGAAAGTAACTCTGTCTGTCTGTCTGTTACCTTTTCACGCCTAAACCGCTGAACCGATTTTGATGAATTTTGGTACAGAGATAGATTAGAGCCTGGGAAAGGACATAGGCTACATTTTATCCCACAGTTGGGCACGATATAACCTGTAGTCCACGCGGGCGGAGCCGCGGGCGGAAAGCTAGTATTTACGATAAATCGTAAAATAATGAGAATTTTCTTTCGTGGTTTCTTTGGAAAAGTTATTTAACGCTTTCATGGACTGTTCACGTTCTTAAGTTTCACCAATTCAAAGTCATCCCATATTAATGTGGAATATAATTTAAAATAATTTTTTTTTCTGCTAAATTTATTCTTACAGAATCACAGATCCGGCGGCCGTCGCTGATACCCTAAAATAGGATACGAGTAAAATATAAAGAGTAACCTTTGGTACGTTTTCTCGTAAATTGATAAACTGGGATGATAGCTTGATATACAGGCAGGGTGTTTTCTATCGACGGCCGCATTTAGATGGTTCTCATTATCTTTCTTCCACAGGGCTGTCAAGATAAAAGATTTAGTCAATAAATTACCAATTAAACTTGATTTGCGGGTTCAAACGCAAAACGAGACAGGCAAAGAATATGAAATGGATTCAATCGAAATCTAAAAATACGAGACGAGACGATGTGGTATGCATCAAGCTAACTATTTAGATAAATCTAGAGCTCAGTTAAACATTTAAAAAATCTCCCAATTTTTATTTTATTTCTTTTTGCATCCAAAAAAATATAGATACATACAATATACATACCACACCCACGTTTCACATTTAAGGAGACAGGAGCACTAAGTGTCCATAGACTCAGCATTTGAAGTTAGAGCTAGTAAAATCTTTTTTAATTTTATTTTTTTAATGAAAGATGGGTTAATTCTTGTCCTCAATCTTGACCAAGGCCTATTAAGGCACTGGTACCCTACGCACCATCGAAACACAGTAAGCTGTTTGGTGTCGGACTTCGGTAAGAGGGTGATCGCGAACTAGACGGCTAGACACCGTATAAGACCATAGGACGGCACCTAAGATTCAGAACAAATAGAGGTGTTGTAGCCTAGGATGGTAGGCAAGTCTCATTAATTTGTGTTTCTTTAGTCGCGTCTTACGACACCTACGGAAAGAGATGGGATGGTGTTATTCTCAACCGATCACCACACAGCAAAATTTACTTTATCAGGGTCATAAAATAAAATAATATAAAAACATGAGTATAGAGTTGTAGTCACCCTCGCATCTACAATACAACAAACCCTCAAGTCCTTCTAATGACTCTTACTGTGCACCCGGGAAAAGATGGCAGCTGCGTTATTATTTCGCTCTTAATTCATGTGTCGTAATTAATGATATTCTTGACTGTATTCAAGGTACTTAACACTATTTATGCAAACAATCGGCCCAAATTCGTTGTAGTTAAATAAGCGAAAACACTCGAAGCCTGGGCTAAAATACATTAAAAACATTGTTTTTAAAGATCCACGAACCATGTTTTTTTCTTGGTTTTCCGTACAATAGGGTTTCGGAATTCTCGAGTTTTTACGTTCCCGGAACCCGCGAAAATAAGAACGAAATTAAAATAAGGCTTCCCTGTAAACACTGACGTATCTGTGTTAGAGGAACGTTATAGATTAAACTTTAAAACAATTTCTTTTTTAAGAATTCGCAATACTAATTTTAATCTGACTTGTCCATTTACAATATTAATTTGCGGCTGTTATTAAAAAAAACATAAAGCATATAAACACTATCACGAAGTCTTCTGCAAATTTTCCTTAGGAAATGATTTTATAAAAATTTAAAAAGTAATTTAATTAAAACTTTTATTTGTAAGGATTGATAAATCATCACTGTAACAAGCTGCCTTCGTTTCCGGAAGCGCTTTTCTTGCACTCTTTTTATAATGTGCTTGTTTCAATGTAAATGCATAGCATAAAATGGTTAATTAACGTAATTTAAAATCTCGTAAATCCTGGGAAAGGGAACCTGAGAACAAAACCCTACCGTACAAAACACTTTTTTAAAATAAGAAAATTAGCTGATTTGACTAATTAGTGAATATTTCTATTTCCCCATAGATCCCCAAAGTTTTCCAAGAGAGGTGTATTCCAAAGGTTGCTAGTGGCAACCCTAATTACTACTTCGATCACCCGGGAATTTACATCTCTATCCTTCATTCGGGCTTTTCCGATCGTCGATGTCATCAACGTCAAAGGGGGATATTACTCCTCGTCAAATGCCGGAGCGGATATTCTGTTATCTTTGAATATATTTGAGTTTGTTACAACATATTCAGAGTTCTGCGTACTTACTTTTGTACAGTGTTACAAGATCCTTTTGACATTGAGAGACCACTTCTATAAAGGTCAAATATATGGATACTCCATTTTGCAGATAATACAGAAATTAATATAAAACTGTTTTTAATCTCTAATGGGGTAGGCAGCAGCGCATTATGTGGTGTTAGAATACCTTGAAACCGCGTTTTACTAAAATACTTTGAGGTTATTAGATGGGGTCTCCCCATTTTCCCCAGCGATTTTTATGTAACCGTCATTTAATAGATTTAGTGCAGTGTTGTTGGAATTCGTTTTTATTTATTTATTGTGAAACATTGGTTCGTGGAGAAATAAATAAAAACAAATATGTTAAAATATTTATTACATTTTTATTTCTTCTCATGTCAACCTTATCTGCAGTACAACAAAACCTTGAAAATGTTCAGATGAATAAAGGTTTCCACCAAACATACCAGGTGTTTCAAAAAAATCCAAAAAAAAAGAAATTCCAAAATTTAATTATAAAAGTGATCAGTATAAAAGTGAAATAGTCGCAACTCTAGTAATCAGTTGCATGGTTTAACATCTTTCAAAATGAAAGTTTCAATTAATCATATTAATAAAAGTTTTCATATTAATACAATTAATATGACACACTTGTCATATTAGTAATAGAGCTGTGCATGTGCAATAAGCTAAATTTTAATTAATTTTGAATTATCTTTTTTTTTTTGGGTTTTTTTGAAACACGTTGTTTAAGGAATATTAGGGTGACTATTTTGTGTTTTCTCCTTTTTGAATTCACTGACGCATCAAATGGCAATAACAATGTCTTTCTTTTGTGTTCCGCATCGCGATCGAGTTTAGCGCTTTTAATTTCTTGTGTCTTTCAGCAATCATTTACTTTCTGAAAGCATATGAGTTATCTATATAAGATTTATTAGAACTAAATACTCCGTTTGCAAGTCATAAATTTTTAAAGTGAAATTTTTTGTCAAACACAAGTGTCCCCCCCCTCTAGCAACTAAACGGTTGTTTCTAAAAATGTGGAAATATTTACAGTGGTAGAATATACACCAAATTTAAAAGGAAAACTATAAAACATAAGTTGGCCCTTCAAGTTTGCGAGTAATGGTAGACCAAGTGCCAAACATTGTTGGGATTAATATGAGCATATTTACTAATATTAGATCCTTGGTACTACGGAGCTGAAATTTAACATGGTCATACATATGGATTGCGCTGACAGATCGAAAAAATAAAACTTTTTAAAAAAATTTTTTGGGATGTTTCCCATACACACGTAAAAGGCCGATGGATTTTTTTTCTCTCCGATATCATCGAGTGGGATGTCATAGGATAGTTTTTTAAAAGATAGAAGGGGTTTACTACGAACGTTTTTCGATTCAGCAGTCCGTTTGCGAAAAATTAATTTTTATAAAGAAAAAAATGTTTACGATGAAGTTTAGCCTAATCCAAAATAACTGCCATACAAGGTTCAACGCTAAAAGTGCGGCGAGGTCGAAAGCCAAGCTGTAACATATTGACATTTCATATGTCGTTATAGGTTTTTGGGGGTGTTAATTACGAAAATGACATCAAAATTATACACAATCGCCACGCGACCTTGGCTCGATATTATTCCTAACAATAATTTTGTTGCTCGCTTCGCTCGCGCATTAAATACTTCCTTTCTGTTGTGTTTAGCCCAAAACTAAAGTTATTTCTGAAACTACAAACTCTTTAATACAATTGTTTTTGATACTTTAGTATTTGGAAATTTTAATATCGCCATTTGGTGATCGGTTGAGAATAACACCACCCTATTTCTTTCCGTGGGTGCCGTGAGAGGCGACTAAGGAAATATAAATGAGATCTGCTTCCCATTAATCCACCCCAGGCAACGACACCTCAATTTGTTCTGAATCTGAGGTGTCGTCCTATGGTCTCATGCGGTGTGGTAGCCTCTGTGAAGGGCCGTCTGGTTCGCGCCCACCCTCCTAACGAAATCCGACGCCAAACAGCTTGCTGTAATCCGTCGGCGCATAGGAGTGTCAGAGTGTCAGGAGTGTCAGTCTTATACGCATTTTCTGGGTTAACTCGCTCTATCGTCGACCTCATCTATGACCTTGGTCAAGATATAATAAAAAATATATCTTATAATAAAAAAAAAAACATCCACTATGACCGTAACGATGGTATACCAGTTTTAAATTAATACGTAATGTTAACGATTTTTATACAACTGTTTGTGTCCACGAGAGGTGGTTCTTAAACAGATGATTTTTGTACGAGATAGTTCCAGTTTTTATATGTTTTTACATCTTGATAAAAACTAAGGGAACACGGATGTAAAGCCATGCTTACAAAGAGTACGTAATTTTCTCTTTACATATATATGTAATTGTTAAATAACCTTATTTCACGTCCGACTGTAATCTACGCTTCAGTCGTTGTAGGATAGTGAAATAAGGAAATATTGTAGCGTCAAGTTTCACAACTCTAACAAACCGCGCTAATGTTGCCATTATTCATATTTTTTTACTTGTCATTAATATTTTTACGCTTGGCAATTGTTGGAGCATCATGGACGCTCGTTAGACGTAAAAAGCTTCTGAAAAAAAGATTAAAGCGTAGGAGCGTTGAAAAAAATAATTGTTTGGTTACCTAGGGAAATGTGAAGCTGACAAGGAATAAAATATTTTTAACAAAAAATTGACTCGCCTTCAAAAAGGGTGAAATATTTTTTTAAAGCTATAATCACGAGTAAGAAGTGGTTACGGGTAAAACAGTAAATAGCCATTCATAGCGGAATATGCTAAATAGAGAGGAATATTTTTTGTTAAAATAATGATAACCTTTAAAAAGAATATCTTTTATTCATTCATCATTCATAGAACTTTCCTCGTAGATTAATTATAAAGCACTAAAACATTCGAGATTAAAGTGCGATATAGTAATCAATCACTTTCACCCCTCTTGATACCCACGGAAAGATATGAGGTGGTGATATTCACAACCAGTCGCAAGACGGCAAGAAAGATACGGAGTAGTACAATTCTCAAACCAATCGCCATATGGCATGAAAAATATGGGGTGGCGATATTATCAACCGACCACCAGACGGCAGGAAAGATATGTGACCCTAGGACACAAAAGAACCCCAAAAAACAACATAAAAGTCTCATGAAATAACTTCGTTAACTTTGATGACCTATTATCACCCACATATATGACCGTAAATTCCTTTTTATTTTTTAGCTAAACTACTGAACCTATTTTGATAAAAATTGTATGGGACCAATCTGGAAGTAGATGAATTTTTTTTATATCGATCTACAAATGGTGGAGTTTTGAGATAACAAACAAAAAAAATTACCCGAGTTGAGAATCTCCAAATTTTTTTGAAGTTGGTTAAAAATTGTTAACATTTTGTAGGTAGTCATTAAGGCTGATTAATTTTAGTTATTACTGATTCATCTTAGAACTTATAATTAACACAGTTATAAACAACTAAATTTTCGTGCGCGACTTCGATCAATTAGAAAAGTAGCCTATGTTACTCTACCGCCCTCCAACTATCCTCGTGCAAACATCACGTCCATTCCGTTCCACCTTTTAGATGTTAAGAAAGTACAAACAAAGCGACTAACTTTACTTTTGTATTGAAAAACTAGAAATTGTTTAGGTTTTCTATTGTTAATTACTTTGTTAATTTGTTAATAATCATCATCAATCAGATTAATCATCAGATGTGTCGTGACACAAAACAGAAAAGGCGTTGTTGTAAAAAGAAAAAAAAAAGTTCCATTTGCCCTAAAAGAAAACAAAAGAGCCATTACCTCCTAATCTAGGTGAAGAAGTAGAAATGAGGAAAACATTATTTCGAGATTACCGGGCTGTTTAAGCAAATTGAGTAATTTCATCTTCCAGGATACATTGGAAAATAATTAGGGGGATGGAAAAGATAACAGGCCACTCAAACGAGAGTCACAAATACAAAAGGAAATGAAAGAATTGCTTTTATATTTTATCCGATATTGTTTTGAAACAACAAGGAGAGTATTTCCTTTCTTAGAAAATTGGTAGGTAAAGGAAAAAAATAAATGTGTATTAAATATAGAGTTATTATGAAACATCTAATAAGGCATTTGCGGGACTAGGTTAGGTTAAGTTAGACAGATTACGTATTTTATGGACTGCGCAATTTAAGGATTTGGACAATGAAGGATTCTTATCAGAATTTTTGATTTGTCAAGTGTAAGTTTTCTTTGTTGACCCCCGACAAAAAAGAGCTGTTATAAGTTTGACGTGTATTTCTGTGTGTCTTCATGTGGCATCGTATCTGCTAGACAAATGGACCGATTTTTATGCCGTTTTTTTTTAAAGCTGATGCTATCGAAATGGTTCTGAGAAGCTATTTTTGATCAAACTTAGTTCAGCCGTTTTGAGAGATATATATGCGCGTTTCATTTTTAATTTTTAGTCATTTCGGATGTGTTGCAAGAACTGACCACGAAAACAGTGATTAGGTTAAAATTTATGTGTTTTCATCAAACAGCGACTTACAATTTTCGAGTTCAATAATTATGAAATTAAATCAGTACTAAAATTTAATCTTGATAAGATCCCGTATTTAAATATCGCGGAAATTTTCAGCATTATCTCCACCCTATCAGAACTACTAGTCTATGATCTGTCATCCTAACGAGAAACATACTCTAACTCTCATACAGTTACTTATGATAACATACTACAGTTTACAAACTTTGTGGCGCAACTTGCGCCTCATATCAAGTCTTAAGTCGCTCTAATGTTTACGCGAGTGTATGGGTGGGTGATTATGAATATGTGGCTTACTGTTAACAAGCCAGGGGTTAAGATTATGGAGTAAGAAGTATAGATTCTCTAAATATTATAAACTAGCTTTCCGTTCCGGACTTCGTTCCCGTGGGAATGCGGTAAAATTATGTAGCTTATGTTACTCAGGAATTATGTAGCATTCTAATGGTGAAAGAATTTTAAAATTGGTTCAGTAGTTTTTAAGTTTATTCGTTACATACAAAAATATAAATCTTTCCTCTTTATAATATTAGTGTAGATAAGTAAATCATACCTAAGTATTTTTCATTGAATCTTGCACTTTTGTCCTGCGTTTTTTAAATTGTATCTTATGCTAGGCTGGCTGGAAGAGATCACTGTTAGTGATAAGTCTGCCTTACTAAACTATTTTTCTTTTTACTGTATATCATGTAATCTAACTGCCTGCCATAAAGAATATGTTTAGCTCTCACATTTTTTTTTGTATCTTGAAGCTCCTT
Organism: Aproaerema taeniolella; assembly: GCA_949987775.1. Taxonomy (NCBI): domain Eukaryota; kingdom Metazoa; phylum Arthropoda; class Insecta; order Lepidoptera; family Gelechiidae; genus Aproaerema; species Aproaerema taeniolella. Next base: position 31,711,816 of record OX465242.1, on the reverse strand, counting down.
GGGTTAAAAAACACACACACACACACGATTATACCTTCCTGATTTTTAAAAACCATAGGAGTAAGAGGCAGTATGTACTATTTAAAATTCACTATTAAAAATAGTATGCTTTTACATCAGCAGTTCAAAATACGATGACGTTTGTGAATCAGCAAGAGAGCGAATGACAGCACTACATTCGTTTTGGTGCAGCGTCCCAAGTAATTTGGTAGATAGATAGACAAAAGAGATGGTAGGTGCTTTTTGGGTAGGCTTTTGCAAGCAATAGGGTTTTACAGGCTGTAATATTCTGCCACTAAGAGAGCGAACATTCTCGAAAGAGACAACCTAGAAGATGTTCCAGAAACTTGATTAAAGCCATCCTTTTCGCAAGAAGTGTTTTAGGATGATTTGGTTAGAGACTGCAGATACACTCAGTAGTGTGTTTAGCTAAGTTTGACGTTTCTATGCTGTAGAAATCCTACTTTGATTTTACTGCAATACAATAATATCGTTCCTAGGACTTGAAAGAAATGCAATTTTCTTTATTTTCAGGTGTTTTTGTGATCTCAGTTTGATGTTGAATTATGCAGAAAAAGTATCAGATACTAATTGTTACTAAAAACAACGGCTCCGCGTATTTTGTTTTGTTGTGAACGTAATTTGTGGCTGGCTCAATATAATTACAAATAAATAGCTTCCCGCCTACGATTTTGTTCCCGTGGGATTTTTTGAATATTTTGTAGCCTATGTATTAAACCAGGGTGGCAGCTACCTTCATACCAAATTTTATCAAAATTGGTCCACGCGTGTGAACGTGAAAAAGTTACAAATATCCATAAATCCTCGCAAACTTTTGCATTTATAATATTAGTAGGATATTACTGCTATGGTTAACTCCAATGCTTTTGATGGGGTAAGCCTGTGCTAAGCAAACATTAATATTTATGACGAAAACGATGTTATTAAACTGTTAAAGAGAGAAAGCAACATTTCTAGAGCACTTAAAATGGGAAAAAGGCATAGCAAAAAGGCATAGCTGAAACAGGAAAATAGACTAACTGAAACAAGCTTGCCAGTACCTGGGGAAAAGCTTTTAGTTTGTCCAATGAAAACAAATAAAAAATAAATCAAATGGTCGAACCAATTCAATTCAATTTGCGATGCATCAGAATCGCTATCATTATTTCACATAGTTCATAGAGTTAGAGATCCATTAGGGAGGAGAACCGTTATCCTATACTGCGGATGTTTTATTTTACTTACTTCCGACCCACGCCAACAGGAAATGAACGACACAAGAGACATGCGATACTGCTTCACAGAATTGTGTTATAGATCAAAAGAAATATTTTTTATTGACAACATTCATGGTTTTCGGAATCAAGATGAAATAAAATCGAGTTGTTTCAGTACCATAGCCAGAAAGAATTATTACATTTTCTCGCTAAAATTCAAACAAAAAAACAAGGCTATTTTTCTCCCTAAGGCTATTTTTCTGTTTCGAGCATGTATTGTAATTACTTTTTAAGTCTTGTCCCTGGGTCTCTACCGTTATTACAAAGGTGTATGAGCCCCGTATTAGGTACCTTTTGTGACCCAACAATATTGTTACTGTCCGCTCTTTTCTAATCTCATGAATGTATTTCCCTCTCAAATGACGTGACCCTTTTAATTAACGGTCACTGTATTTTTTCTACAATAGTGATGGTAAGATGATTGAAGAAGCAGAAGTTATTTTAAGAAGCTTTTACTAAACTTGCAATGATTGTTTATTTGTTCGGGTCAAATCTTGCAACTGAATTTTAAAGCAGTAACCTTAAATCGATTGAGCTGAATTTTTCATACACTCTTAGTTTGGAAGACAGTGCATGATTAATTAAGCGCTGTCATTTTAAATCCAATAAGGCGGACGAGCCTGGTTGCGTCTTATTTTTTATACACTTTCATGACATGGATATCAAATGAAAAGGTTTCGTGAACAGAATACAACAAATAAATATTTAGATAAAATCTTTTTTTAATGATTTTTCAACTTTGATTTTTTAACTAGGCAAAAGCTTCCCAATTTCTCTTACACGTTTCCTGGTCTTAAGATAAAAAGAACACTTGTAATTTCAAACCGCAAAGAATTCCTATTTTAACAGAATACCAAAAGTCGTATGTGCGTGAAATAGGGATCTGTAGTATCTGTAAGGATATGTAGTAGCGCAAATGTTTATAAGAACTGCCATCAACAACCGTTAACAACTGTTGTTTAGTGCACGTTGCTCCAAACTTCTAATACGATAGTATTTCTTCAATTAACACCTTAAAATTCCCCAAAAACTTTCTGAAAGCTCACGGAAGAGCTGGGTTCTTGTTTCAACCCACCTCACCCATGTCTTGGCCAGATATCTTGGCAAATTTCCAGCTTCTTTAGACGAAATGTACGGTTTACTATTAATCTGAATCCTTGACATATAAAGACAATGTTTTTATTTCCGTACTCGCGAACATTACAGATGAAAAAAAGAAAGCTATTATTACTATTATAGTGGCCTATGAAATTATTTTTTCACGTAGAGAAAAATATAGAGAAATCATGTAGAGAAAAAATCATTTTTCGCAAGTAATGTAAGCTGAACCACATGTACCTCTATATTGGCCTACTATGAATCTTCTATCAAATTTTACTGATTACTGATTTCTAAAAGTTATTTAAGAACTAATAATGTAGTTTTTTTTGTTTCTTGACTCTGACGGGTTTTTAAAACATTCTGAGAACATCAGGGAGATTTTATAATTTAAGTAAAATAAAACCTTTTGAATTTATTTCTGTCGGTGTTAGAAAACTCGACGGGAACGTCAAAAAGATGGGCGTAATCTGCCAAACGTGGCTATTAAAGCTGTGCCTTTTGAACCATAGGCACCCAGAAGATCCACAGAAGCTGTTAGAGAAAGAATGATTTAATGACCATTTTACTTTATTTACACAAACGTTTTGTGTCCAGCTAAGAGTATTAAGAAGTATAGTGCCAGAATTATTACTTAAAAAGCCTTAAGATCAGTAGAAATGGCAATTAAATCCTTTTTCTCCAACAGATTATTCTTCTGGGTTCCTATAGAATGATTCAAGAGGATTCAAAATACAATTTATTTTGTATTTGTCTTTTTGAGCAATAATTCTGGTAGAATACTTCATATCACTCTTAGCTGAACACGAAGCGTATATACTATAAAGCTGCCATTATGAGTTTCAAAGTCATGTATTTCTCTGATGGCTGATAGATAATCTTGTTCCGTGAAAGTTGAAATTTTGCGTTCGTGTGGGTTATTATGATCGGACTTAGATGACATACTCGTACTTCGTGGTTAACGCCGTAAAGTAAAATCCAGAACATAAAAGCCAAGAAAACTTAGGGAAAAGGCAATAAGCAGTTTAAACAACAAAAACTGACGCAACCAGAGGCCCAGACCTAACAAAGATACTACACTTTTTTTCATAAAAGTTTGCCGCAACTTTTAATCAAACCATAGACCGTGGTATTTGCGGCATGGTCCAATCTCTACTGCAAAACTGGTTAATGCTGAACTATCTAACTGCTGTCTGTTATTTCAACAGTGGTGAGGATGGTGGGGTACGGCTGCGAGCGCCGTGCCGTAATGTGTGTGCTCCTTGCCATAACCGCGGTGGTTGCTGCTGGTTCCATCAACCGTGAGCGCCTGGAGATCGCCAAGCAGATCTTGGAAGAAGTCCCGCTTACTGACGGGTTAGTCTTTTCTGAATTTGTTCGTCCTCTTTGACTATTTATTCGTGCTGTATATATTACTTTTCTATTGTGTAGGTACTTGATTGCACGGTAATCTTGCCTTGAGCGTTTTTAATCTGCCGAACGACCTGTGGTTTGGTTTAACGACTGTAGCCGGAACACAGGCTTAACGTGCCCTTTGATTCTTTCGAAGCTCGAAAAAGCGCGCAATAAATTGCCACAATGGTTAACCATAAGGTTTCCTGCCTTAACCTCATTCGTCATTCCCGAGCAGTTAGCACTACTGGACTACTAGCGTTTCTTTGAAAAATATCTATATCTGAAAAATTACTATGTCTGATATTAAAAGTTTCTCATAGTCGTGACCTATTTTTATATTTGACTAGAGGATGCCCAGAACTTCGTTCCTGTTGGAATTTCGTAAAATCCTTCCTTATTCCTTGTCTACGCCATGAAGGGAACCTTTGCGCAAAATTTCAGCTTTGGGTCCAAGGATTTGGGCTGGGCGTTGATGAGTCAGTGAGTCAGGACCTTCAATTGTATTAATGTACATGTTTTATTAACGACGTCATTTACATTAAGTTATTTAATTGAAGATATTTGCTTGATTATAATTTTTTTTCTCCTTCCGGTCTTAAGTTTAGCTATACATTTTTATTTTTAAAATGAAGTGTCATATTTATTTTCTCATTCTTATTTCATAGCCACAACGACTTGCCGTGGAACATCCGCAAATTTCTCCGCAATCAGATCAACGAATTCGACCTGGACAAAGACTTGAGGAATGTGGAGCCCTGGTCCATCTCCAAGTACTCCCATACCGACTTGCCTCGCATGCGAGAGGGAATGATCGGCGCCCAGGTACGTACTTTTTTATAGATTAATCGTCAGAAATCGCCAGATACGTGTTCTATTTGAAGCACACAAAAGTCCTGCTGGAAGAACGTTTTTTTATGAATCGCTTTGGTGCTTTTAAAAATTGTAGGCTATTACATTGGTACCCTTCTTGATCAAATCCCGTGGAAAGTCTCCAAAGAATGAAATTAAAATGATTTTTTTATTTTTCAATTATCTTCCGAAAAATAAATCTTCTATTTATTTATTTTGTGGTATTTTGGTAATAATATTGACACCTGCAGCATAAAACATTGTCAAATTTTAAAAATGTAAAAATGATATGAAACACCTATTGTTATTCATAGCAGTCTATTAGGTCTATCAGTTAGAAAAGCGCATCACGTTTGCAATTTCTCTTGGATTAAAGGATCGACATAACTCTGGATAAAAATTAATATTTAATACTATGAACTGTATTATTGTCCCACACTATTGGCATCCGAAACAGCGGTCACTTTTATATGCCTCTTAGATAGCTTACAATGGAGTCGAGTGAATAATGCCTAGCAATATGAATTTAAATGATTAGAAGGTCCGTTTTAACATTACCTTTTGTGTGATCTCTAACTTCACATTTGGGTGGCTTTTTAAATAGGCTAAAATTGAGGATGCATATCACCCCACGAAACGAACAACTTTCTTAAGAAACGTAGGTTGAAATAAGTAAAAAAAATTACTGCTGTTCAGTTTCATGGGAAAAAGTGGTGCCTAAAGTTTCGCTAACTAATTTAAAGGCACCCAATATAGAGAGAACAATTGATATGGATCTATATTCTTGTAAAGCTTTTCAAAAACTAAGTTATTCGGTTGTGCTTGTCCTTTCTATGAATATTTACAGTCTTAAAAAAGCAAAACCAACAACGTAAAAAATATTTTCAATAGTAACTTAAGAAGTGATTCGCTAGTAAATAATATTATCACCTATTCAAAGGTCCAATTGCTCAAAGTTTAACCCCAATCATCGATTTCAATAAGCAAGTTTAATTGAGCTTAAGATACAGATTCAATACGATATCAGATTCTGCATAATATGTTATCAAATTGTGCAATCGTGTTCATTAAGCACCTCAACATCTATTGCATGACATCGAGATATAAAGGTCTCTTGACGAGATAATTGAAGACAATAGAGCTATTGTTTGCAGATGTACTCGGAGCTCTGAAACTACGTTCTCGGCTACTTTAAACAATGCTGGTTTTTCTAGAGTCTCAACTAGAAATAAGCTCTATAATGCTTAAGGTATATTTGTTTTTGGTACTGTTAAGTTACGAATTAATATTGACACTTTAAAAGCAACTGTTCTCTAATCTTTTTTGATCATCTTTTTGAATGCTCTCGGACTGAAAGTCATGAATTTTCAAGAAAACTTCCTGTCTGTGTTGTCACTAGCCCATCGTAAACTTGAACTCCGAATACTTGTACGTTACAATACTGATTTAATCGAGATGCTATCTTCCATACTAAAAAAACATAGCTACAAGAGTTTTTGAATAAATCGGCCTAACATTTCCACATTTCTGCCGTTAACAACTTGGTCCATAAGGCTGTTACAGCCAAATCGCTGACTCGCTTGTTTGTTGTGTTCTGGCTGTGGTTTAATTGTCGTCGTCACATTTGTATTGCTCATGCTTATATCCCTTTCGTGTGGGCACAGACCACACATTGTCAGGTTTGGAAGCCTTGATAAATAAAACAAAATAACAAAAAATTTTGCTGGTCACTTATTGAAACTCAATTCACTTTAAATCATTTATTGCAATACATAGAGTATATTTAAGATCTTTAGTGAGTAGTGTAGGTAAATGTGATTATTTCCGTTCAGGGATTGTAACATGCAACGGAACTACTAGCAAGTATTGTAGTACTTTGTCCTTACTTCCTGGAGTACCACTTTCGTAAGTGGCCGCAGTGCGAAGATAGTTCCTCACATAATTTAGAAGATATTTATACAATACAGAGAGAAATTTCAGAATACAAAGATTTGAAACAAATCTTCAGGATAAACCAGCTTTTTGCCCGACACTGTTCCCATGGGAAATTTCCGGTAGGTATTCCAAAATTTATTTTTTTCAAACCTCTCCCTGACAATTACAAACACAACAAAAAATTTGCTAAATTGGCCCAGTCGTTCTCCAATTTCGCGCTTAGCAATACATTTAGCGATAAATTTCAATTAATGTAGAGTAACTTGTATCATCAAAAAACATTGCTTGCTTTTCCTGGATTAAAATATTTTAGATACGTTACATAATTGAGTATTATGTACAATGGTATTGTAGCGAGAGCTCAAAGTTTACAGTGTAAGCCGTACTTTGAAGTTTAAAGAATGCTTACTAATTATGTTTGAGTGTTTTAATTATGTATACTAACTCAGAACTGTTTTTATCAAGTGTCAACAACTCAATTAACTCATTCATATTGTGCTCTACTCGTTTTAACTTGTTTAATATTATAAGTATTTTCTAGTTTGCCTTATATTGGATATTATGGCGTTCCGATCTTTGAGTGTAATCTATAGGCATTATGTGGTGACTTTTCACATTAAAGTCATTTCAAATTCTTTAAAAATTAATCGTTTTGGAAATATTCATTCCATCCCATGTTTCTTGAGTAGTCTTTTTTTCTGAAAGATATGGATATGAAAATGTGAAATTGAAGCAAGTTCTTGTTCTTCCCTTACACCATGAAGTAATAAATTGACGAAATTTTTATTTATGACGCTTTCTCAATATATTTCATCATATTTCATCCTACAGAACACGTTCCTACCTGCAGATTGTATAAGTACTTACTTAGATAAAATCAACTAATAATTTTAATTAAACATATTTATGTATGTAAACACACCGCTTAGTTATATACTTACTTTACTACTGCAATAACAACTAGACTTCATGAAACAAAACTTCTGTACACAGCTAAGCGGGTCAATGTTTCTCCTCATATTTCCTAATAAGGTACCGATCGTACAATTACTGCATCAAATTCTAATTAATTTTAGAGGTAAAGCACAAGTTCGAAGCACTAGTTAGTCCAATGCAACGTTCCATTCGAAGCACTTAGCTTACTCGCATTTCCGCTACAAACTTTATCGATGAATCAAACTTCCGCCCTGAGCCGGCTCACCGCCCAATATTTGTCCTTGAAGCTACCGCTACATTTGACTAACCTACTGGCAGTTACAGTGTTGAACTAATGTAGGATATACACTTGTTTCTATCGGCAATGCACCACCACAACATCATCAGCCAGTGGCCATGATAAGTCTAGCCCACCACCGATGGTGACGTATGCACATGAGACAAGGGTAGTAAATACATAATGCCAATACAGTACATCTGTATAACAAAGAAGGAGTGATTATTTGGCAATCACTGCTTTTTAGATATTCAGGTCATTAGATATAACAGATTTTAACATATACGATATAAGTCTGTCGATTGGATGATTTTAAATTACGTGTCAAAAACGTAGAATGTGAATCAGCCCACTCAGCTGAACAACTTTCCCAAGGAACACAGGCCGACATATGAAAAAAGGTTTCGCTTCTCCATAGACATAGAATTAAGTTTAATTCTCCATACAACTTGTGTGATCACCTGATTTGCCTTTGTATGGGAAGACGAATTTTTTTAAAAGTATTTCGTACAGCTCCATGGGGAGATCGTAGCATAAGAATTTTAGCGGCCATATTCACAAAACCACAAATTTTACAAACTTCTCTCCAAGTACAACATCAGTGGTGGACGTAACCATAATTTCCGAATTAAGGAGGTGCCTGTATGTTGTGTACCTAAGTATACTACTATATAAAATCCTTTCTAAAGCTCTCGCGTAAAAGAGCAGCAAACAATCATACTGCTATCCAACGTTACAAAGTATTAGTGAAAATCTCGTTTAATAACTTTTCAGTGCCTGAACATTGCATCGTATTCTCGAAGTTAGTTGAATGCCAAAGTTAGCTGGAATGTATTTAAACCCTATACATTCCAAGTTGGACTGGGAGTACAAAAAAAAATTGAATGTGCCAACTACTAACTCTCACCAGGCATACTGTGGAAGCTAGTAAGTGGGACACGAGGTTTTTGCTGTGTCATAGGCGACAGTTTGACAACCTATCACTATTATATTCATACTAGCTAGCCGCCCGGGGCTTCGTTCCCGAGGGAAATTCTGGAATGAATTATACTACCTATACATCAACCTTCCTCTTGAATCACTCTACCTATTGGTGAAAACCGTATAAAAATTCGCCCAGTAGTTTTTGAGTTTGTCGCGTTCAGCCATACAGACCTTTGATACAGACAGACGTGGCAGGAGACTTTGTTTTATAATATAGTATGATGATAATATAATATCATCTAATCACTTTCAGAATATACGTCAAACGTGGCGTTAAATGTAACTAGAATTCCATGGTGTACTGCTTACTTCAACAGGGATTATAGGCGTATAGGCGTCAACATATGGTAGATTAATTTATATTAAAATGTAGCGTACAAAGAATTTGAGTGGAAAGGGCTGGACGGTAATGAAATAATTCGTCAGCGGCGGCTGACGGATTTTATAGGACTTGTGTTTGGAAACCACTTCAACTGTCTATTTAATTGCTCTGTAGTTTGTGTCTCTGCATAGCATTTTGGTACCGTTAGGTGTCAGTAAAAATAGCTAGGCAGCATATTTTTTAAAGGTATTGTTTTCTCAGGCACTGGGCCAGCGTGATAAGGACGGCCCATTCCCCAAAAATTGATAGATTCTTGGGAGAGGCCTATGTCCAGCAGCGGACGTCTTGTGGCTGACATAACAATAAAGTTAATGAAGGTTTTCTGAAGGGTAGTATCTTAAATTTGTACCCTGTTTTATTTTTTAAAATTGTCGGTAAGGTAAACGTCATGCAAATCTATCCTTCGCTTGTGGTTTGACCTCAGCTTTTTTTTGAAAAATTAATACCTACAACTACATATTCGTATTTACATCTTCCCTTACTTATCTTCTAGTATCACGTATATTTATCTATAGAACCCATATTTTCTCCCCCATTCGCTAAACTGGCCCGGACCATCGATTGATAGCAGTCGTTAAGCCAAGTTAGAGGCCATTTGGTGGCTAGAATGTTCTTATTCGAAATGGAATTGATTGCCAAGAAACTAGTTTACATATTTGTGCAGTGATGGTCCGGAAATATGCAATAAATATACGACATATGATGTAAGTGCCTTGTGAGTATATTTTCAAAGTTTGCTATGCCCAAACGACATAATTTACTTTAATAAAAATTGCGATGTCATGAGTGCCCTTGTGCGCCGCGCTCTAGAGCCTTTGAAAAAATCACAAATGAGTACAGTGCTCCTTTTTTCTTATTGTCTCTCGGCAAACTTCGTTATTCCGAAATTATAATAAAATCAACAGTAAAGTATGTAATTCTAAGACAAATAAGTAATAGACATGAAAATTAAAAGAAAAACAATTAAGTAGGTATTTCTGAATTCGCATTTTTGTAGTCGATAAATCTATTAAATTATATATATACGTGTGCATTCGGAAAATTGATGATTGCCGAATTTTATCACTTACAAGCACAAAAACATTCTAACCACAAATGTTTGCCAACAAATATTGATCAAGGAAGCGCTATCACCTACTCTAGGTAAGTCAAACTGGTTTCTGTTTGGAAATGTCGATTGGGTTTTCTTTTAATTGGCTCCACCTTTTTTTTAAATTTATAATTGGTTTGTTCTTAAACACAATCTAGCACAGTGGCGAAGAATTATTTTGTTTTATGGTAAACCCTGTCTGATTTTCCCGCATGTTTAGTATTTAATCATATTAATGCAAAAATAGCGCGCTGACATAAATTGATATCTTTAATAAAAAAAGACACGCGGAAGCGTGGTAAGCCAAGTTCTGAGAATATTGGAAGCAGCGCACCAAGTGTAACATTACACGAACCATTAAAAGGCACTTTTGATTATGATTATTCTCTGTACTGATTCAAACATTGCACGAGTATTTTAACTTTGGTAGTGCAATCGTAAACATATTTAAAAGTGTTGAATTAGTTAAACAAGTTTTCTGTATAAGCTAACAATTTACATATTTTTTATATTTGATTCCGTAAACGAACACCTTTTCAATTTTAAAGTCGAAATTAGACATGTTTTTTCTTAAAAAAGTACGTTAAATTTGCAGCTAACTGTACACTGCAACAATAAAATGATGACGGGACCACAATTAATTTATTTAAAGAATAAATCACCAAAAGCTGTTAAATTCTCTAAAACACTCTAAGTATAAGTTATAAACAGAAAGAAAATAACACGGAAATTTTGACGATTTTATTCCTCATACGACAACACATTAGGTTACATTTCATTAGGAAGGCACTTTACATTAGATTGCTTAAATAGGTATAAATATTTATTGAAACAGGTGGAGTGGATGTGGGTACAGCAAGCGCTGGTATAAAAATGTGTACACAAAGCCAGTGTAAAAGAAAAAAGAAATAAAGTTGCAACATAGACTTAAAGAATACCCCCTGGGACAGAGACAGGGATTTCATAAAGTACTTGGCAGTTTTAATTTAAAAATATAAATAGCCTTCCAGTATTTAATAAACATAAAATAAAACGAACATTCCCTGGATTTGAATTAAATGCCTTATTTTCCTTGTTACCTATATAATTAAAGGTGGTTAAGTAATGTGAAATAAGATTCTGTGATTAAACTTATGAAATAACATAATCATGAAATCAATAAACAACATTTTTCTTTGCCAAATGAGAGAGTTTTTTCCTCTGGTAGATAGATGCCAAATACATAATTTTTGTTGAAATAGATAGAGAGGTCCTAAAAATCCTTCAAATAAAAAGAAAAAACTTGTTCTTAACTTGTAAAACTTAGTTTTAGTTTCATGTTGACCGATTGACTTCGGATTTTTTCTTACCCGAGCGAAGATAGGGTAGTTTTCCCGGTTTTTTTTAAATTAGGAGGTTTTTTATGTTTGTATCCTTGTCGAGAACACGAAATCTGTTCTAGATTAACAAAGATACTTCTTATAATCCGAGCAAAAAATGTATGATAAATCTTGAAGTTACTGAAATGTTCATAAATGTTTAGTATTTAAGATAATTATAATTTGTAGTTTAGTAGTATTTATTTACAGTACTTACATTAGAAATATTTCACTGAAATCGAAATACTCTTTACAAATATTTATAATTCTTTACAAATATCATAAATACCTTTGTATAACCTTCTCCAACGGTGGTGACATAAATATATATAATATGTAGGATAGCTCTTCTCATGCATATTTTAAGAGTCTGGAAAAGGAACTTAATGGTTTTGCTGGAAGACTGTCAACCTATCACCACCACAAACAATAAACATGATTTATCAAGAGGACGTAAAATATTTCGGTGACAACATACCTGTGCTCTGGCTATACTGTTTTTCTTTTTTTTTTACTCGATAAGTTTATCTAAACTTCATTGGTTGGCGGGTTGTCAAAGACTTGTGAATTAATGAATTTGACAATGTAAACTAAATAACAATGATAACTTTTTTAATTTACTCACATATTTTGGGAATAATTATCAGAAAGTTATACTTAATCAAATGCTCGGGTAAGAAAAGTCCGACAGAAAACCGGAGTGATGGATATTATCCAAAAGTGTAGCAAGCTGAAGTGGCAGAACCGACGAGCGTTGGAGTAGACAGGTTCTCGAATAGAGACCACGTCTTGGCAAACGTAGTGTAGGACGCTCCCCAGCCCGATGGTCAGATGACCTAAAGAAGATAGCGGGTAGTGGCTGGATGAAAACAGCGGAGGATCGTGCAAAGTGGCGCACCTTGGGGGAGACCTATGTTCAGCAGTGGACTGCAATAGGCTGATATGATGAAATGATCAGAAAGTTGGGCTTAGCTATGCACATTTTTACTCGCATTACCGTAACATCAAAAAGTTTAATTAGTGCCAAATTTCGAAACTTATTTACAGAAAAAGGCCGCCTTGTTGTACACTTCTTTATCCATGTCTGTGTACTATCTGCCCTTGTGTGCAAATAAAGTATATTGAATTATAATATTATAACAAACGATCATGTTAGAAGATGCAAACAGAATTCCACACTAAGTTAGGTGAAAGGCTATTTTTCCATCGAAAAGATTGTTTGCAGGAGGCGGCGAGTCGAGGAATCACAAAACGTCGTTTCATTTCTCTACAAAGTCTGAGTGCAATTCAAATCTCCTTTGCCAACTCCATTTCAAACGAATTCCAAACTTTTATTTGAAACGAGAAACATAAGGCAGAAGAGAGACCATTTGATTAAGTATAAAGTTGCTTGAAAGAGACAAGTGCGGCAATAAAAATTGTTCAAGCTGAGTTTTATGGGTGAAATACACGTCTGAAAAGGTTGTGAGGGATTGCTACTGAAATCAGTACACTGTGTTTTGTGAAAGTAAGTTTGTTTATCCTTACCACACCTTGCCAAGGTGTGGGCAATAGACTTGAAAGTAGTAATGTTTTTTATAAGCAAAAATATAGTTAGTTAATGTCAAGAGGCTTTATGAGTTCTTTATAGACAGATAGATAAAAACCTTGGTTTTATGTCTGTTCCGAAAGACAAAAAAAGGCTGTAATAAAACCAAAAAAGTTAAATCAATGTAATAATTTCATCTCAATTGCCTTTAACAAAGAAACGTGATTTTCTCTCATCCATAGTGTAAGAACATCCGCCCCCCCCCCCGACCCCCTAAAATACATATAACCTTAGAGAGGTCCCGAATAATATATTACGGTCAATAACTCTTGTAATGCCAGCAAAAATTTATCGTGAACATAAATTCAAATTTACCCTATACTCGCCCGGTCGGGACAAAAACGCCAATCAAGGCTCCACTGAATTTTTACTGATCGTTTAATCCATGATCCGTGACAGCGCAAAAGGCGAACGAAAGTTTTAAATATTTATATAATTGTATAACCAGTTTCAAAGTTTTAGCTTGCCAAAATCCTGTTATATATTTTTTTATTAGAGACAGGCGGGTTGCTGTGGAATGACTTTTTCATGTGTACAGATGGATAATTGAATAATACACATAATCCTTCCTTTTCAATCGCGTCTTCCATTGGTGAGAATCGTATGAATATCTGTTTTATAGTTTTGATTACAGACAGACAGACATAATTGCGCGTCGGGGTAACTTTGTGTTCTACAGGAAAGAAAAAAAAATTCTATGGTGATGGCCAACCGACAGCTTATAATTTTTTTTACTGGGTAGCACTGCACTAATAGCGTAAATTACGAGTATTTTGTTGCCAGTGCTAATTAAAAGGTTAAAATATATTATATAATATCAAAATATTAAGCTAGAATTCAGAGGACAAACTGTTAGCAGAATAGTGACGGAAAGTAATCGTTCGGTTCGGTAGCGGTCTGTAAGTAATGGCGTCCTCTTTTTAGGGTTCTCTCTAAAGATAAGATATCCTTTATTTTACTTCTCACTAATATTCTTAATGCACTTGTTCAAATGCTTTGATGTTTGAATATCCCTCAGTAACGTACTGGTTGAATGTATTGTAAAATTTCTGAGTGAGTTAGACGACTCATATAATTAAGCACATTTGCTGGGTTTTGTTTTACCTAATGAATATTGAGTCCTTAATACTAAGTTGTTATATTTCGTGCAACTTAAGAGCATGCGAGGACTTTGCGTTTGGTATAATTATCATTCGTTAGTAAAACTGCGTATTTCCCTTTCCGAGTTCAACTGGCGACACCGGCCGCGCGAAATCCGCACGCTTTTGTATTACTATGGAATTCGACAAACCCGTGTTCAATTCGCGTCAACTGGACACGCCTTTGTGATCTAGTGGCAGTGGGAGAGCTTTTACAAAATAGTGTGCAGTTGAACTGAACACTTTTTAACTTGACTGTTTGAGTCTTCAAAAGCGTGTTGAGTAAGTGACGGTATTAGGTGAGGTACCGCTTACATTCACTATGTTACCACTGCGTCCACTGCTGCTCCTATGATTGTAAGGTTGCGAAATGTATGTCAACCGCTTAACGCAACCAAAGTCGTTTCTGGCACTTCGCCGGCCGCTGCCGCGGCACGCTCGCTTCGCTCGCTCGGCTCGTGCGTTGGGGTCGCAGTTCTAACCTAACCTAACCCAACAACCAACAAACCTACTTATCGCAGTAGCGTCTGTCATAATCGACACAAAAATTCGGGCATCTAACGCGTCGGATATTTTTTTTATTATAAGATGGGTTAACTCTTGACCTCAATCTTGACCATAAAGGTCAAAGATGAGGTCGACGATGGAGCGAGTTAACCCAGAAAATGCCTATAAAGGCACTGATACTCCCACGCACCGACGGTACGGTGCGTGGGAGTATCAGTGCCTCCCACGCGCGGTACGCTTATTTACGAATAAGCGTACCGCGCCGGCTTCATCCGCTTCGGCTCACACGATTTATTCCGAACATGTACGAACGCTTAATCAGCACGAATTTGATTTGAAAAGATCAAATAAAAAACCGTGTTCAATTCAATTGTACCTACACTATTTTGTAAAACCTCTTTTAATGTTGCTTGATCGCAAAAGCGTGCTCAGATGACGCGAGCTGAACACGGGTTGTTTTTTTTTTGTCAAACAGTTCTTTGATGTCATAAAAGCTGAACTTTTATGACATCAAAGAACTGTTTGACAAAAATTTAGAGTTGCGTAGGTTTTAAATATTTTATGACATCTTATAATTTCAATTTTTATTTCATTCATGACATTTAATTAATTTGACATTATTTTTAGAAATGTGTAATTTTTATTTTCGTCTCAATTTTAATATCTTGATTTATATAATGACATTCGCATGCTGATTTTAAATAGCAAAACATGACTGTACTTTTTTTTATGACATCTATTTATACCGTGTTTTGAGCGAATAAATGATTTGATTGATTTGATTTGATTTGAATTGTGTAGTAATACAAAAGCGTGCGGATTTCGCTAGACCGGTGTCGCCAGTTGAACACGGAAAGAGAATTACGCAGTAAAACTTAGGAAATATGGGATGTTTATTGCTAGGGAATTATAAAATTCTGTCAAAACATATGTTTATGTATTGCTCATATTTACGGTTTTACAAATCATAAATTATACACTGTGTATTACATACTTAAAATTGTTTTTCATTGGTTTTGGTTGTTATAAGCTTGTAGTACGTAATGTGTAAGTATTAATAGTAATGCCGTTAGCGTTTACATATATTTACTGCACCCACATACCATAGATTAGTAAACATCCATGCGCATGTCTCTTGTGTACACAGTATTATATATGCTATACTGTATTATGTACATTAAACAAAAACATATTCGCTTTCCTATATATACAATCACAGAGTAACCGTAACATTGATAATAATATCATAATATGAAACCCTATTTCTTAGGATTAAAAAAAAACTTTAGATCAATAACACACAAAAATGCATAAATAAATTAACAACGAATTTTGATAAAAATATTAAAACGATGTGATAACGATGATGATCAGTAAACATGGAGGAAGGAAATCTAAATTTTCTTATGTTAAACTTAGGAGTGCTTAGTTGCTTACGTTCTGATATTAACCAGAGGTGCATACCTGCTGGTTTAACAAGGCACATATCTTGTTGTGCTCAGTGAATCGGATCTCCAGCACTCGCGCAGACCTTTACAATGCCACGGATTATGCTTTGCTCGTGGCTAAACACTGGTCCATTAAGATTTGATCTCACATCAGCCATATGACCGACTCGATAAGAAGACATGATATTAAAAGTTTGCTTAAGGATATTAATATAATCACGCATGACCCGTGAAATCGACAAATACTTACTCGATTTGACTAGTCAAGTTAACTTAAAGTGATAGATCAAAGTTCTATAAATAATAATTTAAGTTATCAACAGAACTTTAGCTCAATCAATAAGTATTAGATCCTCATCAAACAACAACTGTTTTCATTATGACAAAAACAGATACTAGTTCATTGAATTATATCTGAGCTTGCATTTTAATTTGAGTAGAAAAAACTCATTGACTATCCAAATTGATGTAAACAATAATGAATGTGATTGATTGACTTAAATCGTGATTGGAAATGTGTGCAAAGTTGAAATATCTTAACGTTAAAAAAACCATAGAAAATGACACCTAAGCTGAAAAGGTTATTTTACTGATCCTTGTTTTATAATATTACATAATTTTTCCAAGCCAAAGTTTTCGGATAATTCATACAAAGCTGGGTTGTTTAATGTTCTGTCCAAATTTCTGTTTAGAATCATTAATTATCCTTGTTTTGTGTTTGTGCACCCACGAGTCCAATTAGCAAATCCGCGAAATCGTTTTGCACTCGAAAATAGTTTCAGCGCTATTTCAGATGCATTTCAAAAAAGGCCAAACGCTTAGTGAGAGGACGCGGCAATGTTAATTTATAACTGAAAAACGATCTCGACTGTCGATTAATCATTGAACGGTTGTTTTAGGATCCCTTTGGTTCATTGGTAAGAAGTGACGATACATCTGAATCGGCGTCTACTAGGGTTTATTTCCAATCGGGGCCAACTTTTCTTTAAAAACAATCGGGGCCAGCTTATCTGGGTGTTTGTGTCCGGCACTTGACATATCTCAAAAGACCCACGACATAAGGGAAATCTCAGCGTTTGCCTGTAAGTGGGTGGAGTTTATTAAAGAAGGGCACTTCAGGTCTCCCAGCCAATTCAATTTACTTCACTATTCGCCGCTATCAACACGGACACTTCTACTGGGGAAAAGGTGCCTTATGAAACAGGTGTTTGTACGAGTGGTAACACATAAAAACTTGAAAAGGGCTTTCCCAGCGGAATAAAATCCTAAAACACATATTTGATTGAAAACACAAATAATATACACCGTGTTCCTGAGGATATCCATTAAATTCAACATGCTGTTCAGACTATCAAGATAAACATTTTTCATTATGAACACATTCCCGAATTACAATTTCTTATACATTTTTAGCCTTCATACTATACTTTGACAAGTGCAAGGCTCTTTACAGGATTTAACTCTTGGTTTACAAATGCAGTTGAACAGAAGCGGCATTTAACTCGAATAAAGACCCGTTCTCACTGCACAACCCAATTAAATAATTTCACAAGTAACTTTGAAACAAAGCATTTTTAAGTACTACTTCCTTCGTAAGATTTCATCAGTTAAAGCTATAGAAGTGTCTGCCTAAGTTAATGGATATCCTCAGGAACACGGTGTATGATGCTGAGAAGGTTGAGAACGAGACACATGAAGTCTTTTTATAAACTTGAGTCTAAAGTATTACTTAGTGCTAATTTATTAGTTTTAAAAATTATCTACTTTACTAAACGACACTGAATATGGATTAACCGTAAGACAATAGAAAGCAACAAACTTATGTTAGTCAATAAATCTGACGTTATTATCTCCAGCAAGCTGTTTGAAATACTTTACTGGTGAATACACTCTCGTCTTGAATCCCTATCGGGGAAAGCAGAGCATCATTGGTTCTTAAACCACTCGACACCACATTTGACCAAAATTTTAAAGTTATGAGATGGAACATAAGAATAAGATACAACATATTGATGATAGCTTGTCAGCCTTTCGCCCACAGTTCAACAATTACCTCACATTCCAATCACTGACGAATCCGGATTTACAGTTACTCACGAGAAAAGCTTAGAATGTGCTATCCAAAAGTTGTTAGATGTCAGGTTTTAAGCTTTTCTTTATTTTCTGTGGACCCTGATAAATATTTTTCCTAAAATCTTTCAAAAAGGAAAATTTCTTATCATGTCTATTAAATTTTTTTTACATAAACATAAACATAAACGCCATACACTCAAAGGCCCACATTAAGGTTTTCCCTTGTGTCGTGGGTCCCTCGGAACACACATAAAGACAGACACAAACACCCATGACCCGAGAACAAACATCTGCTTTTTTTTTACACAAATATTAGCCCCGACTGTGATTCGAACCCAGGACCCGTCGATCGAGAGGCAGGGCCACTACCACTCGACCAAACCGGCCGGAAAATTATAATAGCACACGTTAAACTGACTTGTGGTTTTGCGGAATTATTTTCGATAAAGAAAACATTCTCTCGATTCAAGTACAAGTCGCTCTTGATTAAAATGTCGAGCTAAACACTACTTTTATTCTCGACTGCAACTTGTTGTAACAACCCATTAATTTGTTACTCCCTCCCTGTTGTTTGCTAAAATTGTAATTTTTTTTAGAGTTTTACGCCTTTCTTCTTATGTCGTGTTGATAACAGCAGGTCAATTCTAATAAAAAGCTGGTCCTGCTCTGCTGAGCAACTCTTCGAATTTTTTTTTATGGTTCGGAATATCTTGGTTTTCTATGGAGCCACAGCGGCTTATTCCTAGCCTTTACAAAAATCTTAAGTTATTGATTAAGATTTAAATTTTCATACAAAAACCTTAAGTTATTGATTACATTATTTTCTTTTGTGTAAGAATTTTTAAATATAAGTGAAAAAAGGTTTTAACATAAAATTAAACAAAAGAAACAATTAAAAAATTTAAAAAAGATCAAAAATATTGATGGAAAATAATATTAATATATATTTTTATTAATATAGGCCCGTGTCCCTCGGTGGGGACGTATATGGGCTGATAAGAGATATGTTTTTTAATGTTTATTAGAATTATTTGAAAATGTGATACTAATCATTTAATATTAAAAATTGTAAATAATTTAAAAATAATAGTAAACTAACATCTATATAGGTAAACTGAGTAATTTGTACAATAATATGTTGAATTACTTTATATGAAAATTTTCCCTAAAATGATATTTTTGCTCATAGCTCGACAAGGCGCAGTAATGCTGCAGGTTTTTTTTATTTCATTGGCAACCTGAATACTTAAGGTATCCAAAAATGATAAAAACTTAGCTTCAGCAACTTTGGGCAACAACGAAACCTCTATTTGAAAATTTAAAAGATCAAAAAATCCTTGTAACACTAAAAAAAAGAAAAAAAAATATTTTAACAGAATTTAAATTGCAAATCCTAACTATTCTGAAACTGTATGATACTTATAACTTTTAATGGAAAACTTAGAAATTATCATACGTCAAACTTTGGATACCTTAAGAAATTATCAAAGTTCAGGTTTACAGAGCAAATTAATTATTTAAAACTGAGTAATTATTTTTTAGCCCAAAGAATTGCTAAACTTAAGTGGCAGTGGGCATTGCTCGTAGGTACATTGCTCGTAGGACTGATGGCCGCTGGGGCAGAAAAGTCCTGGAGTGGCGACCACGTACCGGAAGGCGCAGCGTAGGAAGGTCTCCCCCAAGGTGGACCGACGATCTGGTATAGATTGCGGGAAGCCACTGGATGCGGGTGGCGCAGGACCGATCGAGGTGGAGATCCCTGGGGGAGGCCTATGTCGAGCAGTGGACGTCTTGCGGTTGACATAATGAGTAATGATTTTTTGCCTCTAGTTTTTATCGGATAGTCCTGTTATTCAGGAATGTAATGCAATCAAAAATACATCTTAGCCACGGTTTTCGCCAAAACCATTTATGAGATGGTTTATACCGATCTGTCCCATAGTGCGCCGCCGTGTCGATGTCAATATATATATATATTTAATCTGGTTAACCGCGTACATACTTCACTGTGTGCATTTCAAACTCACTTGATCGTAAGTAAATATTTTATCGCAAATATCATACCTTGTATATCCCATGGTTTAATCTATACTTACATTATAAAAAGTAGTTTATAAGTTTGTATGTAGGAAGTAATCTATGAAACTACTAAAGCGAATTAAAAATTATTTCACCAATAAAAAGCTTTCTTATTTGCGGGTGACATAAGCTACATAATTTTCCCGAATTCCCACGGGAAGGAAGTCCCGGGCGGATATTTACTAATGTTATAAACGCGAAAGTTTTTATGCATGTATGTATGGATATTTGTTACTCTTTACGCTCAAACGGCTGGACCAATTTTGATAAAATTTGGTTCCATACCTCCACACCTCCTAGATTAACACATAAGCTACACAATTTTCCCAAATTCCCACGTAAACGAAGCTTCAATTATAATATAACGCAACACCGACCCGAGTCAGTAAGTACATACGCGCTTCATAGCTCAATCGGAGCTTGTTAATTTCCCTCTGTTGATTTTATCTCTGATGAGTAAGCTATGTCGACAATAGTCCATAGACAAACTATCTCTGTTTATCGTTGGTTTGGCAAATTTATACAGGCTGACCCTCAGATTAATGAAATCCATTCTGTCCGATAGATGAAATCTTGATGACGTCACACCGTACTACCCAAAACGTCATTCCGACTCCTAAGGACTCCTATCCATGCTACCAAATAAGAAAGGCACTTTTAAAATTCTACGATGGCAATATTGCCAACTTTTCAATTTGGTCGTGTTATCACTTGCGTCGGTATACACAAGTTATACAGTCAGTAGCGGCGTTAGGGTAGGGCGCGGTTGGGCGACCGCCCGGGGCGCCGGATGAAAGGGGCGCTGCACGTCTACTTATTCGAACAGTTAAATGAGTACTCGAAATCTTGGTCTTTTATGTATAATATTAAAGATTCCGAAAAAACCCAACTGTATCCAAATGTATGAATAGCATTGCGAATACTATTGACTACCTATAGCTGTAACGGTTTCTAGTGGGGAGAGGAGTTTTTCAAAGCTGAAGCTGATAAAAATCTATCTTTGATCAATAATATCAACAATAGCATGTCTTACTCGCTTCACTTCATCCAATTCTCTCTTGTTACGTCTGCTGTAAACTTCCTAGAAATAAGCAGTACTACCCCGTATCTTTCTTGCCATCTTGCGACTGGTTATGAATATCACTACCTCATATATTTACGTGGGGTGAAAGTAATTGATCACTATATCGCTCTTTAATCTCGAGTGATTTAGTGCTTTATAATAAACTAGCTTTCCGCCCGCGGCTCCACCCGCGTGAACTAAAGGTTATGTCGTGCCCAACTGTGGGATAAAATATAGCCTATGTCCTTTCCCAGGCTCTAATATATCTCTGTACCAAATTTCATCAAAATCGGTTCATTAGTTTAGGCGTGAAAGACGGACAGACAGACAGACAGAGTTACTTTCGCATTTATAATATTAGTATGAATCTACGAGGGAGTTATATGAATGATAAATGATAACCTTTAAAAAGAATAAAATAAAATATTTTTAACAAAAAACTTAGGTACCCGCAAATTTAAATTTTTGGTCAATTTTTTGTTAAAAATATTTTATATAAATGGTTATTGCATTCCTTTCCCTATTTTCGCATGGGTTTGAATTGCAGTTGGGGGGCGCCGCGCCGTAGACATCTCGCCCAGGGCGCTGGTAGTGTTAAAACCGGCACTGTATACAGTTAGGATGGTAATGAGATTTGCTGTTTAAAAACAGATTTCGTAAAGTTTGTGGTGTGTTGGTGTACCAGAACAGGGACTGAGGACGAGGAAAATGTCCTGCATCGTGCGCGGTTGCAGATCGCATTCTGGAAACAAAGAAAACTCCCGTGAAAATATTAGTTTTGACGAGCATTTGACACTTTTTTGACAGTTAGGGCTGTACGCGGCATGAAATCGACGCAGTGATAAAAATACTGTCTTCTTGTTTCTTCGTCCGTAAATTTTCGTTTGAGTAACCAGGATAGCATTACAGTCGTAGGTTCCTGTAAGAATAGACTTCATCTATCGGACAGAATGGATTTCATTAATCTGAGGGCTGACCGTGATCGGATTACTAAATAGTCTAACTGGATTGCCGTTTAACCTGACCCACAGTAGATTTAAGACGCTTTGAATACTCGTAGAGTTAAATTGGAGAATTACGGAATCGGAGAATCTGTCTGTCTGTTACACTTTCACGCCTAAATTACTGAACCGATTTTAATGAAATTTGGTAAAGAGTTAGATTAGACCTTAGGAAAGGACATAGGCTACATTTTATCCCACAGCTGGGCACGAAATAACCTAAACACCACGCGGGCGGAGCCTCGGGCGGAAAGCTAGTTATTTATATATCTATATATGTATATTAAGATAGTACATACTTAATATACTGTAATATAATTAATATACATCTCACGTGTATTAGATCTGACAGATACATTTACCTATATTTCCTACTAGCTTTCCGCCCGGGACTTCGTTCCCGTGGCACTTTTTTAGTTTTTTCTTTCATAAGAACCTTCTCCTGACGATAAGGAACACAACAAAAAAAGAATCATCCAAATCGGTCCAGCCGTTCACGTGTGATGCCGTGACAACGAAAATCGGGTTCCATTTTTATATATATAGATAATACATTCTTTCTCCGAGTAGGCAGAGCATTAAATGGTTATAAATACGTAGATAGAAATGCAATTTTTGAAAATAAGAGTAAGAAATTAAAACTGGTCCCATCAATAAAAAAATAATAAATAACACTCAAAGGCCCACGCTAAGGTTTTCCCCTGTGTCGTGGGTCCATGACCCGATAACAAACATCTGCTATGCTGAATGGCTATTTGTAAATGGATTGTAAATAATTTAAAGGTAACTAGTAATAGATCTGAAGCCTTGGGAGAATTTATAGTACTAAAAAGGTTACCGTTTGTCTTTGTGAAATTATTATAGATTTCGCCATTTTATATAGTAAAAGTGAGGTCTTAATGACCGTAACCCGCCGTAACCATATTATGTGTTTTTTTTTTAATTTTTGAGTTACCGTTTCAAATTTATTTAAGTATTTGTGTCTTAAGAGATTTTTTAACTTATCACTACATATGGTTACGGCGGGTTACGGTCATTAAGACCTCACTTTTAGTATATACAATGGCGAAATCTATAATAATTTCACGAAGTCAAACGGTAATATTTTTAGTAATATAAATGTCCCCAGGCCACAGATCTATAAGAGTATGTCGTCGTTTGCATTTTCAACTCGAATCGCCGTCGTTCAGATGCAATTAACGTTAGAAACGAGAAAGCTGTAGTTACGAGTAAATGTTGGAACAAAGACACGTTTCAGCGAGAAGCGTCGCTGATGCTAATTCAATAAAGAATTTTCTATGTTGTTTCCGCGTCAGATTTTAACTTTTTAATTTGTAAATCATTTAAATATTTCATGTTTATTTATATAAAAAACCTGTAGAATTAATAAGGTATGGTTAATTGGGCTTGATTTCTCAAAATTTAATCGAGGTTTTTATGTGAATGGGCACTTTAAAAACATTTAAATAGAAATAGCAAAGTCTAAGTATCGAAATCATTTTGTGAACTTTTAAGATTAAAGATCCTTTTAGAATAAAGATTTGAAAGGGGATTAAATATTTATCTACCTAATTAGTAATTGTAGTAATGAAATTCTTTAATCTTATGTATTATAAGAAATATTGTAGGCCTAAGTAAATCTTTTACATAGTTATGTCTTGATTAAAAATCTAATTTTACGTTATTTTAAAAAATTAAAAATATGTGGATTCATATAAATAAAATAAATAAACGCTACACACTTTTATTTTGTGTCGTGGGTCCCTCGGAATATACATAAAGACAGATACAAACACCCATGACCCAAGAACAAATATCTGCTTTTTACACAAATATTTGCCCCGACTGGGAATCGAACAGCGCCGTTACCACTCGACCAAACCGGATTTAAACTTACTGGGTTTTACATTTAATATACATATTAAGACTTTTTACGCAGAATAGAAATGTAAATAAACAACTGAGTATTTAATTGATTTAAACTCATCCGAAATGGGCAAATATCAAAAAGTATAATGATAAACGTAAAATTTATGAAAAAGTCTGTCATTAGTTCTTATATACTCGTCTGGACTACACTCTCACAAAGTCGAATTCAAAGTCAAAAATATCTTTATTTCGTAGAACATACAGAATGTTACTTAAAATAAGTCAAAAAAGTGAATTCCATTAGCATTTTTTAACTTTGCACCTATTCGCAAAGGTGCAGTTTTCCTTAAGAAAAGAATAGGCAAGAAACTTCGAGGGTCGCTCTTTTTAACTCAATCGTATACATTTCCTTATTTCCAATTTTAATGACTTAATATCTGAAACTCCGGAGCTGAGCAATTTATTCCCACACATTTGCTTTTCACATTCATGTGCTAGCTACATACACATAAAATATTTATGTGTACGTTCGAAGCTGTGTTTACGAATGCTAGTATTGACACAGCTTTGATTTATGTGCAAATTCTAAATCCCTAGACGCGTTCAAAAACTGGACACGTTCCAATGTTCATAATTAATTATTAGAGAAATGCTAGTATTGTAAAAATGTAACAATAAATAGAATAAAAAAAAATGACTCATTTTAGGTTATCCCATCCCATTGCTGAGTAAGGCCTTAAAAAATAGAACCACGTTTTTGTTTTCAATACGAAATAAAAAGCCGTTTCCCAATTTATTAATGGAAGTTATATTGATCTGATTTCTTCATCTTGTCGTTGATATGATGAAAAACCGTGGCAAGTATACCAGCCGTTTGAAAATACTTACTTGAGATTATTTCTTTACTAGCTTTCAGCCCCGCGTGGACCAGGTTATATCGTGCCCAGCTGTGGGACAAAATGTAGCCCACAAACCTATATCAAGATGTAGCCTATGTCTTTTCCCAAGGTCTAATCTATCTCTAAACCAAATTTCATCAAAATCGGTTGAGAAGTTTAGGCGTGAAAGCGTAATAGACAGACAGACAGAGCTACTTTCGTATTTATAATATTAGTAGGAATTTAGAAACTTACAGAACTTTGTAATCATGTAACACGCTTCAAAAGCCATCATACCCACTGAACAAGACAGCCATAAAGTGGTGTAAACTTAACTACTAAAATGTGTTCACAATAACTTTATTGCGGTGCTACGGTACGGTACTATTATGGTACAATAAAACACATAAACAAACACATTTGTAACGGACAACTCAGTAGCAGTTGCCTTACTCGGTCCCGAACCTTGCCACCCATGGAATTATAAATCTTTTTGTTAAAACTAAATTCAAAGGTTAGAATCACATATCCTTTTTTTACACAAGCAATGAAATTTTATAAAATATAGCTTTCCGCCTGTGACTCCGCCGGCGTGGACTACAGGTTATATTTTGCCCAGCTGTATAATAGATTAGACCTTGAGAAATGATATAGGCTACATTTTATCCCACAGCTGGGCTCGATATAATCTATAGTCCAAGCGGGAGGAGCCGCGGGCAGAAAGCTCGTCATTAATAAACGATCAAACAACGTTTTAATTTTTTATTCATTTAAGGACCTCCAATGACTCCATACTGTTGAAGATGACTGTACAATCTTAGCATAATTATAGGATACTACTTCATGACTTCATGCTTAATAACAATACATATTACATACGTATACTCAACTACACACTCTCAAAGCAAAATTTCCATAGCGACAGATTCTAGTTCTGTTCTAGTCTGACGTTCATACTTGCTGTAAACTTGGGAGGTTGTTCTAAGACAGTCTGATAGTTTAGCAGTTTAATCTGACTAAGAATCTCGTTAGCCTGCAACCGTTTAACTAAAATATAGATGTTTTACTGTTTATTACACTGAACAGTGTGTAAGGGACAGCCTATCAACAACTTCTTCTTCTTCTTATCGTGTAGGTATAGTCAAGTGTGTGGCGAACTTGGCTAACCCTGATGGTGTCAGAGCTTTCAAACCGCACAATGGCCTCTGACTTGGTTTAAACGACTGTAGTCAATCGACAACAGCCGGGACCGACAGCTTAACGTGCCCTCCGAAGTACGGAAACGCTCGTGATAAATTGCCATTTTGGTCACCCATCAGGTTCCCTGCCTCTGTGTACGTTGCTTGACCTCACTGATCGGTTGAGATCAGAGAGCGCCACTGGGCTACGAGCAACAACTGAAACCCTGAATTCAGATCACAATTTTGAATGATTTATAAGTAAAAAGCTCAGTTTATACATATACAGGTGACTTGTTGATCATTGGCCAAATTTTTCTTATGGTGTCAGTAACGTTAATAGAACGTAAACAAAGCAGAAAAAACAGTTATTTTCGATAGTTTTCAGATTTCGATACTCCTATAAAACGTCTTAGATGATGAATTTTTTAAAACGTAAAAATACAGGTCTTAAAAATTGTGTTGACGAGTACTATTACGAAATTTCAAGACAATTGGACGATGTTAATTTTTTTTCCATACAAAAATGTTGATTTATTTTCATCTTTTTGTCTGTTTATCCAACGAAAATAGCTTAGGTTTGACTTAAAGAAGGACTCAATTTTTCTTTGGTCTATCTGTAAAAGCGTATTCGCTGTATTTTAAATCATTTAGACAGAAGATTTTATTCTATTCCATTAGGGAAGCCAAATGGCGATGAGCTCTCCGAGTAAAACGAGAGAAACGGCTGTTGTTTGGAGACTAAATTTATGGCCCACAGCCCGGGGCAGCAAACTATATAGTGATTGCCGTATTGACACACGTTACCCATTGTTTCAATGTGGTTACAATTGCATAGTTTTGGAACATTGTTTATGACAACACCAAATTCCCTATTGATGGCAATTGCTGGTGCTAAATCTAATCCTGTCGTAATTGGGTAGTTTTCAATGGTTTAATCTACATTTATCCGAAACATTTGTTCACTAGCTCTGAGCCTTTATCTTCATTTTCTTTTCTATAATCTCTCTCGTTTCCATTATTTGGGGTGGCCTCCTGAAATATTTTCACCATTCTAGGCGTCACTAAGTAAATTCGGTCGTTAGACCCATCGTCTTCAAATAACATCCGATAGTTTTTATCCATGTTACGGGTGGCCATCCTCTTCCCTTTTTTTTTCTCCTTAATTCTTGTTATGTGGTTATCTTCGCGGCACATTAAGTGTACATACCAACGCAGGCGATTTTCTCGTAGTTAGCTGGGGATATAGTTCAGATCGTTATTTTAAACTTTTCGTGTCTGAAATTTAAAACCTATCGTTAATTTAACAACGTTTACATAAGCACGGTACCTTTGCTTTTTTTTATGTACACAACATACTCAATTAGATTACCCTTTTGTCGTGGCTCTTTTGAAACATCATTCACATTCACAACCCAAGGGCAAACATTTGCTATTTACACGAATATATTTGCTCCAACCGGAAGTCGAGGCAACGTTAATAGGACTGAACCAATCCGATCGTTAAACCCACTGTAAATGATTCATTTCTCGTTTCATGAATATCTATTAACCATCCTTGTTTTGCTTACGTAGAAAAACTTTATTTAGAAACTTTCAAAGAGACATAAACATTTTATTATGATTGATAAATTCGGCGAATAAGATTGCTGAATAAACATTGAACTTACGCCACAGAACGCCATTTCAATTTGGATTAAAATATGTAATTCGAGCAGCGATTGCAATTTATCAGAGCAGCATGTGAATGGGATTCATAAAGCATGTGAATCTTCTTCCATATTGGATAGGGAGTAAAAGAAAAACTTAGAATAGCTGGAAAGCTACATCTATTTATCTCAGGCATACTATAAAAATCAGTAAGTGGGACGCGAGGGTTTTGCTGTATTGCGGGCGAAAGGCTGACAATCTCTCACCACTTACATCATATTTAATCTTATAATAATAATAACCTTCTGACTTTATGTCAAACGTGGCATTAAGTGATTTCAAAACCAGTCGTCAATCGATGGCATCGATGCAAGCATAACATTATATGAAAAACACAATTTTTCATTTTTGTTTCCAAGTTATGTCTATATTTTGTAAGTGTTACATGTTGAATCATTGAATAGGTAAGACGCTAGACAAATAAAAACGCGTGATCTTTTATATACCGATGCGATTAGACAAAGGTCTTTGGACGTACAAAACTGTGGGCAAAGTTCCAAAATATAGCTCTCGCATTATTGTGTAAATATCTTGAGATACTATTTAACTACGCATCTTAAATAATAATTGTTTTTCGAAGATTTCATTGCTTATTTCTTGGAAGGTTTTTTGTTTTTATTGCTTTTTCTCATCCACTCCTCGTCTCTCCTATCAAAGACGGGCGTGAATGGCGAGAAAATTAATCTGATTATTCTATAAGCTAAGTAATAGCTTTTTTATATCGAATGGGTTCGCTCTTGTCCACAATTTAGCTTAGCAATAAAGATGAGGTCAAGGATGTAGCAAGCTTACCCAAAGCTTTTAAAAAATTAGTTCACCGCGTCTCCTTCTTTTCGTTAATACTATTACATTGAATACAATCTAAACTGGCTTTTATGTACCTATATAATTATTTAAAAACATTGATTTTGTGACAGAGTAATACTAATCTTCGCAGGTGAACTATTTTAAGTAATTGTTGACACACTTTTGCGCGACTAAAAATTTAACCATAACTAATGCTTGTCAGGTTTCCCTTCCAACATCATGGCCATGGAGGACTAGTAAAGCCCGAAATGTTAACCGAAACAGATTACTAAGGTCAAGAAGATGCAGTTAGTTATGCGGCGTGTGTGGCCTCAGGAACTTTTAGCATGTTCACCTGGAAATCTCAAGGAATAGCTGTACCAATATTCAAAACTACACGAATTATTTGGTCTGATTAACGATTTTTAATGTATTTTTCCTCGATTATTCCCTTTTTTAATTAAATATTTTACGAACTATTTCTTATTTTTACGTTTTTATAAAGAGATTGCATTATTAGAAGTATGTTTCTATAGTTAGTTTCTTCGTTCTATTTAAATATTAAGTGCATCACACTATCATGGCACTTAGCTCCGGGTTAAGTACCGAACCGGTAAGAGCCCATTAACCTTTCGTCTGAAATTGTTTAAGACTCATTAAGCGCTTTTCCAGCTTAGCGCAGGCGGGTAGATGAGAGGGGAATGGATGTACCGTAGACACATTATACTATTACTCATCTGTGTGGATATGCCTACCAACCTATCCCCTACAACAGGGGAAGTGTTCCCATAAAAGTGTATTTTCTAATGTGACGGTAGAATTTTTTTTTGTAGATGGGCGCCACTTTTAAAATTGAATAACATGGGTACAGATCCTTTTATTTTTTATAACGTAGATATCGTTACTCCTGACTTAATATACAATATCTATATCTATCTATATCTATACATATTATAAAAAGGAAAGATTTGTTTGTTTGCATCGAATAGGCTCCGAAACTACTTGACCGATATGAAAAATTCTTTCACCATTAGAATCCTACATTATCCGAGATGATTTTCCCGAATTCCCACGGGAACAAAGTCCCGCGCGGGAAGCTAGTATACTATAATATTATAAATGCAAAAGTAACTCTGTCTGTCCGTTCGCCTTTCACGCCTAAACTACTAAACCGATTTTGATGAAATTTGGTACAGAGATAGATTAGAGTCTAGGAAAGGACATATTTGGGCACGAGATATAACCTCTAGTCCACGCAGGCGGAGCCGCGGGCAGAAAGCTAGTACATGGTAAATCAAAGTTTGCAAACTGCCAATTGATTCTTACTTCAACAGATAAAAAAGATAAAACTATTATCATTTTTACGTATGATAGACATTAGACACGCTAAAGAACCGAGTCGATCCTCGAGCTGCCTCTTGGAAGAAATAATTCCGATTTTTCCAAAATTCCGCCATACAAACCATCCTCTTCTTTCTTCCTTATCGTGTAGGTATAGTCTAGTATGTGACCAAACTTTACTAACCCTGGTGTCAAAGATTTCAAACCGCCAATTAGGCTCTGCTTGTTTTAACGACTGTAGTGACATCAGCACGAAATTCCCACATTAATGCGTTTTACTTAGGGGAAACCGCGCGGATTATTCGCTATCAAATAAACAAATATTAGACAATTCACGCAGTAAGCGAAATAGTTACATAAAAACGTTGATTTGTGTCAATAAAACGTTATAGCTTGACAGGCGCTGTGGTGTGTAGTTTTTTGTAAGAACTCAGAAAATGTACTTCAGAGGAATTCTGCAGATGCGATGTCCGTGATATGAAATTCAACCACTTGAATGCTATAGATTCCTCAGTATCTCAAAGACTCTTTTTAAAATAAGTTTATGCTGTTGAATATTCTGCTTTTAAGGTTTCTTGTCTACTTTATTGAATGAAAGAGGTGTGTTTGGATCGTACCGGTTCCAATCTGTTGTCTCTATCTAACCCGTTGGGACAAAAGCGTAAGCTTATGTTTGCGGATATACTTTGTTGCTATCTAATGACTGTTATTCGCGTATTTTTGGAGCGTTCTTAATTATCATTTGTTAGTCTTAAAAAAATTACAAAAATTATTTTGCGAAACACTTTTTCTATGTTTCTATACAGGAAGATTCTTTTATCACCATCCAATTTTTTTTGTACGTAAACTTTATGAAAATTAAACAGACCCGTATTTTTTTGTTTTACATCGTTTCATATAAAAATTTCAAGCTAGATCGTCTTAAGCATGACAATAAATCAAAATTTTTTGTATGGAAAAAAAAAACACCGTCTAATTGACTTGAAACTTGGTAATAGCACCCTTCGACACAATTTGTGACACTCGTATTTCTGCGTTTTACGGAATTCATCCTCAAAGACGTTAAAAAGGGGAATCAAAACCGGAAAATTTTGAAAAAAATAATTATCCTCCTTATTTACGTTCTATCAACGTTGCTGACCGTTAATCCGAAGGTCGCGGGTTCAAATCCTGGTGCGGGCCTGTACCACTAAATTCGACTTTTCTGATTTATGTACGGATTTATAATTATCACTTGCTTAACGGTGAAGGAAAACATCGTGATGAAACCCGCCCGTCCAAGAAAATTCATTTTCGAGCGGTCCACCAACCCGCATTGGGCCAGCGTGGTGGACTATGGCCTAAATCCCCTTCGTGTTTCGAAGGGAGACCCGTGCCCCTCGGTGGGGACGTATATGGGCTGGTAAGAAGAAAGTTACTGACACCGTAAGAAAAATTTGGCTGGTGATAAAAAAGTTACCCTGTATATTAAGGTCCAAACTTGCAAGAAAATTAATGTCCGTATTACTGAGCGCAACTCAGACTCCTGATCTTTACTTAATCAGCAGTCGTCTTTGTAATTTTGGTAGTAAGAGAAAGAGACAATCAATACTTAAGTATAGATCAAGACTTGATTCTCCTTCTTTAATACGGGCCTAAGAATCGAATCAACATTTTTATTTTACCACCAATTATTTCCCGCTTCCCTCTGTAGTGAAGAACGGAAGAGGTTACTTTGTCTGTAATTCTGTATACAAGTTGTTTCGAGGCGTCGACGCGGCATGTGCTCGTATGTGTCATCACGGCCATGCATAATGCATTCGGTAACATGGACCCCATGTCGCACTCGCCCCAAGACTCGCGTAGTCTGATTATTCTATTTTACGTTTCATTTGGCAGCTTTTTGGTTAAATACAGACTATTTACCACTTCGCATTGCTTCCACGCTGGACTGGGAGTGAAAGAAAAACTTAGAATGTGCCAGCTGCCAACTCTTCCCAGGCATACTGTGGAAGCAAATAAGTGGGACACGAGGGTTTTGCTGTATCGTAGGCGAAAGGCTGACAACATATCACCACTATACTCATTCCATCTCCCTTTAGCTTCAGAACGAAAGTCAAATGTTGCGTCAAGTGGTTCCAGTGTTTAAATAGACAGAGAGACTGCTTACGAAATTAACAACAAATGTAGGAACAAGATTCAACGATGCAAAAGGAGCCATGCTCAGCATTGTGCTACTAAAGTGTTTGACAGGTCCATACGGCTTTTGTTGAAGGTTCAGACTTGATTAAATTAAGCAACTAATATAGAACAGTTGACACATTAGACGCACAATCAGTTGCTCACAACATGTCTGTGACAGATAGGACACGTTCCCCTTTACATCAGCTATTGATAAGAATTTATTTCTAACTAGCTATCCCGGCCAACTTCGTTACGCCTTTTTTCCATATTTTCTCACCTTTTAAACCTTCCCTGGACTTCCACGAATATTTCAAGACTAAAATTAGCCAAATCGGCCCAGCCGTTCTCGAGTTTTAATCAGACTAACGAACAACAATTCATTTTTATTTATATAGAGGCTTTTGTTGAAGGTTCAGACTTGATTAAATTAAGCAACTAATATAGAACAGTTGACACATTAGACGCACAATCAGTTGCTCACAACATGTCTGTGATTTTGCACAGAGTAAGGCGGCGCGCAGTCACGCCACCAGTTCCATCTGTCTCTTTCGCAAGCCAGATAGGACACGTTCCCCTTTACCTCAGCTATTGATAAGAATTTATTTCTAATTTCCATTTAATGCACCTCTACTGGTTAGTGCTTTGACACAGTTTACTAAAATACTGACCTGAACATAAAAAAATTTTTTTTTGGACTTGAAGTACAGACTGTAAACTGATGCAGATGTCATCATGTCAGAACTAACATTAAGGCCCGAATTACAGAAGGAGATTTAAGTCTTATTCTATACTTGTATTGATTGTCTCTTTCTCTCACTATCCCAATGGCAAAGACGACTGCTTCTTAAGTACAGATCAGAGTCTGAGTCGCGTTCTGTAATACGGATCTAAAACTGGTTTCAATCTAACTCCACTTACGTACAGAGGCTAGCGCATCAGATTAGGTACCTCATTTTTATTGCAAAACCGTTTTTATCATAACAGCACAGAGTGCACGCGTTTGGTACCCTGATGTGCGGTCCTCAGTGATTTCCATTATAAAGACAAGAAATCTCCAGGGTTCATCTGTTCGAAAAACCAAATAAATGATCTTTAAGCAAACTCACTAACAACCTGCCGCAGTGTATATTTTTTTCCAAATGTAAATAAATTTCAAATTATTCAAGTTGCATTATTCTGACAACAAAATGTATCTGTATCAAACAAAATGTATTTGAGATGGGCACGCCGAGAAAATTCGTAAGTTAGTACAATCCAATCTAGTTAGTATGGCACGATGCGGACCGTACAGCAATATTGTAAGAGCAGGTTCGTCGGAAATTTCCCGCGAAACAAGATTACAATGTCTCAGCGGACAATGTCTTGCATAACGTGACCGGATATTTCCACAAAATGGGATATACGGAACGGCAGTTGACTGTACTCGTGCTGATATATGGAACGGCGGTTGGCTGTCTTCTGGGTAAATACTTGAGCACTAGAAGTTATGAGGGAAAACAAAGTTTCTGTGTGGGTAAGATGTAGAGCTATCCTAAGCCCCATTTAATCTAAGCTGTGTTTTCTTTTCAAAGCTCGTAGCGTTTTGTTGTAAGTGCCATGATCACTAATGATATGATGACATTAGAATACAGTGACTGAGTAGAGTAGTCCTTCCTTTAGAATGCTACATAAAAAAAGAATTAGTTCTCAAGTTAACTTTGCATCGCGTCGATAACACGTTTCTCAAGATGAGTGCCGCGTACTCTTCTCGCTATGAAGTAGCAGTGTTCCTTTACACTCACCCAAAAGGGCCAAAAATATAAGGCGAACAAACCGCGAAATAAATTAAAAAGTCAAAAATAATTACGTTTTTATTAAGTTTTGTCTCCCACGCATGTAGTGTACGTTCAAAAAGTAATAAACAAATACCACCGTAGGATTACCACCAATTTTTGAGTTTCTGAACTGAATCTAAACAAGACCTAAATCTAATACCGAGCGGCCATTATCATAGTTCAACACTGTGCCATAGACTGTGCTTTCATATTCATGACTGGTTGTAAATCAGGGCTCTGCAAAAAGTGGCCGGCGCATATGGGGCGGTAGGACGACCTCATTTGCATGGCGAAGCCAATTCTGCTAGAGTGACCACTTCGACTACAGTACTGGCTGAAAACTGAGTTGAGTTTTTAATAACTGACGATGCTAAATCTGTAAGAATACTAAAACATTTTTTTTATTACTAAAGCGATTTAAAATAAATGCAATCGAAACAAACTGGTCGATCTAGCGTGCTTTATTTCATTTTAGATTTGGGGTATGTTTGACTAATTTGGCAGGGCAATAAAAAATAACTGTCCGTCAAAACAAAATAACTGTTATCAGCTTTATTAATAGCCCATGGGAATTTTGTAAAATCCTTGTTCATAATCTACACCTTTAAGGGAACGGTGGAAAAAAGGAAAAAAGGAAAAAAATAAAAACATTACAGTCACTTCCCCAGGTTTCGGAATTCGAACCCATGACTAACCTTACAGTAATATAGGCAAGCACCACCTAAACGTCTGCCGGGCTACCTATTCTATTTGATTGTTGGTCGAAATCGACGAACAAATTACACACGTACCTATTTCTTTTCGCCGATTTATTCTTTTTTTCATGGGAATTTCTTGTCAAATGCTTACATAATATGTACATTTAAGAGATACGCCCCCCAAATTTCACCTCCCTACGACCAGCGGTTTTGGCTCTTCGTTGATCTATCATTATTTCGATAAATTAATAAATGTTACAAATAAGTTAACAAAAATGCCAGTCTGTCTGCCGTTCCACTTTTGCAATGCCCGACAGGGTTCATATGTATATAGAAGAACATATTGTAGATAAAGACCTTTTATACTCTGTACATATGAATAGCAATAGATGATTGAATTGAATTGAATTCAATACAGGACAAAGCCTTTTATTAATATTAGATAGACCAAAGATTATCAGACGTCTTAAGTGTCTGGCGTAAATGGTCCAAGGTAACAGTTGGATATTATTATTACAGAGTGAAGGCAAAATGTGTAAAAGAGGATTTAGAGTAACCAATGATTTATCTATACTAATGTTATAAAGAGGAAAGATTTGTATTTTTGTATGTAACAAATAGGCTCCGAAACTACTGGACCGATTTCAATAATTCTTTCACCATTAGGATGCTACATTATCCCTGAGTAACATACATAATTTTTCCGAATTCCCACGGGAACGAAGTCCCGAGCGGGATGCTAGTTACAATATAAATAGGGAGGCAGATGTGTCATCTACGCTCGTATTGTGAAGCCTCAAAAAACACCCAATTGAGTTCTTTTGCCATAGGTCAATGACATTGCATGACAGTCCGTATGCGAAAACAATTTGATTCGACGGATTCATGTTTTGTTTTACTTTTGTTTGAAGTTGCTAGACGCACCCAAAACGCCTGGAAGAGCTTTTGGTCGATGAAAGAGCACATAATAGGCGATTTGCATATTTCCTTAAAACGTATAAGCTCATGGATATGTGCACTCTCCCTATCCTCAAATATGGAGCACAAAAATGGTCTTTGACAGACGCTCAAAATTCTAGCCTCGAGGTTTGACAGCGTACGATGGAGCGTAGTATGCTTGGCTTGAAATTAGCAGATCTAGTCCGAAATACAGAGCTACGCTCCCGCACCCAAATTGATGATGTAACCCAGGCAGCTGCAAAATTAAAATGGGATTGGGCTGGTCATGTCTGCCGCATGCCAAACGATATATGGGCCAAAATTGCTACGAACTGGCTGCCCCGAAAAAAGCGGGTGCGCGGTAGACCGAGACGTAGATGGCGTGACCAGCTCGACCGATTTGATAAGAAATGGATGGAAAAAGCGCAGGAGAGGGATCTGTGGAGGAAAGTGAGGGAGGCCTTTGCCCAGCAGTGGGGCACACTAGGCTAAATAAGATCTGATAAGATAATTAGACATATCGAAAGCATCATAGATAGGCTTTTGAAAATTCATTTAATTCAATTCAATTATTTCATCACAATAACTGAAATAATTGTTATTAATACTTTACTACCCTCAGCATTTTGACAGATTTTATAAGTCGTCTTTAGAGTATTATCATCGATAAAATTAATTATATTTCCAACATTAAAATGACTGACATTAAAGATTATTTCATTTACAACGCATTGGATGTGATACAGTATGTATAGTATAGTATAACAACCATGCTTATTAATGCTTATGTAAGCCACATATTCTACCTACCCTAAGATAATTTTAATCACTATGTTTACCTAATCTTAAGGCATGCAAATGTTTATTACAGTTTTACATTTTTAACTTATTTCCATGTCTGTTTAAAACGTGAATGTTCAAACCAGTCATTCATACTTAAAAATTAAGTAAAAGGGCTTCCATTTATACTAATCGACGAACTTAAAACTTTTCAGTTTAACGGCAACTTTATCTTAATTAAGTGGCGATCTGCCATCAAGACGACAGAAGAAAATGAAAATTGTGGAGGTTTATACTTTAAAATAACACGCAGAAAGTCAAAGTGCAATTATGCCTCGTGTAATCCCTACTAATATTATAAATGCGAAAGTAACTCTGTCTGTCTGTCTGTCTGTCTGTTACCTTTTCACGCCTAAACCGCTGAACCGATTTTGATGAATTTTGGTACAGAGATAGATTAGAGCCTGGGAAAGGACATAGGCTACATTTTATCCCACAGTTGGGCACGATATAACCTGTAGTCCACGCGGGCGGAGCCGCGGGCGGAAAGCTAGTGAATGAATATAATAAAATAGAATGTATTTATTACACTTAAAATGTGGTACATAGGGTGACAAATTATGGGTTTAGTGCAGGTTTCTCACATTTTACTAGAATATAGCCTGCGAAACATAGTCTTTACATAAAATTAATGTCATTCTCAGAAAATATCTGGGTACCTAATAATAAAAAAAAAAAATCGCTTAATGAGTAAAAACAACTTTCTGTCAACCAAGTTTTCAGCTTATATTTAAAAGTATTTTATGTCATCATGTAGTAAATTTTTTTGAGTCGCCATAAAGCGTATGCAAAGGAATCTATTTTGCTACAAAGTTTGTCAATATGTAAATTCCATGAGCATTTATTGTCTAGAATGACACCAAGAAATGTAGTCTGGTCAGATTCAGCCACTTTGGAGCTTCCGTTTACCACTTTCAAACTCTTCTTGTTATCATTCATCATTATCATCATATGTCAGCCGCAAGACGTCCACTGCTGGACATAGGCCTCCCCCAGGGATCTCCACCTCGATCGGTCCTGCGCCACCCGCATTCATTGTTACCATTATGGTTTAAAAATTGCATAAACGTGGTTTTCTGTAAATGTACTTTAAGATTGTTGTGGTCAAGCCATAGTGTAATGTCATTAACTGTGTTATTAATTTTAGCATCATATATGTCATGAGATCATTGCATTTAATCACAACCGAAACATCATATGCAAAGAGTGTGCAGTAATACTTGGTCACCGAAGGCAGGTCATCTAAATATATAAAAGACTAGCATCCCGCTCGGGACTTCGTTTCCGTGGGAATTCGGGAATGTTATGTAGCCTATGTTACTCAGGGATAATGTAGCATAAATTTCTAATGGTGAAAGAATTTTTCAAATCTGTCCAGTAGTTTCGGAGCCTATTCGTTACATACAAAAATACAAATCTTTCCTCTTTATAATATTAGTATAAAAGAAACTGACTGGTGACTGACCGACATACACAGCCCAAACCGCTGGGTCTAGAGATTTTAAATTTGGCAAGTAGGTTTCTTATGAAGTCTAAGGGAGCACTAAGAAAGGATTTTTCGAAACTTACCCTATAAGGAGGTGAAACGGGGGTTTGAAGTTTGTATGGAGAAAACATTTTTTTTTACATTTTGACTCAAAACTTCGTCAATACCTAGAAGCAAATAAACGGACATGTGTTTCACGATTTTTCGAAAACCCTTCCCTAATAGGTCAAGAATAGGGTGACAAAAGAGCCCATCTCTAGAAAAGAGATCTTTGCGCGAGAGAAGCCGCAGGAAAAAGCTAGTTAATTTATAAAAGAAAGAGTATCGGGCCCAAAATGCTGCCTTGTGGTACTCCAACCTGATTTGATTTGATGGCAGATTTATAAACTCTTTGTTCTCCTTTATAATCTCCTTTAGTGCTTAAACACGTCAACGTTATTATAGTTCTCTTAACTGGTTTTTCTTTACCTTTTACTTATTTTCTTTTTTCTAGCAATTTTAATATAACCATATTAAAGCACCTTCACCCATTATAGAAAAACTCGAGTCGAGTCGAGTCATGTAGTTTATAATAATATTTATACGTTTATTCAAGACAGCACACAAATAAATTACAAACGTTGAAATTTGTATTCGACAGTAATTTATTACGCCAGTCGTATCTAAAACTAGAAATTTCTAAAATAACAAACTAACAGCTAGTTCTGATTTCGGACCACTACCAGTATCGTATATCCAAGTTTGTAGCTTCGAAAGACTTGTTCTAACTTTGCAGCACCCAAAAAACCGCGAAATTTTCAAATTGTTTTTATTATTCTCAATATAAGTTCTAAATTATGCATTTGAAATAAAAGTAGACCGAAAGAAAGTACTTAGACCAAATTGGCGAGAACCAGCTCTGTACGAACCGAGAAAGTATACAGGCCTTTAGGTAAATCACTTTCAACCTCTTGGGTGGTTAATTAGTCCATGAAACTGAACAATTTTCCCCCAATAATAAGTCAAAATATGAAAAAAAAAATTGAGTTCTCATACAAACTCATCAGCATATAGCGCATAAAAAAAACAACGGGTTGCACTTCGGGAGTGCCGGCA
The DNA here is from genome assembly GCA_949987775.1 of Aproaerema taeniolella. Lineage (NCBI taxonomy): Eukaryota > Metazoa > Arthropoda > Insecta > Lepidoptera > Gelechiidae > Aproaerema > Aproaerema taeniolella. The sequence goes on along the minus strand of OX465242.1, from coordinate 31,672,540 downwards.
GAAGTGAAAACTTGAAAATATTTACTTCATTGCGGTCTAAGAAGTTTTCACTTCACCTCCGTCTTACGAATTTTCGATCAGGGTCACGTGACCCTGACGCGAGTTCAACATTTTTTACCCATCCAAAAAGTGCACAACGCCGCTTAAGAAGTTTTCACTTCAAAAAACTACACGATCTATGTTCTGTTTGTGTTGTTCTTTTCCTCGCGAGAGTTTGGTAAGATCAGCTGCCTCTAATCCGAGTTAAAAGCCAAGTTAAGGTTACGACCAAGACTTTTTTTGTATGTATGTGTTGTTATTTATCTTAGTTTGTAAAAGTTGTTTGTTAGTTCATAACGTTGTTATGTTTACTTTTTATGGAATACCTAGGCATATATTCGTGTTGTTTTTCACTGGATGGATATTCATTTTAGCCGTTTTATCAAATACATTTGATAAGAAACTATTTCATACAGTCTCTTATTTGAATATAATGAAAATTAAAAAACGTCTAGTAACCCATCAAGTACTGCATATTTAAAAAGTGATGAAATAACCTTTACTGAGCTAATGCAGCAAAATTTAAATAAATCGAGAATTTTCTTTGACGTTTAATTTGACGTTTAATTTGAAATGTAAAGCCGAGTTTTTAATCTAGTAGTCCGTAAAGACTTGCGCCACTAAACTTTGCCGCATCGATCGCTTCAAAAATCTTTTCGCTCTTCGCCCACCATTAAAAAGTTAAATTTTCTGGAGTTATCCCTAAGGTTGACATTTTATAAAGCATCCTAAAGATATCTTATCCCAAGAAATCTATTAGCTTTTTATTACGAATGAAAAAAAGGGAAGGGTGAGCGTGGCTAGACTACAACATGGCTTGCTACAAAAGTATCCCCCGAACAATACACGTCCGTATCAGGGGGAGCCTTCTTACAAAACAAATCGTCATCTTATCGCAACAAGCTTTTGAATGCGACGTGGCCATTTAAATCACAACTCTACTACCTTGCAATAAGAACTACAATTGGAATAAGATCTCGTGAGAGTCGTAATTGAATTCTGGGTGAAACGGGATTTTCGGCTTATAAATTCGCGAATGGATTGATATTCGAAGGGCCATACACGAGGGAATTACACTACGCGGCAAGTAAAGGGCTGAAATAATGCAAGGAAAATTACTAATTTATTCCAGTCCCATGCATTCGTTGAAAGAGATCTGATGTCATGAGCAGAGAGCCGCCTGCCTTTTACAATCTAGGCCATTGTATGAATGTCGGTCAAAATAACTTGTATATCTGTATGTACTTTTACCACTCTTACGATTTGGGATCCTTAAAACTATTTTGTTTAAGTTTGGTGTTTTAACAAAAATAAAAGATGAGTAAATTGAAGAAAAAATCAAAAAGTTAAAACATAACGCGTGTGAGTAAAAAGAAATATTTCTAAGTAACGAACAATAACGTTATTTAAGCAAGGCCACAATGTACAGATTGTAAAAAAATACAAAAAAATAAAAAACTTGGCAGTAATTTTGCATGGAAAAAGAAAAAGTAAATAAAAAACGGTGTAAATAGATTACAGCGGAACGGCGAATTCACTAAAATGTGTGTACCGGGTTGGACAAACTTTATCAAATAAATCAAAAACTGTTGTTTATTTTGTAAAATTTATTAGAGATCCGAACATTGTTATTGTGGGCTCTGAAATTGCAACCAGCAAAAATTAAATCTGGTCATTTTATACAAATCGGAAACGATTTAACGATGGAATCGTTATTTACAATAGTAATTATTGGCCAGAAATCAAAGATTTTTGTCATGAAAATCGTAACTTTCAGTTGCGCACATACTTATATGTGTATCCCTGTTGGGGTAGGCAGAACGTCAAGTAATTATTGAACCACTCGACGCCACGTTTGAATAACATTCTGTGGGTTATTTTGATGGGGGGTTTTGATGTATCATCGACGAAACTCCACATATTTAACTCACAAGGATATTTTACGCCAAACATATCATTACATGGTTATAGATCCACATAATACGTGATAGGTATTTTCTATCTTTTTAGGTTAAATTAACAAAATTAAACGCTTCACACTCAAATACGCACATTATGGTTTTCCTTTATGTCGGGGTCCCTTGAAACACCTATTACCCGAAAAAAAACATCTGCTTTTCACAAAAATACTTGCCCCGACACGGAATCGAACCCAGGACCCATCCGATCAAACGGCTGCGCGACTACCACTCGACCAAATTGGCCGTCAAATACTAGTGTAATAACTACCTTCGATTACTTAACTCATTCGCCACTAATCCGAAGTCATCCCTCGTAACACGACTGAAAATCAATTTGTTAATCATTAACATGCACACAACTAATCGGAGCTTTACATCACATGTTCCGAGTACTCGTATAAACTGCTACCAAAATTCCATTTAACGTCAGAGCCGATCGGTGCCGAGTACAATTAGACCTACGGAAATTTTGCAAACATCCGGTAAATCGTGTAGAATCTAATCACAGGTCAGTCGGCCGAAAAAAAATTGGAATTGGTAGAAAAAAAATGTATCTACCTTTTCTGCTTAATTGTGAAATCAACAGTTGTTTACCTTCAAATCATTTTATTTAGCGTTTTCCTTTTTTTTAAAAAAAAAAGCCTGCGAATATAATACACGTGTCGGAAGAGTGTGATGCTAATATTATTATTATTCTAACGCTTATATTGGGTGACTTTAAATCAGTTAGCGAAAATAAAGGAATCTGAATCAGCCCGCGAAACTGAACAACTATAAGGCAGTTGTCCCACCGCAACGATGAACGAGTAGCGAGCAGAGCTAGAATTAAGTCGGCGTGCCGCGGGGAGCGGGTGTGTAATTCCGAAAGTTTTGTGTAGCTCGGCTATAAGCGAGTGTGCGAGTGAGACGAGCGAGTGTACTTTCAGATCCGCACTGTAGTGAAATGACCGCTGGTTGCTCTCTCGGCGTGAGTTCTGATCGCTGAGCGAGTGTTATCTTTCCTAGTTCTTGTCGACCAGCGACAAACTAGTGAAGCGAGTCCTCGCCGGCAGTGTGAACAGTCAGCGATTGCATTTCTTTGTTTACACGGAATGTATATCTATTGTACGTTTCTTGAGCGAGAAAGTAGCCGATAGTTAGTCGTTTTCTTGCCGGCGGTGGGACAACTGCCTAAGGAACAAGGTTGAAAAAATTCCTCCTCCTCCATACAATTTATGCTATCAGCTAATATTTTTCGCTAGCTATTATAGTTTAAAGCTGAAGCCACCAAATATAGTGACGCGATCTTGAAATGTTTACTCTCATCGTGTGCATAGAAGTTTATCTTCAAAATAAAATTTGCATCTAATTAATTACCTAGGGATTAGGTTTGGTTACGGGGTTTTGATACAAAACCGTTCTAATGTAGTAACAGGATCCCTCCGTACATTACACTTCCTTTAAATTTGAATAAAAATAACTTTAAGTCACCCTCTTCAAATGTAAGTAAATTGTACAATAAAATCTTAATATACATTTAAAACAAAGTCGGGTTTGTTCGAACACTTATCTCTCGATAACGGCCGATTTTCATGCTTTTTTATTTGTTGTATTTGTCTCCATGCCGAATCGAAGAATAACTATTAAAAACATTGGAAAATTGACGAAAAAATTTCCACGGGAACGAAGTCCAGGGTGAAAAGCTGGTATTAACTAAACTTACAATGAAATTTAATATAATTTACAATGAAATGTAATGTAGCTTTTTAGTTTCTCATCTGTCTTTTCTATATTTTACTTCATAACCTATGTTCTCTGTATATTTATATTTATTCTAAATTTCCTCTGCTTCATTTAAATTAATTATTTTTTCAACGCTATGTCATAATTATAAAACTGCTTCTTCTTCTACTGCTTATGTTATTTTACATTAATCTATCACCCTTAACAAAAATCTATGTAGTAATTCGTGGTTATCGGTGCTGGTAACACAATTTATTACGTGTTCTTAGTTTTAAGGTATTCTATTCATAAATTTTGTGTTATTGTTTGATAACCCCGATAAAATGAAAAAAAAGTCGGTAAGGAAAATTTATTGTACCACAAATTGACGGCCGGTTTGGTCGAGTGGTAAAAAGCAGTTGTTTGTTCTCGGGTCATGGGTGTTTGTGTTTGTCTTTATAAATGTATGTTCCGAGGGACCCACGAGGACCCACAACTTTAAAGAAACGCCATATGTTACATATATGTTTGAGTGTGTAGCGTTTCTTTAACGCGTTTATTTATTTGGTAAAAAAAAATGTCTCCGGCCTTAAAAACATCATTTACAGGCATTCACTGATACGAAGACACTATAGCGGCTTTTGAGTCTGGGCTCAAAAGTTACACTGATTGAACAATGGATGCCGCGGGTCCGTTTCCTGTTTCCACTTTTCAACGGCACCTGGCTATTTCCCCGCGGACAGCTGGGAGTGCATGCCTGACAATGGAACATGGCGTCAGTTTTAGGCAACCCGTGATTTTCCGACAACACTCATTTACGGCTTTACCTATAACTGTTATAACTTGAGCTGAGTTTTAGTGATATACCAAAAACTTATATTAATCTTGTTTTGATTAAAAACTTGCCTAAAACTTGCTTATTTTTTGTCTAAAAAACTCAAAATTCTTTATTAAAAAAAAAAAAAATTTATCAATTTTCGTTACTTGGTGAATCAATCGAAACGAATGCCCATTTGAAGCTGTTTGGTGTTATCATTATATTACAGATGATGTTAGTAGTAACCAATTGATCCCAGAACCTCGTCTAAATTGACATTTGCCTGCTAGATTCAATAGCTTAGGGTAAGCTAGGTTCTGTTAATTAATTATTATAAGTCATTAATAATTAATCATCCTTCAAAGTACGTGCCTGAAAGACGTTCTGAACACCTACTAATACAGTAAAGTTAGGTAACGGTAGGCTTTTCGTCCGCTCCAGTGTAGGCATCGATTTCACGAAATGTGTGATCATTGGTTTGATATTCAAAAAAGGCTCAAAGACCCATATTTACGAGAGCTGTAAGGTGCAAAAAGAATTATTCGAGAAAGTCAAAAAAGACAAAAGTTATGGCCGAAATAGTGAAAAACAAAAAAAAATTCAAATTTTTGATTGTGGCGCTCGATATTTTGAAAACAAAGAATGATATGAAAAATTCCTTTGGACAATTTAATCAGCTACAATTTGAGTCTAAAACAAAAACGACCGGGTTAAGGGTTTGCCCTGTAGCCTAACCTTTTTGAAAAACGTCAAAAAGTCGAATCTACGGAATTCAAAAAATATGCATGTAAAAAATGTTGTTCTGACTTTTTGACTTTTCCAATGTGCTCGATACTCGTGTGAGGCATGAAATCAGTGATTTTTTTTAAATTTCCTGCTTGTAAAATAAACTGAATTCAAAATAGAAACATAGAATGTATTAGCTTTAGCTGCAACACTTACCTTTAAGCCCCTAAATGATTTCATCAAACGGGACTAAAAGCTTTAATAACCTTATGTAATACTAGTAATTCTAAATTATAATTATTTCACAGACTACCAGAATTTACCAAAGTATAGAATACAAAACACAAATATTCTTTGCGTGAAAACGAGAATCTCGTCTATACAATATTATGGGAGGAACTCATATTCGAAAAAAGTACCTGAAATATTAATATGAAGTTTCATTGTTATTGAAAACATTTTTCAACGGAATGGCGTGCTTTATTAAACTTTTCTTTGTGACACTTGCGAATGCCCGTAATTTCATACGTTTATAATTAATTTCCTCCGAGTAGTTTGTCTCTATATAACCACGAAAGCTGGTTCACATACACACACATACATAAGGTCACGCCTTTGTCCCATCGGGGTAGGCAGAGACCACAGATTGCCACGATCCAGACACACTTCTTTCGCTTCTTCTACAATAAAATGACAACAGAAAAAAACTAATCAGAGTAAAGTAAGTAAATAAATTTTTATTTCACTCAGTCGCACTTAGTTGTAAGAAAGTCCTTACATCTAACAAGTTCTCGAGTTCTGCCGATTATAGTGGACGCAATCTTCTGAGCACTAAAGTCAAAGTATAAGACCTAACCCGGCAAGATTGTAACAAGCCTTGTCTGCTCCCTATTCCTAGGTGATAAGTCGCGCTGCCGCCGACGACATCTTGTTTACTTGGTCTAACAAGAACGTCTGTAACATAGAACGCAGCAAGTATTGTTATATTTATTTATCCCACGACATTAGATTTTATGTAGCTGAAGGTTCAGCTTTAAAGCTGCCAATAATATCTTGTAAAAAATCAACAGTCAAATTAAAGTGATATTGAGTTTTTAAGTTAACTTCTTATTACAAAGTTCTTCACATCATTTTTGACTAACCATCAGAAATTAACACTTGACTAAACTAAACAAAACTTGCCCAACGAAAGTTTGTCCCACGAAAAAACAAAGTTACTCATTTTGATATATTTTATTTTATTATTTACCCATTCTCGGCTATGACCATCCTCAGTTGACCCCGGAATGTCTCGAAAATAATTTGTATTTTTAAAGATAAAATTTATTAAATTTACTCTTGGAAGCAGAAAATAAAATAATAATGGAAAGATGTTTTTTAATCGGGAATCTATTATACGGGTTGTAACAGACAGCTTAGCAAATACTTAAATAAGTGGAATCTGCCCATGACTACGATCGGCTACAAGTATTATTTTTCCCGAAATTGTCAAGTAAAGGAGTTTTTATTATTAACCTACTTTGTCGCAACACAATGCACCGCGATAACGCGCCGCTATCCGAAAACGATGTACCTTGCTGGTTTTCATGTTTTAAGCTGTTAAAATTGTTTTTTATTGCAAAATGTAGTGTACTCAAATGAATAATTTAATTAAAAAAAGAAATTATTAAAAAACATGAAAAAGTTATCAAATTTTCCTGAAGAAAAAGGAAAATTATATAGAATGATGGAATTGAGGGTTTCAGTTTTTGCTAAGTTGTCCCTTACACCTCTTATTTAACGGGGTTTCCGTTTTATACGTTTCGGCTCATAAAAAAATTTATATAAGTAAATACAATGGTGTAGACTTTACTCTTAAATCTGAAACAAAGTGCGTTTCGTTTATTCTTTATTAGAATAGAATATAAAAAAAAACATTTATTTTATAGGACATTCAGGATGCCACTTAACTTAGGTCAAGATTACATTTAATACATACAAACATACATTAAAGGAGTTAACTACAACATTCGTTATTTTGACCCTACTGACTCTACGCCTATTCGCAAAGGTGCAATTGGTTTATGTAATTATGGTTTATACGGCGAAAATCACAGACACTGTTAGTACTTTAATACACAATGATGGTACAAAATATTTTTTTAAATGGTCGTGGTCAGACCGTTAACTAAACACAGATCCATTTAGTAGTTTGTTGAATTTTGTGCGAAAACTTTGTTGTTACCGCAAGTAAAACCTTAATTGGTTCCGTATATTTGCTTCTATAGTTTGCTCAAGATTAAAATTGTAATCCAGATAAAGCTACGTGTAAACTTTCTATAACTTTTATACGAATTCGGAGAAGCCCACTGGGATACCTACGAATGCGTGAAATCAGATAGGGATTTAATAAACTTTTACTTTTCATCATGGCTCCGGTTATGCCATCTATTAACGCTTTGTTCCCTTACATACAGGATGTAAGGCACAGCTTAGCAAGTACTGAAACCCTGAATGCACACAATCATTTTGAATGATAAAATATTCAGGTTTTTCTACTTTAAAATTACATTATTTATTCAAATACACTCAATTTTGCAATAAAAACAATTTAAAGGCGTAAAACACGAAAACAAGCAACTTATATCGCATTCTGGAAGAAGCGCGGCGCGGGTGGACATTGCGTGGCGCCAAAGTAGGTAAATAACGAAAACTGCTTAAATTGACGTATCCGGGAAAAAATGATTACTTGTCGCCAATGATAATTAAGGGTAGATTCCACCATTTCAGTAATGAGGGGTTTTCAAGGTGCTTCTTGAAGTGCCGATAGATGGCGCTTACCCATGAACTGAGTAATTTTTTTATTAATCTGGTGATTCCGTAGACAAAGAACTTTGAATGTCTATGTACAGTTCTATAAATAACCTAAACCAACTACAAACAGTCTGCAGGCCGTGTACGATAGTGACAGCGTCGCGACAACACCGCGGTCCTATGTCAAAATGTCAACATTGGCAACGCCATAGGGCGAGCAAGCCTTTGCGCGCGACCCTAGCGCAATCAAAGTGAAGTTTCAGCGTGACCCGAGCGCGAGTTTGTCGTTATCGTGCTAGAACTGCTGTTAGCAGGGTTTGACTTTAGTAAATTATCCTTTGTTTTTATTTTTAAAGTTAACGTTTTAAAAATTGAGACATATACCTAACTATAAAACACACGAAACACTGTGAAGCACTTGAAAGTAATATTGTCAACCGATTGTCAAATAGAAAACAATAATTCCATTTTATTAATACTAGTGCCAATTTTCCCTATTTAGATCTGTAGCCCGGGGACATTTATATTACGAAAAAGGTTACCGTTTTCCTTTGTGAAATTATTATAGATTTCGCCATTTTATATACTAAAAGTAAGGTCATATGTAGTGATAAGTTAAAAAATCGCCATATATGCTAGTTATTTGCATTTTTGAGTTACCATTTCAAATTTTTACTTCTGTTAATAGGCCCTCTGAACAAATCATACCTATTTTAAGACGATTTCTGTGGTCGGTTTAGATTTGAGGACTCGTTTCTTCTTCATGGGCCAAATGAGGCTTAAAATCTAAACCGGCCAAAGAAATCATATCAAAATAGGTATATGGTTTATTCAGAGGGCCTATTAACAGTATTATAATGAAACAGTAACTCGAAAATGTAAAAAAAAGGCACTACATATGGTTAAGGCGGGTTACGGTCATTAATTCACTTTTGGTATATAAAATATCGAAATCTATAATAATTTCACAAAGACAAACGGTAACCTTTTTCGTACCTAATATAAATGTCCCCAGTTGGAAATGAGCCAGACTTGTAATTGGAAGGTTTCGGGTTCAAATCCTGGTGCAGGCCTGTACCACTAAATTCAGCTTTTCGGATTTATGTACGGATTTCTAATTATCACTTGCTCAACGGTGAAGGGAAACATCGTGATGAAACCCGCCCGGCCAAGAAAATTCATTTTCGAAAGACGAGTGGTCCACCAACCCGCATTGGGCCAGCGTGCGGTGGACTATGGCCTAAATCCACTTCGTGTTTCGAAGGTAGGTCCGTAGCCCTCGGGGACGTATGTACATTTAATGGGATGGTAAAAAAAATGTCCCCGGGCTACAAATCTAATTTCAGTTGAGTTAAAGGAGAGGCGGCAATGTAATGACCCAAATAGCTATAAATACACATTAAATTCAAATTTTTATCTCTATGGAATCAGATGATTAAAAAAGAAATACTCAGTTCGTGGGTAAGCGCCATCTATCGGCACTTCGAGAAGCACCGTGACAAGCCCTCATTGAAAAGGCCTCATTGCTAAGCTGTCCCATCCTGTATACCTAGAGGTACTCTTGACCATGCTCCATAAATGATTTGATCGATCACCATTTGACCGAGAAAACCATAGTGTTCCACTTACAACTTTTTTACTAATAATTCAACCTTTGTTGCAAGTAACATCGCAATGAGGCATAGACAAAATAGACATAGAAAAAATAATTAAATAATAGAGATCTGAATTCAAATTAACACGGATGGAAAAACGGTCTCATAGATATAATCCAGAGTACCTTCAGAGTACCAATTAGTGGAACATAACAACATACATGATGCTTTTGTCTGTAAGATGGGGTTATTTTTGGGCGGTTCAAAAAGTTTATTATAAGTCACTTAATCCGGTTTTAGGTATAAACATTTGTCCTAACTTCGTTAGATCCAGTCTTAACTCTTAATTCCATTTAGCTTACCTGTGTGACAGGGGTAAAGCAATCCATTAGTGAGACGGTGAACTGAGACCGAGATATCATAGTTCAATTTTGCTTGCCTTTACAATTACATTGCATCACGCAAACATACTGCAGTAATCTTTACTAAGAACCTCGCGAAATGGATGGTATGTGCTTGAAAAGCTAGTCTGCAACTATATAACAACACAAGTATACATACTAATACACAACAATATGTCTTATAAACGGGTCCATAAATGCCTTGAATGCTGGGTTTAACAAATATACACAAATCATAGACAGAAATAACACACAAAATGCATTTCGTCATAATTAAGAAATATTGTTAGTTTTCGAGTAAATTAAAAAAAAAACTGTGGTATTATTTAAAAATATTTAAAAAAAACTTTTTTCAAATTTATCTTTTTATTAAATTAAACTACTTACTAAAACAAAAAATAATTAAAACAAATAATGTACCACACCGTCCGTTTTAAAGGAATCTATTCCTTATAATTCTTTCACCTATATCTTCATACTGTTTCTTGGTGACGAAAGTGTGACGTGCGACTGGGAGCCCAGCGAATGCAGCGGCACCCATCCAGGACAGGGTTACCGACTCATCTGAAGTAATGACATTTACAGGTTTATCAAGTAACTTAGATAACTCTAATTGTAGCCTTTGCGCCATTCCTGGGATCATGGACAGGCCACCGCACAGCACCACTGCTTCCAACATTGTAGGCCTAAGCTCGACATCGATCCTTTGCAGTGATTCATATATAGTGTCTTGCAAACTCTTCTGCTTCCCCGTCATCTTCGTCCTTAAATTAAGAGATGACTTAGTACCGAGTACTAGCTCCGGCTGAAAAAACATCTCGGCAGCCATAAAAGCTTCCCGAGATACATCTATGTTTTTACCATTGTATTCAATTGAGCTAATTTTTTTATAATCTTCGTATTTAGCAGGTACAGATGCATCTTTAGTTACATATAAAGTGTTTTGTATTATGTGATCGATGTTACGGCGTGATCGATGTGCCATATATATATCTCGTTCTTCGAGAGCAGTGTTAATGTAATCGTAAACTTGTGAGCCGGCGTACCCCGTAGTCAAATGAGCGTATTGGATACAACCTCCAGTGTAAACCTGGCAAACATCTGTAGTGTCGTAACCCATGTCCACGGATATGCCTGAAGTGTAGCCGGAACCAAACAGAGGCAATTGAGCAGACGACTGAATACAAAGCGCTGGTATATTCAACGTTTCAAAAAACACCTCACAGCTTTTCATTCTGAAAAAAGTGAAACCATCTGATCAATAAACGCGGTGCTTTAACAAAACAGACCATTCTGCGAAATTGGGCTTGGCGAATCCTTCTTTTTATTGCACAGTAGGAAGTGTCAGCGATTTTCTGAGCCGGAATTTAATGAATATGCAAATACAAGTTTGTTCGCGTCCTTATTTAAAATGATCGGAAGTTTTTGATAAATATTAAAATACTCAAAGTGAGTAGTATCGTGGTTTAAATGATTGTAAAATACTCCCAAATATGTTCGTAAATTGTGAGGTGGATGTTTATTGAATGAAGTCATAAGGCAATGAGTGGTGTATAAGATAATTACGCGCTGCCACGATCACGTCCCGGTTCATTTCTCGCTCTTTTCTCGCTCGTGAGACGCCGCTGATTGCGCTGCCGCCCGCCGCGTGACTTCGTGAAAGAGCGACGCGACGTGCTAATTTCAACAAACGCGACTTGCCTTTAAAATACTGTGTCACATTACACAACGATTTAAAGTAAAATGTTTAACTAACCAAACGATAAAACACTTTTTTGTTATTTTTGCAAAGCAGACCGTATTTGTTAATATATTATTTATCGAAATTAAAAGGTTACGCGACATTTATCTACAAATAATATTTAGAAAAACGAACTAAAGTCACTGCCGAAAAATAGTAGACAAGACTCCTCGTTCACGTTTATGTCTTCTTAACCAAAATAAAAATGTAGATCTTTCAGATTGGGGTTACAAGCCCTACTCATTTTAGTGTACGAGTAGGTACTGTAGCCCCGAGCGATACCATTCACGACAGCATAATGTCGCCCTAATTAAGCATTCCGTGAAGTGAGAACAATTTGCAGGTGAAATTATCGTCGGCTCTCTGTCAAAACTGATCCGTGAACGGTCGGGTTTTTCTGATAGTAATTAATATGCTGGCCGCGTTTTCGATCCTCGAGCCGGGCTGAGCGTTGATATCGAATTTGTTGCCGTAATAATTTACTGACGGTGAGCTTTTGGACCCATGGTTTTTATATTGGTATTCTATGCGTGAAGCAGAGCGAATAGATACACCTAGCAGGCAAAGCTAACTTTAAATGCCACTGTATTAAGAGAATTTGGTAGGGATTGGTATTCTTCTATCAATTTAGTTGTAACTTTTGGGGTTGTGAAATTTCGTACATTAACTTACTTTTGAAATAACTTTGTATTTCAAAATTGTGTTTTGAAAACAACATATGTTTAATTATTGATAAACCTTATGAAAACTACTTCGTTTGTGAACTTAACACTAACGAGGTATGTTGAATTTTGTAAGTATGCCGAATTCATTAAACAAAGGCAACGTACAACACAATATATAAATTTTGTACTAACAATAATTCTGTTCATTGTACTTTATATAACACGAAAAATGACGGGTACCAGTTGCAAAAACGTTAACCCTAATTAGTTATCTTAACGATCGAAGTTAGGTGCTCGTAGTTAGATTGCTAAAATAACGAGAAAAGTTTATTAAAGGCTAATAAACAAGTATAACGAGAGGAAAACGTTTTTCCTAAATCTATTAACGCTGGGTTCGCGGTAATAGCCTTTTTGTTAAAGATAAATAATAAAAACCAAAATTACTCCCTAATCTGTAGCTTTTTGTGGAAGCTTATTCTTTTTCTGAGGGGGTTGTCTTAAGCTTTTTTGTTTCACTAATTTTCTTATTACTGAATAAAGCTCACGGTAAGAAAAATATCGCTAGGGAACCTGCATAATTAAGTTACCTACTGAATGTGTAGTTTCTCTTGTTTATGGTTTTGTAGTATGTAGGCTTTTCTACAGATTTTAATATGTAGATGTAGTATATATGTTTTACTAGCTTTTCGCCCGGGACTTCGTTCCCTTTAAATTTTTTTCGTCAATTTTCCAATATTTTTAATAGTTATTCTTCTATTCTGGACAGAGACAAATACAAATAAAAAACCATTAAAATTAAGTTATGTGTTCGAACAAACCCGATTTTGTTTTATTACATCTGTACATATTAAGATGTAGTAATATGTAGTATGTGTATTTTAAAAACATACTTACTTATCACCAATTGTAGTGATTGGTGAGCAAACTAACATGACTGCTCTGTCTTCAGGAGCCACCTTCAATTCCCTGTACAAGATGTGGTACCAGACTCTCTCCATGTTGTCCCAATGTACCACCTTACCTTTCACTATGGGATGGCTCAGATCTACTTCTTGAATTTTTTGAACTAAAATAGAAAAATAAACACGCAGAATGAGCATTGAGTGGCTTCTCTTACTGCGTGTTGTCACAGAACCAACTTACGCCACAGCTTAAAAATGATTTTTCTTTAAGAAATAAACGCTACACACTCAAAGGCCCACACTAAGGTTTTGCCCCGACCGGGAATCGAACCCAGGGCCTGTCGATCAAGAGGCAGCGTCATTACCACTCGACCAAACCGATGGCCGTCAAAGATAATTGACCGGTAATAGCCCCTTTCACCGGTAATAGTAACCCTTTACTTTTGCGTTAACGAGTATGTTACTTTCCAGTTTAGCCCCTAAATCATTTCAGTTTTTGACTGGCCCAACAGCTCAATTGTTAATGAACTTACTTACTGATTAGAATGTACGTTGTGAGTTCAATTCTGGGGGTAGATGGCGCTGTGTGAGTTGTCTAAGTTTATTTATAATTTATCATAAGCCCGTTGCTTTTTAGTTCTCGAGAGTAACTTTGAAATAGATTAAAAGTTTTACCAATAAAACTTCACCAAGGGGAATTAGGCCCGTATTACAGAAGGAGACTCAAGTCTTGTCTATACTTTAGTATTGACTGTCTCTTTCTCTCCCTATAAAAATGCCAAGGACGACTGCTACTTAAGTATAGATCAGAGTCTGAGTCGCGATCTGTAATAAGGACCTTAAACTAAAAAACAAATTGCAGCTGTGAGCTCTGTGAGCTTGTAAGTTAGAGATTTCTCAATATACTTCGGAAAGCAGAAATTTTGTAAAAGGGTTCACAACCAAAAGGGAGTTGGTTAATTAATGTGCCCAAAGTATGTCGTAAGATAACTATTACATAATATTTTGTATGTAGCTCCGTCTTTTAATTCTATCGCATGGCGTTAGTAAGGAACAGGCAGAAAAACATTGGCAATACTAAGCCCGGCTGATTTAACTTTTATCCTTTACCAATATGGTTTGAAACTATTAATCCCTATCCCTACTAATGTTATAAATGCGAAAGTAACTCCGTCTGTCTGTTACGTTTTCACGCCTAAACTACTGAACTGATTTTGATGAAATTCGGTAAAGAGATAGATTATACCTTGGGAAAGGACACAGGCTTCATTTTATCCCTCAGCATGACATAACCTGTAGTCTACGCAGGTGGAGATATAATAAGATGATGTCATCAACTCATCAGTTAAATGCATTAAGTAATAGGAAGAAATGATTGAATAGGTAATGTAGCTAGTTTAATGCCAGTTCACATACCAATAATAGCATTTACTACGCAGGAGAAACACGAGTATATTTTGGTGATTCAAACCTAAGGTAAATAGGCAAAAGCCTTCCTAATTATCTTCACCGACTATCTAAACTTTCAAGAAAAAGAAAAACCTTACTAGCTTCATCTCCAACAAGTACATCATAATGAGTGCCTGGGCGTCCGTACTTTCCTTGAATACCTTTCGGTCGGCCCACCACAGTGCGGAACCAGCTTACTGGGAAGTTATCACAGTCAAAGCCTGCCTTTGTCATGCGGCTCCCATTATCTATGACTACCGACGGCTTATCGAATTCAAACGCCATTTCGTTCTTATCTAACAAATATTAGTTTGGTACATAAAAATCTTATACAGTTTTTGTATTTAACGTACACTTTTTAAAATGTTTTTGATTGATATTAAGTAATTATTTGATTTTTGTAGGTGAAATTTTTTGTGACTTTTTAGTGACGGGAAGGTTATGTCAAGTAAACGTAATCGCCAGTGATTACCTTTTTTCTTGATGTCAAGTTTTAGAGGTCATATCAGAAATTTATAGCCAAAGCGGTTACACCATAGACTTAGGTTTTTTTATTTTTTATTTGGCGTGGCACGACATGTGCATTTGCCACAAACGGATATTCATTTGGTTCAAACTTGGTTTTAAAAACGGGGTAACGTTAAGATAAAGGAAAAACACCGATTTTTTATTTCTTAGTTCTATTTCAAGGTTTTCCTTCTCCCAAACGAGATAAAAGCGTTCGTAGTTTAAGGTACTCAAAATACACTACAATTAGTTGGTAATTTGACTACTAAGTTGAGTGCTTACGTAATCATTGGCATTTACTGCTGCTCATCTTCAGTGTTACCTAAGTTTTTTTAACTCATATTAAAAGACACATTACATACTATTTGTGATGAACATATAGTGTGCATAAAGTGCTGTTATTCGTTACTGAAGTCAATTTAAAAAAAAATATTTTTATTTTAAGATGGGTTAACTCTTGACCTCAATCTTGACCATAAGGTCAAAGATGAGGTCAACGATGGAGCGAGTTAACCCAGAAAATGCCTATAAAGGCACTGGTACTCCCACGCACCGACGGAAAACAGCAAGCTGTTTGGCGTCGGACTTCGGTAGGAGGGTGGTCGCGAACCAGACGGCCCTTTACAGAGCCTACCTCACCGCATGAGACCATAGGACGACACCTCAGATTCAGAAAAAAATAAAGTGTTGTTGCCTAGGTGGATTACTATACTAGGCTAGGAGGCAGGTCTCATTTGAGTTTCCTTAGTCGCCTCTTACGACACCCACGGAAAGAGATGGGGTGGTGTTATTCTCAACCGATCACCACACGGTTAAATTGATTGAAATGAAATCTTGATTGAAATTGATTTAAATGAAATCTATTATTAATTATTATATGTAAATGAAATGATTTCAAATAAGTAAAATACTTTTTTCTTAATCAGTTATATATATGAAAATCAAGTTCTTAAAATACATTTTAGCGTTTTAGAAAAACTTATAGTTAACTCTATCAGGTCCAATGTCGTAGTATTCCTGTCGAGTCATCCACAAGTCTTGCAGGCAATTTATTGAAGCTATCATGGATCCACCAATCCAAGCTACATTGTCCTTACTTGGTAAATCGTCGCATGCTACATGTATGCTTCGGTTGTTTACTGCATTGGCACGCCTTGTGACTTCGATCTGAAGCCGAGGCACGAAGCCAGATAGCATAGACGAACCCCCTGATGCAACTATATTCTCGTACAGTTTACTCCTTATATCCGCATCACATTTTTCTACAACCGCTACTAACTCGTCCGAAATGTTTGGGCAGGTAGCCCCTTCGAGCCCTGGTTGAAACAATACTTCAGGACACTTGAATTTTTCTTCCCCTATCAATATATGCTGGCCGTCGGGAAGGTTGTAATGTAACAAGCATTCGGAAGAAGCGTCATACTTTGCGCATTCTGCACTATAGTCATATGCCACGTAGCATACTTCAGCCTGAAATAAAATTTGAAATTACTTATCGAATTAAATTCAAATAGTATTAGAAAAGTTATGAGTGATATGTTACTTTTCGTAATTTTGAATTTTGTTCGAGACAAGATTCTTAATTTTTCAAACTTGTTTCAATAATAACAATTTTGTTATATAACAAAGTAAAATTTAAATAGGTTGACGAACCTTGACCTTTTCAATGATCTCTTTCTCCAAATCCGTTGTAAAGGAGTATCCAAGCGCTGAAAGCATCCTATTGAATCTCTGTGTAAGCGCGTCACCCGTGAAGATACTTGAGCCAGCAGTATGCTGTATGGGAAAACCCTCAAAAATTGGACAGATATACGAGCTGTTTGCTCCATTTTGGCTGACGACGCCTGTAGTTCTCCCGCTGGCATAGAGCACCAATACTGGCTTTTTGACCAGATTCAGGCCGCTCACCTCGAACGTCTCAAATAACACCTCTGCCATTTTTTCTCTGTTAAAAACAAAAAATGATTTATTTGGGGAGGAGGCGAGAAGTTTTTGCCCAGCAATGTGATCTTGTAGGCTGTTTATGACAAGTGATGAAAAGGGTCGTATCTATACCATAATACTTTTGGTCGAGTTCCTCTGGTACTAGGGCCTCAGAGGTCAAACGGCAACGCTTCGCTGTGACTACCTATCCTTAGTTTATCCGGATGACTGTACCTAGTTGAAACCGGCCATAGCATATTTACTCGTAACATAATTTTATTAAATTAGTACAAAAATGTATGTAACATTTATTACAATACTTAGCTAGTGAATAAATCTTTGAAAATGAAAAACTTTGTTCTAATGTGGTAAAGTAATACCACTGAACGTTTGATCTTTAACACTCGTATGGCTGCTTCAATATAAAGTCATTATTGAAACTAAAACATAAAAGAAATGTAAATCTAGCCCTCGGCTCTGGGTCAAGTTCTTTGATCAACAATTTTTTGGTACTTTTTGATGTTGCCTTCGGAAATATTTAAGTACTGGTCAGTACTGAGTCAGCACCAGCAAACACTGTTATTATGTGAAAAAAAGTTTAGTAGATAATTTTAATTTTGACGTGTGTGTATTTGTATGGATGTGTATCCGTGGGTCTGTCCGTGGCATCATCACGTAAATGAACCTATTGCAGATTTTTTTGTTTTAAAACTGACGTAATCGAGATGTTGCTTAGCTATATTTTATCAAATTGGTTCTGTCGTTTAAGAGGATGATGGGCATTTTGGTATCGGTATTAGAATTGAATTTGGTACCGGCTCCAATTTAAATATTTGATACATCGTTAAAAGGCAATTTTCTGTAGAATAAGAATAACCGAAGCGCTAGTCCTGATTAATTGTCCAATAAGAATAATAGTGCCTTGAAAGTTATTTATTTTTCACCATTTTATTCATTTTTTCAGCTACATTATTCTTCATTTTGGCATAGTATTTTCATTTATTATATTAATTATAAATTATCATCATTTTGTTATGCATTAAGTTAAAAAACTCATTTTCAACTTGTTTTATTTACTGAGATAATAAATAACCAATGAGAATAATTTAATGATGATAATTAATATAATAATCAAAAATACTATGCCAAAATGAAGAATAATGTAGCAGAAAAAATGAAAAATAATTAACTTTCAAGGCAGGATAACTAGAGTAAGTTGGATAATGAATCAGGACTAGCGCTTCGGTTATTCTTATTTTACAGAAAATTACCTTTTTAACGATGTATCATTTATTTCAATTAGGACCGATACCAAGTTCCATGCTGATGTGCCTATCCTCCTTTATAAGTAATCGAATCTCGAGGGAAACACAACATTTTGTTAGTACGAAAGTCAGCGCATCAGATTATTGCAAAACTGTTCTTAATTTGACAATACATAATTACACGTATGTGTTAAATAGACTGGCCTCTGTAAAGTCATTTAAATTTAATTATATTCGCTGCAATGCTAATCACTGTATTATTGTATTGTTTTTTGAAAAATTCATATGTACGCTAATGAATTTTTAAGAAAATTAAACCGGGTGGAAATTCAATAGATTAGAATTATGAATTAGGATTCACGTGTCAAGCAGAGCGGTGATAAATTAATCCTTTGTTTTATGTTAAAAAAAACACAGACAAAAAGAGAATAAAATATATAAACTAGTGTGATACAACAATTTATTTAGAAACTTCTACGCTAACATAAGCAAAAGAAAAGTAATAAAAAGTTCGCCAGATTTATTCCTATGCGTACAGAAAGAAAAACTAAAGAGGGTCTGTCTACCTCAAAGATAATTGTTTGTTTGTATTGAATAGGCTCCGAAACATAGAGTTGGACATAGGGTACATGGTTATCTCGAATTTCCACGGGAACGAAGTCCCGAGCGGAATGCTCGTTTATAATAAAATAATATTAACTGAAAGTTTCTACTCTGATTTTGTTGATAACAAATTCGGCGAATCATGCTTTATTTTTGGCAGCTTTTAAAAGATTAAACATGTCAGATCATTTCATGTAACATTCATTGTCAGCGATTTTAAATAAAACATTTCTCATCACGTCAGTTTCATTGCTATTGTTTTGTAAACTGGCGTTGAGATTATTTTTTAAAATTGACATTAACACATTTTGCATAAACATATTTTTATTTATTTAAATATTCTGCTAACTTGGATTAAATTATCCTTGCAGTATAGGCACCCAAAGATCTACTTAGTAAATTGGGCACTCAATGCTTTTAATGCGCTAACCAGCAGGCCAAGTACGATAGTGATAGCGCTGCGACAACACCGCGGTCCTATGTCAAAATTTCAACATTGACAACGCCATAGGGCGAGCAAGCCTTAGCGCGGGACTCTCGCGCAATCAAAGGGAAGTTTCAGCGTGAGCCGAGCGCGAGTTTGTCGTTATCGTGCTAGAGCTGCAGCAGCTTCAACCTCTCCGCTCACCTATTCTCTTACAAAACGTAGTTAACAAAGGCAGCTGCTTCTCAGGGTATCATTAATAGACTGCCATAAGTGTACTTATCCTTTACCTATCCTTTTTCGGCACAAGTGGATGTACAGTATGCAAGATCTTGCAGGTTTCAGGTGGTGTGTGAAGGTCCTTAAAAAAGACATGGTGCCAGAGGATCTCCATCTTATCCCAATCAGTAATCAAACCGTCCTTCACTGGCCAATAAAGGTGCGATACACCACGCTTCCTTATCGCTTCATCTCCGCAGTAGACTTCGGGCATTCCTTCATGGAAACCGAGGTCTCGAAACCTGAAAACAGTTAGCGAATTAAAAGCGTCATGTGGATGTTTTATGTCGTTGAGCGCATTAAATTAAAATCGTACACCACCGAAACTGTTTACACCTGTGGTTTACACATAAGAAGCATATTCATTTGAAGAAGTAGGAAATGTACGAGTTTCTCTTTTAAACGTACGAAATAACAGCATCTAAGCTCCAAACAAGTTCAATTTAACGTAAAATCATAAACAAGATCTTATAATGAATTTTAGAATATGATAGCATATTTACCAAATAAATATATTATTATAATTAAGTAGGTATTTTTGTATGTGATATAATAAAATTAATAAAAAAATTAAGATACAATTACCTAAATATGATTATTATATTAGAAATAAGTATACCGATTTCATGTGACACAATGTCAATATTTATACACCTTGCAGGTTGCAGGTTGAATTTTATCTGTGTGACAGATGTATTCATACAAATAAATATTTTCTCTGTTTCTGTATATACTTGAAACAACGTAAGTAGCTGTAGTAAGTCTTGCATGAAGTAAGGATCTGATTGTCTAATTTTCTTCAAGCCAAAAATTGTTAAAAAATATTCTAAACAGTAATATTCACCGTCCAACTACGGTTGGCATTATAACCCTTGGGAAGTGTTCTCCGGCGAAGCCAGCTTTCATACTCCTAGAGCCCACATCGAAAACGAGTCTCAAATCGTTGTCATCACTTGATGGCATTGTTGAAGTTTAATAATAAAATTCAATATCACAACCGAACAAGTTAGGCAGTCTATCATTCAAACACTCTTGACCACCTTGATTTTAAAATTTAAAATGATCGTTGCCAACAAGTGTCGTTGGTTTAAATAAGTGCTCCATTTTAACTTAAAATATGTGAAAAAGAATGTAATTTGAATTCGAAAAGGGATCTCATAAAGACACATAGCTATAGTTACCAATTAAAAAAAAAAGACAAAGACTTTGTGAAGGCAACATTTGTCTCAGACTACAAACATTATTTTAAAAATACAATGCTTTTATAACAAGGTTTTGTCTGTTAGCTCTCAACGACATATAATTTGTTTACGAAGAAATGTGAATGAATTTCAAAGGAAAACAGGAAAACCTTTGCTTTGATGCAAGTTAAATAAAATGGAGGCTGATAAAATACATTTTTTTAATTTACCAACATTGTTTAACAGAAAAGCCCACACTGAGGTTTTCCTTGTGTCGTGTTGTGGATTCTTTGAGATACGAAATAAATACGGATGGAAATACCGAGGACAAACAGTTGCTTTAGACATATTTAGACGCAAATGTTATTATGCCGTAGCTAAAGTTTAAACCCCCGGAACAGCTGGAAACGCGTAAATAAGTAACGTTTGAACTAAATCAGTCGTCATCTATGCCAATAATAATATACTAATAATGGAAGAAATAAAGAGGAATAATAAAGAGGAAATATTTGTATAACGCGAAAGTTTGTATGTATGGATGGGTGTATGGATGTTTGTTACTCTTTCACGCTCAAACGGCAGGACTAATTTTGATAAAATTGGGTATGGAGGTGCTTTCCATGAGAACGAAGTCCCGGGCAGAAAGCTAGTATTTTTATAAAGAGGGAGTATTTGTATATTTTTAACGAACAAACTCAAAAACAACCTCATTAATAGACACTCATTAATAGACACTTTTTAAAAACGAAAAAAAAAGACGGAAAACACAATAAATTCAAAAGCACTAAACACTCTATTTATTCTACCACTTTTTTTCTGAAAACGTTATAAATTATTTACCTACTTTCAGGTTTTCTACGAAATAGCTTTATTTTCCCAACGTTAATAAATTATGCAAACGTTAACGGCTGTTTGGGCGCGCGAAGATTTGTGAATTCACCAAATTATCTGCACAAAAAAGTGCATTAAGAAAAGCTTTACGCTATTATATTTAATTTACTTTAAAATCCTGGAAGAGGTTTTCTTTCTTTGTTCGAAACTTGAAATTAAAGTATCCCAGTCTTATTTCTTATTTTTCCTAGCGCTTTTCCCGGTTCAGGTCAGTTAATAATTACTGTAGAGTCAAAGCCGTTGACCCATTTGATCCAGTTAATAAAGGGAACTTGACTAGATCGGGTTATGGTTATATAATGTACTGATTGTCATGAATGTGCGAGAATTCTACGTGCTCTTTTTAATTTCCGACAAAATAAAGAGGAGTGTTATCAATTTGAAAGTATTCTACTCTTATTTCTTATTTTTCCTAGCGCTTTTCCCGGTTCAGGTCAGTTAATAATTACTGTAGAGTCAAAGCCGTTGACCAATTTGATCCAGTTAATAAAGGGAACTTGACTAGATCGGGTTATGGTTATATAATGCACTGATTGTCATGAATGTGCGAGAATTCTACGTGCTCTTTTTAATTTCCGACAAAATAAAGAGGAGTGTTATAAATTTGACTTGTGTTTTTGTGTATCTGCATGTGGTATCGTAGCTCGTAAACGAATGAACCGATTTCAATACCAAACTTATAACACCTCTCTTTTTTTCAGGGGCTAAAAAAGTTATTACTGCGAGAGGCTTCAATCAAGGGTTACTGTGTGCTATAATATTATTATAGAAGTATTACATAATACTCTTTGGGTAACCAGCTGTATATTACTCATGTCACGATTCACGAGTCAGCCCTTCCACATCAGTGGACATAATTTATATCTATTGTCCCTTAAAACATATCATAAATAAAAAAGAAAACAAAATTTCGGCTGCCAAATAAAATGCCTACATTTTTGTGTGGTATTTTAGTTTGTGTTTTGTTATTAACTGACTATTTTTAAGCCCCGGCAAAAAAGTGGGGTGTTATAAGTTTGACGTGTGTATCCGTGTGTCTGTCTGTGGAATCGTAGCTCCTAAACGAATTCATCGATTTCGATGCAGTTTTTTTGTTTGAAAGGTAACGTAATCGAGATGATTTTTGGCTATATTTGATCGAAATATGTTCCAGCCGTTTAAGAGTAATAAGCAATAACCGCGTTACCACAATTTGGCCTTTTAAGGTCTCAGTGGAATCCTTTGTGTTACCTTTTAGTTTACCTTCGACGTAATTACTTTTACTGTAAGCAAAAGATAGCAAAACCTACCCACGTATAAAACTGTTCGTTCGTGTCCTAATTATGAAGTCGACCATAAGTTAAATTAAACATTTGTATCTGTCAGCAACCCACGTTGCACATGGGTCACAGGTAAATGAGTTTCAAATAAACCAATTAGAAGAACGTTTCCGGTTATTCGGTGGATGTGTGTATGTCGGGACTGGAAATTAGAATGTATTGATTTTAAACGAGAAGTGTAGCTTCTGGGTACCTACTAGGGAAAAGTAATAAGATTACCAGTAGTGTTTTGCTTACTGGTCGAAAACCATCTAATTCAAAATCGGAAACTTTGAAAGAATGAATAAATTCTTTATTGCACACGTAAACAAAACAAAAACATAGGAAATAACAACACAAGTGCAAAAGGATATAGGTAATAAGTACCTACATAGTAAAAATAAAAGTTTTAGGTAAAATAAATATAAACAAAATAAATTCCTTAGACATGATATTATATGTTGAACATAAATAATCACGTTAAGCATAAATAATATAAATATACATATATATAATAATATAATATATAATATATAAATATATATATTGACCTATTGGCGTGAAACATTCAGGAAACATCTCATACGTATGTAGATTTCTCTTGTAAATTAAACTATAGTAAAACTTGATTTATGTTTTAATTCAAATTAAAACTTCATTGGCTTGCTAACGAAACTTTTTCAGCAGAAAAACCATCGTTGCAGCGGCGGCGCGGATATACATATAAGTACTCTTAATTTGATATCTTGCTCAAAGAATTCTCAAAAGATGTTTGTAGTTATACTAGAATGGCAAGTAGATAGATATGGTTTGAAAACTCGACGTCAACCTAACTTATGCAATTTTTATGTATAACTAAACCATATAATTTAACTGATTAATAATTCCGTTTTAGTGGAAACTTTGTTAACTTTTGATATAATTAAGCTATTCTATGTCCTGAAAATCTATTCGGTAACTGCTGTATTTTTTCCAATTCGTTAAAATAAAATAAGTTCCGGTTCTTTCAGTTCTGTTTTTATAATCACGCTATATTGTTTTAGTATCATGGTTTTAATTCGGGTTTTATGAAGAGCGAAACAATCGTTTCCCAGCTGCTGGCTGGAGCAAATGTTTTAGTTAAAATAAGATTTCATTCTGGGACCTGCTCTCTTAAAAAAATGTAATCTTATATATATATATATATATATAATATGTGTTATATAGTATATAATATGTTGGATATATATAATATGTGACCGGAAATGAAATGCCTCTGAATGGTATACATAAGAAATGTATACCATTCCGTGGCTATCTAGGAAATGTGTAAAAATATTGTTTCAAAGATATTTTAATACACACATTTCCTAGAAATAGTATAAAATTCCGAAATTGCTCTAGGAAATATATAAAACTCATGCTTTCACAGAATAAAATGAATTAAATAACCTAACCTAACCTGAATAAGCGACGTGGATTTGTCTTGGCCCTATTGTAGATTTGCTCACTTCATTAAATGTTCGAGAATTTCATGAAATGGTTACATGCCATGTGGTTTCCTAGGAATTGTATGCAATGACGGATTTCATATATTTCCGTTAATATATACACTCGGAGACGAATAATAACGTAAAAACACCCAGACTAAAAAAAAATTGTCATTTTACAAAAAAATATCTAAGCTTGTGAAATGTCTCAAAAAATGAGATTGTAACTAAAATTGTGGAAAAGTTACTAATTTTCGTTAATTTATGTAAAATTATTTAAAAAATATGAACTTTTCTGTATATACACACCATACTAGATAAAAAGAAACCATAAATCAAACAATGAAGAAGGACCTTTTGTAACAGGATCATTGTAAGGGATTATCTATTGAATGTCTGGAGGTGGCATATCGCATAGATTATACGTGAGGTTAGAGAGTTGCAACCGTTAAAAAAACCTGATTTCTGAATGTAGCTGAAAACGTGCTAAAAGTATTATTGAAGGAATCCGTTCTCAGCACGTATGCTAAAGTGTCGACGGACGTGACTTTCTACACAGACAAATGCCGCTTTTATCATATGTAAAGATGCAAAGGCCTATTAATGAATGAATGAATTATACTTTTTGCACACCATAAACAAACAAATAGAAAAGGTAGTAATCTCTTCCAGGCAACCTTTACGTAAGAATATTTTCAGAGAGGTAACAAAGCAAAGCGGGTGGTGGCTAGAAATAAATGTAAAAATAAAAATACCTGCTATGATTGAATAACATACTTATTTACATTACACATGATGCTTATATTGACGTAAGATACGGCACAGTACGGTTAAATGGAGAAGGTTACAAGCTTACTGGGATTAATAAGACAAAACTTTCACCACTGATCCAAAAACAATGTTTTTTTTAAATATTTCTTGGTTTGCTCTTGACCACAATATAGCTCAGGGGTAGAGATGTGGCTGAGGATAATTTACCGGTTGTTATAACTAGCTAATGAAAACAAGACATTACAGATAATGTATTATAGTGTATGACTTTTACACTTCTGAATTAATTTGGGTTATATTTAAAACTGTTTTAGGTGTTGGCTAAACAAGAATTAACCCGTGGAGTTATGCGGGCAGGTATGCCCTGCGCTCTGATAACAGTGTTGCCAGCCCTCACCCTCGTTAGTTCGCCCCGGTTGGCTCCAATTAACTTCAGAAATCCTGAGAGAATTCCAAGAAAAATATCACGTGTTTCCCAGAACCGACGCAACATTTTTGAGGCGTTAAAGTTGAAATGTTCAACGGTTTCCCATTCATACGCGGTAGAAAATGTTGAGTTTATTTTAGTTGAACCAAAAGTACCAAGTAACTCTTTTTATGCCCGATTTTTGTGCCTCAAAATCGTCATCATTATCGTATCTTTAACATAATTTGTCCAAAGAAATCATCCGTTCAATAAACTAGAGAAGTTTTAACAACAATATGTCACCACTTGCACGAAGTAGTAACTTATTTGAAAGTAGGTAGTGTGTAACAAATTAACCACACATTTAGGCTTCACCGAGTTCTAAAAGATATATTAGTCAAACCTAAACAACATTCTCCTTCATGTAACAAGATAAATCTGCTACAAAATTTTCGTAACTGTTGCTACGTTGATTTTTACAACCATGCTACGGCCGTAGCTCGTATCTACGAAAAAGTTTTAAAAGTAAAAAAAATAAACCTGAACGATGAAAATATTGAAATGTACCTGCTGGTAATTTAACAAGATGCACTTCTGTTCAGAGCTGGTGGTTTCAAACTCTACTGCCTTTTTTCTCAGAGCCAATAAGTTACAAGCGATCGGTTAACTATTTCTGAAGTCTGTGGAAATTGCAGTCTCGATTTTAAGTGGATAAAGCGGTTGCTTCCAATATTTGAACTCACTAATAATTCAAATTCCGCTTCTTTCAGTTCTATTTTTTTTAAATCATCACGGTTTTAATTCGAGTTTTACAATTTATGTAAAACTAAAGTTTTGGTTACATTTTCATTTTTTATTGCGACTATTCACTTGTTAATAAAGTTTTTTCTATGTAAAATTACATAATGTTTAACAATGTGGGTGTTTTACGGGATAATTTGTCTCGAAAGGCATCCACCACACAAATAAGAAGAACGTTTGAGTGTTTGGAATTTATTCTTCTTTCCTTAAAATGTAGGTGTCATCAGGTATGTGGCGAACTGAAAAAAAACAAACCGCCAAATGGCCCCGGACTTGGTTTAACGACTGTAGTTAATCAAGCACGGCTGGGGCCGTCAGATTAGTGTACCCTCCTAAGCACGGAAACGTTCGTGATA
Source organism: Aproaerema taeniolella (assembly GCA_949987775.1). Classification (NCBI taxonomy): domain Eukaryota; kingdom Metazoa; phylum Arthropoda; class Insecta; order Lepidoptera; family Gelechiidae; genus Aproaerema; species Aproaerema taeniolella. Next base: position 31,645,576 of record OX465242.1, on the reverse strand, counting down.
AATGGCCACTTCAGCCACCCATCAAGTTCCCATATTCTGTATACGTCGCTTAACCTTACTGATTGTTTGAGATCAGTGAGCGCTTGTGGCATTTATTGATTACTAGCTTTTCACCCGGGATTTTGTTCGCGTGGGAATTTGTAGCCTATGTGTTAATCCAGGGTGTCAACTACCTCCATACCAAATTTTATCAACATTGGTCCAGCCGTTTAAGCATGAAAGAGGAACAAACATCCACATAAACTTTTGCGTTTACAATATTAGTAAGGATTATTTCTTTTTGCCAACAGTTCTGGTCAGCCTTCGTGCCCTGCGAGGCTCAGAATAAGGATGCTGTGCAACTGACTCTGGAGCAGATTGACGTGATTCAACGACTCATTGACAAGTACCCCAAGTATCTTCAGCTCGCCACCTCTGTTACTGGTAAGGAAACGAAAATGAAAAAAAAGCAATTTGATTTTTATTCAGAAAACCACAACATACAAACAATGAATGAATGAACAAATTCTTTATTGCACACGTAAACAAAACAAGAATTGATGGAAATAATAACGCACGTGCTAAATGCGGTCTTATCACTAAAAGGTTTTATCTAAACCAGGGTTTCTCAAACTTTTGGCTCCACGAACCCTTGTTGAAAGTTTCCAGATGACAGCGAACCCCTTGACTAACCAAAGGTAACAAATACAGTGTAATCTTTTTAATATAAATGTGATGGGTGTTTCTTGTCGCAAATTAAGTCAATATTAGGAGTAATTTTGGACAAAGTGCCGCACGTGCCCGCCAGTCATCAAGCCGCCGCCATCACGTAAATCTTGGTAGGCTCCGTAAAGGGCCATCTGAAAAAGACCGAAAAAGAGCTGCCAAAGAGCTTGCTGTGTTCCGTCGGTGCGTGGGAGTACTAGTGCCTTATGGGCATTTTCTGAGTTAACTCGCTTCAACGTCGCCTCATTTATGACCTTGGTCAAGATTGAGGTCAAGAGTTAACCCATCTTATAAAAAAAGTACCCATAGAAATTAATAAAAAAAAACTTTTCTGTGTTTGTGGCCATAGACATAGAAATAAGTTTAATTTATAACTGCCTCATAGCAGGGTACGGACACAGGAGGTGTAAATACTTAATGAAATATGTAAGTGTTCAGAATAGAACAATTTAAGACTTCTAATTACAAAGGAATTTCGTAACGGACAAGAACAACGTTTCATTTAAATCTGGGTGGATTACTAAGAATGGGCGGATTACTAAGATACCGCACAACTACGTATATTTATTAAAGACGATATTGGAAACACCTGGATCATGCATGGCTCTGTCGTTAATTAAATGAGCCTACAATTCGTACAGACAAGAACATCAACAAAAACAACCTTGTGTCATCAGTTCATCACCATAAGAGCGAAATTGTAAAGCGTGCTCCTGACTGTATCAGTTTATCCAAACGCGAACCGACTGAGATACGTGGCAATTTCTCGTCGCTATTTTGATGATAATCTCTTGATTTACAATTGTAATATCAGAACCAAGTGGTTTGGTAATTGGTTTTCAGAAGCTAGAAAATATTCTAGGAAATTATACAATTTTCGAGTCTGTATTACTCATTAATTCACAAATTATTTACTGGCTCACGATTAAATAATGCTTGAATTATATTTTATAATCCCGACATTGCCATTGCCATTACCCGTTACTTTTAAAAATGACAAGTTATTAACAATAACCGTGAACTAACAAATGTTATTTTTAATTATCATTAAAACATAGAGTTTTATTTAATCCTTACAAGTTAAGATGAAAGTATATTTTTCTTTGTTTTTTCTTAACGTGGCTCACCATAGCGAAGCAACAGATCGACGTGATACTTTGTGTTACTGTTGATTATTTTACGCGGAAAATGTTGCGGGTGTAAAACTGGTAATTTTATTATGTAGAATCTAGAATAGTTGTTTTATTGCAACTATGCCTAAAACATTTTATTTTTCATTGTTTTAAATAAGTATTAAAATCTAGTTAATTTGTTATCGAGTAGCATAATGACACAAATGACGAATTTACTATATCACTCATCGTCAATTCGTCATTTGTGCCAGTAACAGTGGGTTCAGAAGTTCTTCATATACAACGATCTGCAAAAACTTTGATACCGCGTTGTAGGACTTTTCCGTTTTATTTGGTAATACTATAATTTAAATCTCTATTAAGTACTGAAGTCGCTTCAAACTTGTATTTACTAACTTTAGATTCAATTATTGGTACAAAAATCTATTGTTTCAATAGTAAAAAGGTCATAAAACTAGGCCTGCACGCAATGATTACGTAGGGAGAGGTCACATTAACTGGCTGGACCAATTTATTGATTTCACGTGGGCGGGCGGCTAGCTTCGAGGTGCTCAGATTAAAATGTGGTCTGATGTGTGTCAATGAAATTATTTTGCTTAAATTATTTTATGATTTGTATTTTGATTTCTGTACAATACTTTTTTATCCAGAAATAAGACTAAGTATTCACATTATTTCTACTGCGTGTAATTTTTTTATTTTAAAGCTACCAAATTTTTGTAGATCAGGCAATTAAAATTACAATGAAAAAAAACCCACAAATAATTGTAAAATTCATTTTCGAAAGACAAGCGGTCCACCAACCCGCATTGGGCCAACGTGGTGGACTATGGCCTAATTCCCCTTCGTGTTTCGAAGGGAATCCCGTGCCCCTCGGTGGGGACGTATATTATGGGTGGTCAAAAAGAAATGTAATTTTAAAAGAAAGAAAGAAAAGACGTATATTTTTCCCATTCTGTAGGTCAGTACACAATATAGAGCTAAGATAAACATAATTAACAAACAAAAAAATACAACAAAAATTAAACACTAATTACAGCGCAGGAAAAATGAGGATGCGACTCAGCATAATACTTGCACTAAAAGTTCAGGCGCTGATGTTCTGCCGCCTTCTGTCTTTTCGCCAGCCTGATCTCAATAACATAACACAATACATAAAATAATGAAAATATTTTTTAAGTTTTTGTTGCACCATCTAACCCTTGTAAATCTATGTTTTATGAGAGGTACAAGTAGTAAGTACTTACAACGGCGCCACCCCAGTGCGCTGTTCATAAAGTAATTATCAAATTACACTGGAGAGCAAAGAATCCGGGTCACTTAAAAAATCCTAAAAATCTCGGAAACTAAAAATGCTAGCCTAATTAAATAAATTGTGTTTAATAGATCATTTAACTCCTCTTAAATGAAAGTAATAAAATTAATGATTTACTAAATTTTATTTTTTAAAAATTACATAAGAAAAAAAACTACTAATCTCGCCATAAAACAAAAACAGAAATCATGACATATTTTTTGAATAACATTACGAATTTCTTGAATTTTAATACTTCGTATTGCCTCCTCGTGCTTCTATTACTGCGTTTACGCAGTTCGGCATACTGTACACCAAGTTCCTGATACAATTTTGGGGAATATTCTCCCATTCCTCTATGAGAGCAATTTTGAGCTCACGAAGCGTGGTTGGGGGAGGGTTTCGTTGTTTTACGCATCTCCCTAGCTCGTCCCAAGCATGCTCGATCGGGTTGATATCCGGACTGCATGCTGGCCACTCCATACGAGTGATGTCGATCTCTGGAAGATAGTCATTCACAATCTGACCTGTGTGAGGTCGGGCATTGTCATGCATAAAAATGGCATCCTCACCCAAATTGACCATAAATGGACCAACTTGTTCATTTAGGATTCCTTCCACGTGTCTTTCGCTAGTTAAAGAGCCGATTTCTATGAACACCAGTTCTGTGCGACTCTCAGAAGAAATTCGGGCCCACACAAGTACAGACCCACCGCCGTAGGCTACTTTTTCTTCGATGCATGATTGCTTGAACCATTCCCCTGGTCTTCTTTACACTCTGTGTCTTCTATTGTGCTTGTAGAGATACATTTTGATTCGTCGGAGAATATAATTTTTGACCAATCTTCAATATTCCAATTCAAGTGGTTTTGGGCATACCTTAGTCTTGAAATACGATGCCCACGCTCTAATTTTGGGCCATTTGCAGGTCTTAGTGGTTTCAGGTTAGCGTCAGCAAGTCATCGTCTTACAGTCCATGCGCTTGGGTTACTTCCTTCGAGGCGTCGAAACTGATTTGTAAGTTCAGTTCCTGTGAGAAAGCGATTACTAAGCATGATGTTCACCAAATATCGATCTTCCCGTGGTGTGGTACACCTGGTTCTGCCTGTTTCTGGTCTGTGTAGGTTAGAGCTAATTTTCTTATAACGTCGGAGAACACTTTGTACTGTTGACAGCGCCACACCGACAGTCCTGGCTGTATCGCGCTGACTCCAGCCAGTTTCTAGCATTGTGAGAATTCTGGTGCATTCTTCAGGTGAAAGAGATATGGTTACAGCTTGAATAATAAATATTGAACACTATCAACATGGTATATATATCCACAATAAGGCCCGTGTTCACCAAAATTATAACCAACGGTTAAACCGCGGTTAGAAGCGGTTTTGAGATTGTATTCTTAAAATAAATAACAACTTATCATGGTAAGATAAACTGTGTGCCACAGTTCACAGAATTTATCTTGTAAGATACATTAGTTCATAAAAATCACTGTTCGCCGACCATCGGTAAGAAGAAAAAATCTTTCGCCGATACCTTGTTTTACCGATGACTTCGCCAAAAATCATTTGAGATAATAAATACTTTGCCGATACCACGATTTGCAGATAAGGCGTTTCTGCGAAAGTTCGACTGAGCGAATTTCCTCAAGAATAGCGTGCACCGTCTCCGTGCTTCAGCTACGCCGGCCGTCTGTAGTTTATATTTTAGTAGTTTATATTTATATCTCTATGAACGGAATAATACATCTTATTCCGGAATATCTTATTCTGGAATAGTAAAAAAAGTGCATTCTACGCCTGGTTTAACTAGGTTTCAGGTTTTTAAATTCAGACGTCTATTACGACTATGTATACTATACGACTATCTATACTAATAATAATATAATAAAGAAGAAAGATTTGATTGTTTGTTTGTTTGCATTAAATAGGCTCCGAAACTACTGGACCGATTTAAAAAATTCTTTCACCATTAGAAAGCTATTATCCCCGATCGATACAGGCTACTATGCATAATTTTCCCGGGAACGAAATCCCGGGCGGAATGCTAGTGTAAAATAAGGCCGCCTTGTTGTATAGTATGTTCTATGATACACGTCTTGTGTGCAAATAAAGTATATTGTATTGTATGTATGTACAATTATTTGTCAAACACCAATAATCTCGCAGACATCATAAACGACAACTTTTGTTGTCCATACGACTTTTTAGTTGTCGCTAGGCACCGCTGTAGGTATTTACTAGCTTTCATAAAACACAGTTTTAAATGGGTTAGATTGTGCAACAAAAAAAAAAGTTCAGTAAAGATATTGAGTTAGGTTAAAGGTCGTAGAAAAAAGTGGTGGTTCATGATGTAAGCATTCTAGTCCTATGAGCTTATTGATGCTTAACAAATAACCCTATAGAGTAACAAGAGTCACTTCAAAGTGACGCGGACACTTAATTTTGTCGGGGATGAGGTCTAGATAGAAAACTGTTTCGTACAAGTACAACACCGTTTCTCTAAGAAGTGAAATTGTAAAGGTGCTTAAATCCTTTGCACTACATTTTAGATAAGCTTTTTGGCTGTAGTTGAAGATTAAAAAGTGAATTATTTTGATTTCAATTTAAAACTTCTATTTTTACAATAACAAAATAGGATGATAATAATATTGCGTCGTAATCCGCAGCACAAAATGAGAAAATAGTTTTCGAAAATTGTCTACGACAAACGTGCAATTTTTTTGACGCCGTAACTTTTTTCAATACCGGACAAAAAAAGAGGGATTATAATTATAAATTTGACATGTGTATGTATGTGTATGTCTCCTAAACGAATGGACGGATTTCGATGCGGTTTTTTGTTTGAAAGCTGACGTGATCGAGATGGTTCTTAGCTGTATTTAATCAAAATTGGTTTCTGATATTTAAGAGTATTATTTATAAGTAATTACTGCTTCACAACAAAACATTGATACACCACTTAGACAATGTCTTTAACTGACTTATGTCATTTTTTCATACAAAAACTGACATAAGCCGGGGTTGTGTTGTGTTCGTGTTGTTGAATTTATCTCTTTCGGGAAAGGCAAAGGAATCTTATGTCCATACAGCCGTTGTCAAAAATTTTCTAATTTTAATTTTTAATTTTTTGTGGTAAGGCCCTAAATGTTGGGGGTTATATATTTTTTAAATTTTAGAGTAATAATATTACACTTATATTATTACTACAACAAAATACGATGGTAATACTATTGCGTCGAAATACGCAGCACAAAATGTATAATAGCTATCAAAAATTATCTACGATAAACTTGTAATTATTTTGACGCCGACATTATTTTTAAAACCCACCTTGACACGCCTTAGACGCCGTCAAACCGTAGCCCTAGCCCTACATTAACTTAACTTACGTACATTTATTTCTTACATTTAGCTGGCTACATTTTAACAATGTGGTAATAAATATCATGAAGTTGGCTAGCACTACGATATATAGAAATATATATGTAGCAACGTTATTGCACCACTCAGCACATAAGTATTAATGTGGCTTTGAAGTGGTGGTTTTAGGGTTGCGTAGTCAGCTACGAACTTTTATAGTTTCGCCATGTCCGTTTGTTCGTGGTTTTTGCTCAGAGAATCTTGGTATTATAAATCCGAAAGCTTTATTTATACACGTTAATCACTACGACAAAGTAATGAAATGAAATCGTCAAAAAAAATGGTCGGGTACCTATGTAAAACAGGGATGATTTTTTTACTTTCGATCTCCAATGTGTGGATAGCTTTTTTAAAAATAAATGTTAGACTCGACCTCTATTTCACAGAATAAAACTTACTAAGATTTATTTTTATTTCTAGGTTATAAATCTACAATAAAATTTAAAATCAATTATCAATCCGTGTTATGTATAATTTAGATGAGGAATCTTCCAAATCCAGAATTTTTCCCGTTCCGAAGTAGGTAAAACGTGTGTAAATATTGTTTTTCTAATAAATTTTATTGGAATCGAGGACTTTTCAATGCAGGACTACTAAAAGGTATATGCGCCGTAGCGTACCGTACCGTGTGTAGCGTCTCTGTACCGTAACATATAATTTTGCAATCAGTCGTCCTCCGTGCAATCAGCGCATCTCTAATGAGATAGAATGATGGATGAGGGTCGTATGATGGAGTATTGAAATGTTCCCTTAGATGCTCGAATTTATATGGCTAGATAAATGCTTCGTATACGAAACCAGCGCCATTAAAAATCGATAAACGTTTATAGAACACTTTTTGTATTGTTAAGTTTGCAAGCGTGGGTAAGTTTGCAAAGGCTTTGGCCCTTTGTCAGTTTTCACTGCGTTTTTAGTCGAGTTGGTAGTGAAAGTGTGATAAATAAATAAAAAGGGTCAAAAGTGTTAAAAGGCGAAATATACTAATAGGTACTTACATGGCTTTGCTGAATATTGAGTTTGCAAATAGCATTATGGATTCATGACAATGGTTAAATATTTTTATCTAAAAAAATATCCTTAAATTTGCGGAAGTATAAAATAAAGAAATTATAAATGATTGTTTTAGTTCGAATAGTTGATTTTATGCTGAGTTTTTCATATAAATATATAGAAAGTCTGCTTTTTTTCAGTTGTTCAGATAAGCAGGTTCATATCTTTAAAATCTCCTTTTTTCTACAAAAATAGAACGCTCCGCGAAAGCCTCACCAGCCTTTATATGGATTCTTTTGTTTCAGTAAAAATACAAATTCTAAAGAAAACTTCGATGAAAGGAACTGCGCCCAAAGCGAAGCTGCCTCGTTGTATATTTAACTGTTTCCTTTATCTGTGTAAAGCGAGCTAACAATTTTATTGTATCGTGAAACTGTAGAAACTTCTCAAAAGAAAGTTTAAGTATGTAGCTGAGAATCGGAATCGCTCTGAATATTTTATTCTTTTGTTTAAAACTTGTGGTATTTATGCTAAAGGTACAACTTAACGTTAAAACGTCTCATAGTAAGTAATTACTCAAAGATACAGAAATCTATAAATTGAGGATTGTGTCACTAGAGTGATAAACTGGTTATTGTAAACAAGTTGCAATATGTCAGACTAAAAAGCATTAATTTAAATTCCAAATTTTTCTTTATACTCCTAAATTTTTAAAATCTAAATTAAAATGTTATTTTATGTCTATTGAATGATCATTTTAAAAAACAATTTTAAATCGTGTTGTAAATGAGTCACGTGAAGTTCTCTTTTACATCAACTGTGTTGCAAAAAATATTATTCCAGCACCTTCCCAAGACGTTTTGTTAAAACTAATTAAATTCAAAATCTAAACTTTGTTAAAGAATTCGATCTCAAATTTCTCTCATTTATAATTCATTTTCCGGTATTTCTAAAACAATTTGCATAAAAGGTCCATGTTTTAATAACTTCTCTGCATTTTGTTGCTAATAATTTCAGTTATTTCATTCAATTTAAATTATTGAACTAACTTTAAATATAAAATAAGAGGAAGTTTTAAGCTTTTAGCTATTTTAAAAAAAGGACATAAAAAATGAGTAAGATTATTAAATCCATTGTTTTTTTAAATGCAATTTGTGTTTTTAATTGGGAGTTATCTTCGATTCTTTCTTAGCGATTTAAAAATACCAAATATCGTTATTAGTTCAGTTTTACTGTATCGTAAAACTGTAGAAACTTCTTAAGAGAAATATATAAACAAACATGACACTAAATTGGGTAAAGTATGATTATTTTTTTGTTAAAGGTATTTTGGAAGCTCACAGCGCTCGTCCCCGGCGCATCGCGTCTCTGATTGGCATCGAAGGTGGCCACAGCATCGCAAACTCTTTGGGTGTACTGCGGAGCTACTATCAACTGGGCGTACGCTATATGACGCTAACACACACATGCAACACTCCATGGTGAGTACCGCAACTAGCTCTGGGCTACGCGAATGATCTAAGCAAACTGCCAATGCGAAGCTAAATTTATGTTACTTGCCAAGTAATCTGTGTTTTTAGTATACAATGAAAGCCCCATAATGTATGGTATTAAATCAAATACTAGTTTTCCTTGAAAGACGATGTAAAGTTGATAATTCAAATAACATTGTACACATGAAAATGAAACTCATTGATGTATTCGTCGACATTTTACGTCGTATGTTAGAAAATGTAATAGGATGACGTTATTTTATTTCTGATCTATTGTATAAAGTAATAAGAACGAGTAACTTGAGTTTATTAAGTTCGACAGAGATAACAATGAAAGACACTTGATCAAACAGCAGCTTACGTATTCCTTATTCAGAAATTCAATGAAGGGAACTTCACAACTTTATAGAAGTTGAACAACTTGTAAGTTTGGAAAGTTTTTAAATCATAAATATTGTCCTTATTCCCCGTCTATGCCATAATTTTATTCACGTATTTATAGAGGTAGGTAAAAGACTGGGAATTTCCTGTAACCAGCACCGGATACTGTACAACATAGGAAGTATGATAAATCAAGTCAGATTTTACATTTATTACAGTTAACATACAACTTTTGGGGATAGGGATAAACAGTGGTTGCCGCACTAAGCACACTAAGCACTTCATGCGAGACCCGTTCGGGTGCCAAAACCAGCTAGTTTTAAAACACAAAAATAATATAATTATAAATACAGCACTACAATAAACTACAATTTAACCTAACTATAATAAATCAAATGCATAATAAAATAATCGATATGTGAGTGCTACTGTTAAAGCTACATACTTAGAATTCTAAACGGCTCAATTCACGTTATTCTGACAATCAAGCTACAATTGACCGTTTGCTTCCATTACGAAAATAATACTGTTGGTTTGTGGCCCGATCTCAGTAAAAATCTAAAAACCATTTCTAAATCGATTGTTAAATATTTAAACTTTATTTGAAGATTCCTCTATTTTAATTCATCTATATTTTTTAATAGAAATTATGGTAATCTTTAAAAAAAATTGAAATTTAGTAACGGTATTTTTAGGACATCTAACCAAACATTTTTGAATATTCCACTCGGCACATGCCGAAAAGGTATCTTTTAACACTACCAATTTTGACACAATATATTAGTAAATAGCAGTGCTATTTGTTGACTGTTCAATAATACAATTTGCCCTGCCACCAGGGATTTTTTATCTAAAACCCTTTGAGAAAACCTTGCCCAAAATTGGAAGTCCACCTCAAACAAAACAACATTCCGACTACTCGGTACGAAAATATTTACCAAACGCGCACTGAATTTTTTTGGTCATCTTTTATTTACAAATGTTCAGTATACCGAACAGACATTTAATTAAAAGGTATCACTATAAAAAACTGCACTATTTCCGGAACATATTCCATCAGGTTCAATCAGCGAGAAACATCGGAAGGGGAACTTTTCATGTTGCTTTATATGAGTGTTCCATTCGTTATTTATGTTTAATTTTACAAATAAACACAACACAGTGAGCATCGCAAATATTCGTAGTTATTAAATTATGAGAGGTTTGTTTAATATTACGCTCATTTTTGCATATCTGTGGTGCAGGTACTCTTCACTTACAAGATAAATCAGTTCTTCCAAGTCTTTTCGGTATTTATAATTATGGAGTGACTTGAAATTAGTTAGCGAAACTTTAGAAGGTAATTCTCCCAGTGAAACTGAACAACTTTTCCCAAGGAACCCATATGCAATTCTCAACATTATTTGAAATTTTGGTCACGTCATAGAAATTTTGAATAAAATTAATACATTTTTACTTTCTGTTATAAAAAGAACACGCTCAAATACAGCTCGTTTTATCTGTTTTCCGTTGCAATATTTATTTTTGCTCTATCAAAAAGATAATATAGATAAGATAATATGATATTAAAAATTATTATTCTTATTTATTTGTTGTAATTATTTATTTGGTGCTTTCAATTTAGGTATGATCATAATTAGCTTAAAGTTATCCAAACCTTCTGAGGCTTTCTGAGAAAAATCCGAAAATGTTTGTATTAAGAATTCAATTTAGGAACCTAAAAAGTGTGGAGAACAGCTATTTCATACAAATATAACTGAGCGACTAAGATTTGTTGATTCATCTTCTGGTTATATTATTCACATTTTTCGGGAAATGTGTTGCTTTTTATCAAAGATAAGCAAAGTCAGTAACAAAACAAGACGCAGGTGGCGGAACGAGCTCGCCAAATTAAATTAAAAGTGTAAGTACAAGTTAAGCAGCAAACGAGAAACCTTTGAGTAGTAGTGGGACCTAACATGCTGAATAAAGACTTTATATTTAAAAGGCCACAATAAGGCTGGGGAGCCTAAGAGACTGCGTTATTAGTCCTTGGAACCCAAATAAAACATGATGGTAATTAATGTATTGATAATTCATGGTTTTCAAAGGAAAAGTAGTTAGGTATATATATATGTCGCCGGAAAATAATAAGAATCGTAAGTTGATCAATTTTCGAGGTAGTTGATCAACCAGCGGAAAATCATACACGGCAGTTGAAATGTATTATGTAACGCAATAAATTTTAGCTAATTGATCTACTTCAAATCATACACGAATAGACCAATCGCTGCTGAGTGTACATTTTTACGTTAAACTGACATCCGTAATATACCGCTTAACACAACCACAGTCGAGTCGTTTCTGGCACTTCGCCGGCCGCTGCCGCGGCACGCTCGCTACGCTCGCTCGGCTCGTGCGTTGGGGGTCGCAGTTCTATCCTAACCTAACCGTTCGGCTACTAACAAACCTACTTTTCTCAGTGCCAAGTGAGACATCCAACCAATCAGGAAACAGCTCGCGTTTTCAACCAATCAGCGTACCTCTCGCGTTCGTCGGATCATTTTACCGCGAGTCGCCGTAAATTGATCAATTACCGGAAATGTATACGTTAAATAATACATTTCAACTGCCGTGTATGATTTTCCGCTAGTTGATAAAGTACCTCGAAAGTTGATCAATGTACGGTTTTCATTATTTTCCTGTGACATAATTATACACCATTTAAAAGTCTACTATGGACAAAATGATTATTAAACCATTTTTGTGTCAGTAGTTAAATAAAAGCTTGTTATATAAAATGACAAGTGATTAATAAAGAGATAAGAATAAAATAGAAGATTATTGATTTGTTTATTAAGGACAGACACGAATAACTACATCTGAGGCTATAAACATCAACTTTTACACTATGTTTGCCTCGACGCGATAATAAAAAGAGATTTAACGAAATTTAAATTAAAAGAGATATTAAAAGAGATTTAGGTACTAGCCATTGAACCAAAACAGATACACATTGATAAAGAAATATGATTAAGATGGTGCCATGGTATAATACGTAAGCTACCCGTTGACACATTAGACCGACATTCTTTATTGGATAATGCGGGAAAAATAAATTTCGCTGGCTCTTTTACGCCCTATGAAGCATTTTTATAATGATATCAGATTTAAAGCTTGTTTACGAAATGAGCTCCATTTCTCAGATAAATGTTGAGCAGTTTTTAAATGAGAGAGATTAAATATTCGTTATGGTTATGACCATAACCATTTATATTGTTTGAAAAATATTTAATTCCTAGTTATTTGGCAAATTTAAAAAAATGGGTCACTTCACAAATCCATATCAATCCTATAGTATTATAACTTGCGATCTTAGTAATCGCTTCCAGAACGCTGAAATCCTGAAAATGAATATCATTGAGCGCTTCGCATTTGTTTGCGTAATCAATACACTTTTGTTTTACACGGCGCTAAACTGTGTGTGTTCGTAGTCGACTAACTGGAATTGTTTTGGTTTTTTCCCCAGCAAAACGCAAAGTTGAGTATAGATAAAATGCTTTGAAAAAAAAAGTCTGCATGATCGTTTTAATTTCGTCGCCTGAAAATATTATTATAATATAAACAGGATGTGTTTTAAGATACCTATATTACACATTACGATTAATCTATGTCAGAAAAAACAATTTCTTTGTAAACGAAAATGCAAAAGCGAAAGTTTAATTTGAAATGTAAACTTTCATAGGTCTAATTCATTTTTAATAAGCTTCATCACTTTGTTTGTCCAGTTTGCGCCACAATTTACAGTCCTCTTTTTGCGCTCTAAAGGAAGCACTTTAACATTACAGAGAATGTCTCTCCTGATCTGTTTAATACCCAAAGCCAAATACTGTTGATGCTCTTGTATCCTTCTGTCATACGCGGGATCTCGGCAACAATGTTATGTCTTTTGTAATGTGCATTGTACACACGTCTCATTGATAAGCGAAGCGTCAAGAAGACATTATTCATTTTAATAAATTTCAGTTCAAAATTCATTCATATTGATCTTGCGTTCATAGTTATGGTAGATTTAACGCGAATATTGCAGCTTTTTTGTAGCAAGCACTGATATTTATATAAGAATTCTGACACCAGGGTTAGTCAATTTCGTCACACACTTAGTTATACCTACACAATAAGGAAAGAAGGATACTGATCAATGTGATAAGATGACATGAATATGGAAACCAGGTGAAAACCGATGTTATAATTAATGTTTTTTTTCATAAATCTACCGCGTACTAGCGTGCTCGGGTCAGATTGCCTTTTATATCCCCAAAGTACCAGTCTTTATTGACAAATTTCATGAGCAAATGTGAAAAACATGGATTTATTTAAATGTAACCGTCTACCACTCAGGATGAGTTGGGATGAATAAAATATGTAAATAAATGCGTAGCCTTTTAATTTCGCTTGATCTGATTTACGTGTTCAAAACACCAGTTCTAAGTGAATAAAATATTGAGTCAGACCCTGAGCCTAAAATGAAATATTCTTACCATCCTTATACAAATACAGATGACTGTAACAGGCGTAGAATAATTCGTGAAGGCAAGTGACACTAAAATCGCGACCCATGACCGCTATATCTCACTGTCGGCTCCATAAACAAATGACGAACGACATGTGATGTGACAAATGAAAGGCGCCGACCGCTTGTCACTTTGGCTTCGGGCCTAACAATGCTAGGCATGTAAATATCAAAATGTAAGACTGGGGTCCGCATAAATGATGACACATATACAAGCATGACGTCACTGAAGTCCCGGTTTTGTTCCCCCTACTGTTCGTAGAGTTCGTCGCCGTGGAACTGCAGATATCCCCAGATCAAAATAATAGACTAGAAAAATAATCTTAAAAGCTCCTTTTAATGTTGAACGGCATTTAATGTAACAGTTTGACATCGGGTTTTTTTAGACTATTAGTTTTTTTAGAGCTCGATTTTGCCCAGTGACAGACCAATTTCCTCCCCCTTCCCCCCTTTTCATTGAAAATATGCCCCTCTCCACGGTTTTCTCCGTTTTGTACAAAAACTGTTATATCTAGAAGAAAACTGTCAATGACAAAATTAATCTACATTAAATTACCTACTACATCATATGAATTTTATGTTTATAAGTCTCTTATAGTATTTGGGTAACATCTGCCCAAATTTCAAAGTTTAAAAACTTAAAATTTTAATTAAAATTAATTTTAATTTTAAAATTTTAACTGTATTTTCGCCATTTTATATGAAAACCGCTGAATGAATCAATCTTAATGTATTAACCTACAAAACAAGAACCCATTAACAGTCGTACAAGTTTGGTTCACATTTGACAACTTACAGCGCCTAACTTGCGAAAATGAATAACAATTAACCCTCATAAACTAGGTACCTACTTTCAGCTGGTTCGAATTAGTCTAAAAAAACCTAGTGTAAAACTGTTACATTCCATGCCGTTCAAAGTCGTAAAATTTAAAAATTCTTCTAGTCTATAAGGTTTGTTTTTCGTTTTATATTATAAATATGCGTTGTTTTCATTAAAATTTACAAAAACTGTGTTTATGAAATAAAATAAAAGCAGAAAAATAGTATTCTCTCGCGATTTTTTTTAACGTAACAGAATACAATGTAAGCCGTGCAAAAATAGCCATGTGGTAATCGGTTGAAAATAACACCACTCAATCTCTTTCTGTGGGTGCCGCAAGAGGCAAATAAGGAATCACAAAATAATAAGACCAACCTTCTATCGATCCATCCTAGGCAATAATACCTCTACTTTTCTGAATCTGAGGTGGCATCCTGTGGTCTTATGTGGTGTGGTAGGCACTGTAAATTTGCGTCTGGTTCGCGACAACATCTTGCCGTGTTTCCTCGGTGCGTAGTATGAGTACCAAGGGCCTTAATAAGCATTTTCTAGGTTTGTTCGCTCCATCGTTGACCTCGACCTTGGTCAAGATTGAGGTCATGAGTTAACCCTTATCATAATAAATCAATAAAACATCCTATAAATTTATACAAGCTTTCTACAGAAGTGATAGTCAACTTATTTACACAACATGCTGTATCAAAGAGTCTTCCTGTAAAACAGGTGCAAGCCATTACGTAAACGACGAATTAGTTTTATAGGAATTATGAAAACCGTACACTTAATCCTCGTCTCATCAGAAAAGAAACCCCTGCAATTTTTGTGTACTAAAAGGGAGTGCGATTCCGCTTACCCTTTATATTTCTATGAACTTAACGTTGTTATGAAAATGATTCCCCGCCCCTTATTTCATATCTGTGAAATAATATTCGCGTTACACCAAAACTCTGGGGAATCTCGTGTAGTGAAAAACAAAGCCGGAGTTTGGGCTAATGTGGCTTGTTTAAAAAAACAACATTTCGCAAAATGAGTATTCTGAAAATTCCACGCGTATTTGCCTTTGAAAGAGTAAACTTGATATTATTTTTCGCTTTACATACAAAAAGGTACATGAATATCAGAGGTACACTACGCCTGAGGGCAATGAATAACCTACATGGGAAACTTTATCGTACATTTTATTTTATTTAGTTACCTTTGTGACGCAGATGTTTGCCAAAACTGCTCTAAGTAGTTGTGGGAATTCGTCTAATCTTACGAGAATCTAAGCAGTTGAGTTGAAATCTTACATAAATAATGCTATCGTCTTTATTGCCTTCATAGGTCTGCCTCTAATCCAATTGTATTCGATCATATTCCATATTTTATTGAGTATTATAATGCATCATTAGAATAACTAAGTTTTAACATTATCTATGTGATCTATCACGTTTTCTATTTCTGAAAAGTTTTATTTACATAAATAATGCTTGGAAAACTTACCCAAAATTATTAAACACTTTTCGGGTGCTTAAAATTATAGCTGGTAGTTAACACATTCTAGTTTCAATTTGTTAGACAAACCACGCCAAAACACGTCCAGATTGTAAAAGCTTTACCTAATAATCTTTAATAAATCCTCGTATTTAAGTAGACGCGCGTTTCATACTAAAGGGCTCTTATCTCGACAATAGAATGAATGGAACAAGCGGTAAATTGTAAATAGAGTGAGCGGTTATAGAACAGTTGGCACTTGACTTGGTTGGCACTCTTTCAATAAATGGGTCCTTTAATGTAAAATCAATAAATTAGAGTGAAACAAAACGTGCGCCGAATATCTATAGGGCTATAAATGACTGATTGTTGGATTTAATTTTTAAACTCGTTTTATGTCGATGGTAGATTTTGAATGGTATATTTAAGTTTTCTCTGAAATCATAGGTTTGTTCCGGCTTTACAAAGTATAAGAAGGCTCTGAGAACATCTTTTTTTTGTTATAAACCGTTAAATACCTCTAATTAACACACTCAACTTTAATAGAATAATGTTGCCCTAGGCGATGACCCAAGAACAAAACAAATTTCAAACAGGAAATTATGTTTCGGGCAAATTCTACAAAATTCGTTTAAACAGTTTTACTAAATTGAAATTCGGACTGTACAAAATGTTTTAGATTTTACCCTGTCAAAGAATTTAAGCCACAATTTATTAAGCTCTATTTTTCATTTAAGTTTTATTGACCCCCAAATTTTAAAGTACTTGCTCGGTAGATATTTGAAAAGATTTCCTGCGTCGTGGTATGTAAATTACAAAAAATAAATAGATCTCTTACTTCTAGCAGCAACAGTGCGCATTAAAAATCTCTACAGTACCTACAGCTTTTAGATATTTTTAAATGTACAAAATTACCTAGTATGCGCTAAATGAAAGCTTTCCAAACATATAAGGCACGAGTTCCACTATTTTATACTTCTTTATACTATTTTTGGGATATACTATGTAGAATAAGACTTATGCAAATATAGTTTAATGCACACCAAGAATACACAACAAAGTTTAAACACGCAAGAAAAACAGCCTCTCTCTGTGTGTAGTTTTTCTCATCTCGGTTTAGTAGATTTTTTTCCGAGCTTTAATTATCACCATTAAGCGTCCTGCACTTATCTCCCAAGGGGGCTACAAGTGGGAGGAAGTTAGAGCTACAAGGGTAGGGGGTTTCTGGCAAAAGGCGGTGCACAATACGTGCAATTTTTTCTCTTGCCTTTGCAATTTTTCTCGTCATTTAACTGCAGTTGTAGTCAGGTTCTCCTACAGTGGAAACACACATGATTGTATGTTACTTTTAGTGCAAACGCTCTTGCAAATTTTAAATAACCTTATTTAATATTAATCTTCTAAGGGTGCAAAGTAACGAGAAAGTAGGGAATCGTATTGCCGGTCTCCTGCGATACCTGGAAATTACAGCGTGAACTATGGGCATTTTCTTTTTTACAGTCTCCGGTTAATGCTAGAGATAAGACTAAAAACAGATTTTTTATTTCAACTTAGAGACTGAGTTTTAAACTTTGCATGTTAAATGTTATACCTATTAAGAAAATAAATCTACCTCAACACATTTTGCTAAGATGTTTTTATTGTGTTTTCTAGCCAATGAACTTTGACGTCATACTCGTATATGTAAAACTAATTTTGTATATTTGTTGTTTTGTTATATTATTTACTGTTATTTTTGTACGTGTTTTCCGTAGGGCGGACTCGTCGAATGAACGGCCGGCAGCCAACGGGTTAACCGAGTTTGGAGAGGTGAGCATGATTTTTCTTTTTATGTCTACTGCCATCAATGCTACAGCGAATTGTCTATAGGTATTGTATGTACTACAAAATATTTCAAAATGTCGCCTTTTGATTTTATGTAATGTAGAACTACCATCACATTTTAAATAGGCGAGGGGATGAGTAAAGGCTTACTTCTCTTTCAAATATGAATTGACTTTTAGCTTTATGAGTTGACTTAACACATAAAAGAAACCCACGTCGCTTAAACTGTTTAATGGACTGATTGACAGCATTAATTTTTGTATACCATATTAAGTATTTAATCAAATTTAAATAAAGTTTACGATTACGGCAACACTCCATAAGAAAAGTACAATTGTTAGGTTCCAAGAAATTAGGTCGGGGCCTAAAGCTTTACAAAGAATAGGTAGTTTCACGTATACAGAAATGACCCTGTATATCGTACACTTTCATTACGTTTGTAGTTCATTGTACCCACTTAATCTATCTCTGAGAGGCCTGTCTATTCCCACACCTGAGCAACACAGGCCTTTTCCCACTAATTAATGTGATTTCAACAAAGGTCCAAAGGGAATACGAGTAGTGTAATTTGGGAGTCCTGTTCTATACCACATTTGACAGAAGTATTTCTCGAAATCCTTGCTGTTTCTCATCAAATAAAAATTATTGGATTCAAAAAATTAATAAGTAGAAGGGTTAATTAATACAAATAACTGAATATATCAAAATAGTTTAGGGATGAAATGCCTTTTTTTAGAAACCATATATTTTTTAACAACTGTGAAAGAATTGAGATTTCATAGTTATTTTAAAAAAAAAACAGCCTTATTAATAAACGTGATTTATTAAATGATATTTATCAAAAAATTGTATTCGTAAACAACGATAGGAGTCCTCTCCTTTTTTAAATTTTCTGGTGCTACGGGTCTAATTGATCGATTTGGCCTAAACATCAATCGTACCTACCGATTACCATGCTTTTGAAACTATTTTGCAGCGACTTTTAGCCCACTGCTAGCACTATTTCTTTATCTGGCTGTCAAATTAAACAGCCTCTCACCCTTGATTGATTAAAAGCTTAATTAACAAAATGGCGGACAAAGCACTGCTGCTGAATGGCTGATATTTCGTCATCCGTGATGAGGATGACAGATCACAGTTTCATTTCCTTAATGCACGTTTCATAGAGAACTATACAGGGTGAAGGGGACAGCTTAGCAAAAACTGAAACCCTGAATTCAGACCATCGATCTGAGTGATTTTGTAGTGGAATTTTCTTCAGGAAAGTTGTCTGCATCAATAAACTAACTATTCAAATACACTGTATTTTGCATTAAAACAATCATTATAGCAATGTACATCGCATTCTCTTTGCGGTAAATAACGAAAACTCCTAACATGATATTTCTGGAAAAAAGTAAATACTTCAACGATTTAAGTATTTTCTATGCTGTTTCTTGCACCCTGTATATTCGTTTTGACCGCTATACATAACGTGACGGCTTTATTTTTTAAAGTTTCAGCTATTTCTACCAAATCATTGCTCTACTATTAAAAAAATTAAGTCACGCTTAACTAACTAATGTTTAAGTATAGTTTATGTCTAAGAAAATTTAAAACATTGATTGAGACCTAATTCGTAGTTTAGTAAAGTATCTAATGCTTCATGGTGATTAACATTGTAGCTTACAAACATACTTCAACATGAGTACTTATACTTTCAGTAGTTTGTTTTAATGATTTGATAACTGTAGCGCTCATAGCCCAGTAGCGCTCGCTGATCTCAACCGGTCCATGGGGCTAAGCAATATACACAGAGGCAGGGAACCTGATGGGTGGGCAAAGTGGCAATTTACCACGAGCGTTTCCGTGCTTCGGAGCGCACGTTAAGCTGTCGGTCCCAGCTGTTATTGATTGACTACAGTCGTTAAAACCAAGTCAGAGGCTATAGTGCGGTTTGAAAACTCTGACATCAGGGTTAGCCAAGTTCGCCACACACTTGACTATACCTACACGATAAAAAGAAGAAGAAGATGACTCTTTGTACAAATGTTTGTCTTCTCGGTATTCATTAGTCACAGTAAGTAATCTGCTATTAAATTCTACTATTAAATTTGCAGGAAAGTTTTAACTCAATATAGGAGAAGACAAGCGCTTTAAACGTACTAATTAGAAAGTGAATTTCCTAACAGATTTGCGCTTAAAAGTAGATAATTTACACTTATCCTAATGGTCAGGTACAAAAACGGTCTTATGAGCTAATAATAGTCAGTATTATACTAAATACGGTGACATATTAAATTAACCTACTACAGTAAATCAGTACCCTTGAAACAAAGGCTTAGGATTGCGAAACGAAGTATTTAGTACGGCCTAGTACGAAAAAAAATTGACCTCATAACTTAAAATCACAGGAAAGGAAAATCAAAACCAGTTTGAAAATCCAATAGTTTTTCTAAAGGACTACGGAAATTTACGTTTTATAACTCTAAAATGCAAAGAACGGAATAGCGCACTTTAATGTCGGAGGCCAAGATCCACTTTGGGTCGTTGAGTCAACGAAGTAAGTAAGTAAGTAACTTTAAAATATGAAAAATGGCATAACTCCCCACATTTATCCACACTAATATTTGTATTTTGTAACGAATAAACTCAAAAACCACCGATTTAAAAAATTCTTTCACAATTAGAATGTTACAGTATCCTTGAGTACTATGGTACTCAAGTACTGGTATTGAGTATTATGGTTAATCCTTGAGCCTATGGGCTACATAATTTTTCCGAATTCCCAAGGGAACGAAGTACCGGGCGGAAAGCTAGTCGTATATATAACTCTTAAACGGTTGCACCAATTTTGATGAAATATAGCTAAGAACCATCTGGATTACGTCAGCTCTTTTTTTTACCAGCCCATAACGTCCCCACCGAGGGGCCTCCCTTCGAGAACGTCAGCTCTTAAGCAAAAAAAACTTTATAGGAATAGCATTTCGTTTACGAGCACACAGATACACAGCCACACAAATACACACGTCAAACTTATAGTTATAACATTTCTTTTTTTTTTGGGGGTTAAAAAGGACAAAAAGGTAAGGGGGTGAGTAAAGGATTAATTAAAATAAAGTGAAGGCATCAGTCCTCTTCCCATTACCATGGTATTAGACCAGCGCCCGCTAAATGAATAACGGTGGATGGTCCATGTTATAACAGCATCTTCTTACTAGCATTTTGTCTCCTTTCTCATTCAGTTTACGCTTGGCCATGGTCTAGGACAGGTATGGTGAACCAATTGCACGCGACAAAACATTTTGGGCACGCCACTGATTGACAAAGCACACATAATATAATACTTCTCTAATATACAAGTAGACAAATTAACAAAATTCACTATGCAGTTTAACTAACGAACTTAAGTGAGCTTACGTTATTGAATGAGTAGTATAGGCGTAGTGGCCGGGTAGCGTTCTTGTTTTAGTTCAATTTTAATATTTTTACAATTAGTCAACACTATTTGATGGCACGTTCATCCATAAAGGTTCGCCATCCCTGATCTAGGATTCGGCAAACGGGTAGTTGTAGTACCGCAGTTCTTTAACCTTAGGGGAATGTGACCAGGTTGGAACAGGCTGGTCCACTTATTTGGGACCACTCACAGACCTATATCGATATAGGTCTGTGGTACCATATTACTCAATTCCCCATAACAGCGCACGAGTTTTATCTCATGGATCATGGTTACACATTCAGCAGGCCGAGTACGATAGTGACAGGAACGCGACAACACCGCAGCCCTATGTCAAAATGTCAACATTGACAACGCCATAGGGCGAGCAAGCCTTTGCGCGGGACCCTTGCGCAATCAAAGTGAAGTTTCAGCGTGAGCCGAGCACGAGTTTGTCGTTTTCGTGCTAGAGCTGCAGTTACCTGAATCACAAAACTGAATACCTATCTATTTTGTGCCTGAATGAACAGGTAGTGCTTCCGTTAGTGTCAAACAAACGTACGTGACTTAGGAATTTGTCATAGTACCTGTCGGCAATTCACTGGGGGTCGAACTCGGTGCGTCTCTTTTACGAGCCCAACTCGCTAGCCATTACACCACTGATGCCTATAGGTACGTATCATAACAGTAAAGCAAAATTCATCTTTACCATTAGTGTTGGCAAATATTTATTTTCGCTTTAAGACTTTATAAGTACAGCTATTATAAACTTATCATTATAATAATTAGTAACACAGTAGCTGTATCGGTATTTAAAATCATGAGACGTCGCATCCAGCATTCTTTAAACAACTTTATACCGCCCATCAAAAAACTTTATCGGAGCATACTATTGCTAACAATTTCTCTAATTGTGACCCCCGACAAAAAAAGGGGTGGTATTAGTTTGAGGTGTGTATTCCGTGAGTCTGAGTATATATGGTAGCTACTAAACGAATGGACAGTTAACAGTTTTTTTTAATAGAAGTCGTAGTATCCATTTCCGCTTCATCGTTTCATGTGTCCCACCAACCTTAATGTAAACCAGAGCGTATATTATTCAAACTATATGCGTTTAACGACTTAAGGTACCTCTCAAACCTGACCATAAATTCTTGATGACCTGTTCAAACATAGGGTAATACCTGTTACTTTAGTAGGAGAAACATTTAATTTTGGTTCTAGTTTTAGAGGCACAAAACGAAGTTCGGAAAATAGCTGATAATCCACTCCCCTCTGTCGTCCACAATCCCACCTCGTCCACCCCACTATCCCACCTCATCCGCTCCCCCCTGTCATCCAGTATCCCACCTCGTCCATCCAACTATCCCACCTCATCCACTCCACCCTGTCGTCCACTATTCTAGGTACCTCGTCCACCCCGCTATCCCACCTCATCCACTCCCCCCTATCGGCCATTATCCCATCTCGTCCACTCCTCCTGTCATCCACTACCCCACCACACTGAAATGTTTTAAATATTTTTGTCTCTGTGTTTAGTAAAACTTACAACAACTTTCGGGGTGGTAACTAAGAGCAATTTACAAATCTCATCACAATAATAATTATTCTGAACTTTAATTACTATCCCCAACGTCTTGCCTTTCAATTTTCACAGACACATTTTATGTCTCAACTTTATGTTTGTATTTAACTCTTGACGCCATGTTTCGAATATTTGACATAAATAACAAAACAATCAACATTTCAAAAAAATCTTGCTTGGATATAAAATTTTAACCTGTCGTCGGAAATAAAATATTGTAGCAAATTTTTAAGCTTATAAATTAATGAGCAGATATCGTGTGAAGAGATTTTCTCGTATATCGACCCATGTATTCTAGAAAAGTTATTCAGTTTTCATGCATAAATTAGATTCCTTATAAATCACACATTTAATTGAACCCATGTCACTTATGATGGAATAAAAAAAGATTTATTTCTACGCTCACGGTAGGAACATGAGATTCAGTAGGGAATTAAAGCGGCTTTTGCCTCAACATCCTTCGAATTGGAATTTATTTTCAACGAAACTCACAAGAGTTAGAGGTAGAATCCTCTTAACATGCCAACATGTATGTATGTATGTATGTAAATTCTTTATTGCTCAAAAACAGTGTTATACAAAACATTTTATAGGTAATTTAATAGCAAAGGCGGACTTATCCCTGGAGGGATCTCTTCCAGTCTACCTTAGAGTAGTTGAGAGGAGACACAGGTGACGCGGGTTACGATGCAATTAAAAAGATTAAAAAAAAAAACAAAAATAGTAGTCAGAATTACTATTGTAAAGCGGAACAAAAAAAGTAAATACCTAGTAATATAATTTTTATAAATCAAGATAAATACAATAGATCTAAAAAATATATAAATGAGTATAAATATATATAAATATAACCAATCACAAGGAGAAACAATCAGTAAAAGATTTTTGAGAGAATATGGAATTTTTATAACCTTTTTCAGTTTTGCAGCTCTGCGTAAATTTTCAGACTTTGCCTCTATATTTTTTTTATCACTAATATTATAAACTGGCCGTAATTGAAGAAAATATAAAAGTATGTTTTTTTACACCAGAAACTTATAAACGGGCTTATATTAAATTGTACAGTACTCAGGGAAAGGCAAAGGCAACATATATATACTAGCTTTCCGCCCCCGGCTCCGCCCGCGCGGACTACAGGTTATACGTGCCCAACTGTGGGATAAAATGTAGCCTATGTCCTTTCCCAGGCTCTAATCTATCTCTGTACCAAATTTTATCAAAATCGGTTCAGTAGCTTAGGCGTGAAAGACGGATAGACAGACAGACAGAGTTACTTTCGCATTTATAATATTAGTAAGGATAAGGATTTTTCAAAATTTTCACTAGAACACACTACAGCACTTTTCACATTATTTGTTTTTATTTTTTTGTTTATAATTTGTGTTTCTGTTTTGTTTGTTTTTTCTTTTGTCCAAAGTCCAAACCATGTAATTCTGTTTAGTGTACACAATAAAATCCGTAGTTGGCAAAAAGTTTAGGTTATAAGCATAGATATAAGCATTTCTGTATTGCTGTGGATTTTGTTAATAATAAAATAAAATAATAACATGGAGGTAAAGTTCGGCTTCGTTCAGGAAGACGCTGGGCATTGCGCGACCGCTCAAACTCAAACATTACGACGATGTATGAAAGTGTTGCACTTCTTTGTTTTATATCCAGCGAAGAGTCGCGCGACGCCCCTCAACACCCGCTGCAAAACGCCCGATTTTCCTTCGTTCCCATTTCTGTACCGAATCCGTACGATTCGGTTAGGAGGCTCTCATTTAAATACATCATCTGTACAGATTCAGTACAGAAACTAAAAAGCACCGACCTGGTGAGGAAGGCGACTTAGGCGCATAACAATAAAAGGTAGCAAATATTGAACTGAACACCGCCGCCTCATCATCAACGACAATGAGCGACGCGCAATTTTGGCGCTTTCTTAAAATACATATATACTTAAAATACATCAACCTATTTAATAAAGATTCATTTATTTATTTCATAATAATATCTATACTAATATTATAAAGAGGAAAGATTTGATTGTTTGTTTGTTTGCATTGAATAGGCTCCGAAACTACTGGACCGATTTGAAAAATTCTTTCACCATTAAAATGCTACATTATCCGTGATGGACATAGGGTATATGATTTTTCCGAATTTCCACGGGAGCGAAGTCCCGGGCGGAAAGCTAGTTATATCATAAAAGATTTGATTGTTTGTTTGTTTGCATTGAATAGGCTCCGAAACTACTGGACCGATTTGAAAAATTCTTTCACCATTAGAATGCTACATTATCCTTGGATAACATAAGCCACATAGTTTTCCCGAATTCCCACGGGAACGAAGTCCCGGGCGGAATGCTAGTTTTATATGAAACGTCATTTTTTTGACTTGCTAGTCAAATCAGCTACTTACACTTTATTGTGTCATACATTTTTGTCAGCATATTATTTATTTATTTATATTTTTTTTTATATCTTAAAATTACCTACTTAATTAATTACGGCACATGTAAACGTTTTAGTTATCGTTTCATATTAGCTGCCTGAATGTTGTAATGTTAGGCTCGTTCAGGGAGGCGCGGGACCCGCCGTGCAACGCCCCGCAACGCCCCACGTTTCCCTAAACGTGCCCTTTGAAAGGTCTTTTCGCGACTTAACTATGTCGGTTGCTTAGTTGGAAAGAGTGTGTGGTGAGTAAAGGGTGTAATTTGCTGGCGCTCGTTTTACCTTTAATATTAAGCAACTCATGCTAGCGAGATATCGTTACTCCATTTCATTTATCGAAAAGCAAAAGATAATATAAATATGTTGGTATTTTAAATCTACTTAACTCTTCTGTTTTCTTCACCGTAATCTCCTCATTTCCTTCCAAAAATTCTTTTTTTATTATTTTTGTTGCATTTTTGTATGAAATGGAGTATTTCTGTGAAGTCATAATTTAATCATTTACACTCTTTGTCTATAGAAAGTGATCCGTGAGATGAACCGCCTGGGCATGCTGATTGATCTATCTCACGTCGGGCAGAACACGACTCGCGCGGCGATCCGTTTGTCGCGGGCTCCTATCATCTTCTCGCACTCTTCAGTTTACTCCCTGTGCCCGCACAATAGGAACGTGCCGGATGATATAATCCGCATGGTGGTAAGTTAGTAATAAGCTTTAAAAAATATTCATTATCATAACACATTTTTAAAATTGTACTAATTGCCGTGCTTGATCACTTTTTATCAATAAAAATTAATGTTAGAACGACACAAAGCAAACTTTTATTAGATTAATTCATTACGAATACGGTTTTAACCTATATTTGGTATCCAGTGGCTGACAAAGCCATTTTAGAAATGTTATTTGACCTTTCTAAAACTTTGTCAATTCCATTAACAGATATTTAATTTTAGATATTTCAAAAAGAGCGCGGCGCGGCAGCGTCGGTAGCTAATTCTATATGGATAAATAAATTCGTTGGACTATTAATTGATTAATTGTGCTTTATCTGTTTGGGCATGGTTTATAGGCCTCATAGTCTGATAATCAAAATGTAACTATCAGACAAACTGCAAGCTGTTCTAGTAGATTAAAATTCTATCCTGTCGACGTGTTAACAATTGGAAAAGGTTTATCATTTCTGCCTGCCGATTACTGCCGCTCAGTTAGTTTTGAAAACAGGGTGAAAAATTTTGATACTCAATTGCCGGAGTTTCAAATAGGAATAGTTATATATTATCCTTAATGGTTTTGATAGCAATCACAAAATAACATTTAAAAAATTGAAAGTTACACCTTCCCTGTTGTACTTTCTCCTTCTTAACCTGAGGATAAGTAGTTCTAAAGCATGCCTTAGTATTATAATTATAAGTTAAGCGTTAAAAAATGTCTCAGCTAACAGTAATAGTCATATGAGATGTTAGGCCCTTTGCTACATCCTTATTTTGAAAGCCAAACCGCAAGGAATCTATAATCCAGTAAGTGCTTAGTTTCATGGGCTCGACAGCTATGTACAGATGGTTCCTTCAATTAGGTATCCACCCAACTTCCTTGTTAATAAGATTCAAATTAGAACGAACTTGGTTGTCTGCTTAATTTGGTTCACTGTGACTTGTACTTTCCTCAACGATTAGACGTGACAGTGTTGAAATCGAGGGATACTTTCGGTAAATATATTTTTAATTAGACACAATACAAAGGATTTCCTTAACTACTGAACAGGAAGATTAAGGATGGAATCGCAAAGCTGCCAATGTGTAGAAATAGCACGTATGGATTGGCAATTGTTATCATTATTATGTTCTTGCTTCTTCTACGAATCAACCATAGGCGATTTTAGTACTTATTTTCATGTAGTTAAGTCCGAAAGACATATAATGAACGTATACATATATACATATAATGGTAATGATTTGCAAGTAGAGAATATTTGAAAGTGTTGAATAAGTTCGTCAAAATACAAGTTTTTCTTCGTAGTAACTAAACTAACGCATTAAACTAGAAACGTAAAGAATTTGTATTCCGTTTTGTTTTTTCTAAAAAATATATTTTAATTTTAATAACTATAACGTACATGTGGATTATACTTAGATAAATAAATGAATATTCTGGGACAATTTCACACAGCGCCATCTAACCCTAAACTAAGCTAGGCTTGTATTGTGGGTGCTGGGTAACTAATTTTATTCATCAGCCCATATACGTCCCCACTGCTGGGGCACGGGCCTCCCTCGATAACATGAGGGGTAAATGCCATACTCACCACGCTTGGCAGACGGGTTGGCGAGGGTTTTGATATAATTGCAGAGTTTTCCTTCTCTGTGTGCAGATGAACTTGTTTGTATATTTACCTTAGTCGCCTTTTACGACACCTCGGCAAGAAAGAGGGTGATCCTATTCTACTCTGCCGGGGACTCACACGGCTAGCCGGGGACTCACAACTAATATATAATACCATTTATATACAAAAAAAACCTTAAAGAATAATTGACCAATAAGTATAAAGTAGAAAGAACAGTTAAAAACTACCCATTTGGACCTCTTCAGGGTTATAAAACGTGGGCAATAAACCTACGTTTCACAGTAGATTTCACTTAAAATGAGAGTAAAAGATGCTATAAAAGTCTACTTTCTTTATTTGGATATATAACTACAGAATATCAATATATATTTTTAGTATTATTTAAATTGAATAAAACAAACAAAGAAAAGAAAAAAAAAGTGTTTTTTTTAGATTGTATCTCATTTTCTGTATTCTTTTTGCATATCGCAGCGGCCGATTTCGATTACTTTTTCGCTTGAGTAATAAATACATGAAATCGAACTTATTTAATACAGGTGTATAATTCAGTTCAACATAAAACCTACATTATGAATTGGTATATAACATAAAGATTATATTATTACAAATTAAGAAAAGAATTGTGTTTTTGTGTGTGTAGAGCGTATCTACGTCATCTTGTTTAATGAAGCTAATTCATTCATTACATTTGCTCTTTGTCGGCTTTAAGACTTCGATTTTAAAGTACCTATGCGACGAAATATGTAACTGACAAGGAACATACCGTCTTAATAATGTGTGCTGGAATTTATATCACACACTTAACGGGTAATAAACTGTCTCATGATGTAAAGGTATTGGGTAAAGTGATGGTTATTGACTCCAATAAGCCCGCCCTACGTCGTCTTAAGATAAAGATTTGTAACTACATATATGTAGTATGACATAAACTCAAAAGGTTCTGCAGGATAATAATAACCATGTTTTGTAGAAAGTGCATTCAAAACTTCTAAAAACTGCATGTTACAATATTCTATTCCATTGACAACTTAGTAAATATCTTTTTTAAATAATTTTATAAATTATTATACATTTTTTATTTATTTTACGACAAAAAATACTCTGCATTTCATTGTTAGTCTATGACTGTTACATAGCTACATAGAAACACTCCTTAAAATTTCAAATGTGTTTTTTTATCTACTTTATAAGAATAGAGGAAGTTAAAACACATCTATAATGCTAATATTTCTTGCAGAAAGAAAACGGCGGCCTCATCATGATAAACTTCTTCCCTGACTTCGTGAAATGCGGCGCGAACGCAACTATCTCCGATGTAGCTGGTGAGTTGACAGAACAGTAGGTGTAATACTTAAATGATTTCCAACGGCCGGTTTGGTCGAGTGCTAGCGGCGCTGCTTCTTGATCGCCGGGTCCGGGGTTCGATTCCCAGCCAGGGCAAATATTTGTGTAAAAAGCAGATGTTTGTTTTCGGGTCATGGATGTTTGTGTTTGTTTTTATGTATGTTCCGAGGGACCCACGATACAAGGGAAAACCTAAGTATGGGCCTTTGAGTGTGTGGCGTTATAAAAAAAAACATAACTTGAACTCTTATATATCTAAGAAACATCTCGATTACATGAGTTTTCAACCAAAAAAACCGCATCGAAATTGGTCAATTTGGATTTGGGAGCTACGAAACCACAGACAGACTCACAGACGTGCCTACGACAAATATTACCTATAAGGATTAATCACTTATCGCGTTCATTAGGCACGTTCGTTCAGTCGGCACAAAAACTATAAGAATAGCAAATGGTGTCAAAGGAATCTAGGTATTCCGACTCCTAGTATCAACGTGGATTATATTCCGTTTTTCCCCTTTCTTTCAATGTGAACATTTTTCAATTTACCTTTTTATTTTTTCACACAACGGGAATGTCGACACCTCGCTGACACAGTGTTTTTGAAACTTGCTGTTTCGCATTTTTTATCAAATTCTCTATAAAAGTTTTTTGTTTTCGCATACTACCGTTTGAGTTATAAATTTTTACCAAACGTTTACGATTTGTGCAATGTGTTTTTTAATTCATAGGATTTCACGATTATAATTGCGACGCCTCATTAGACTGGGACACTTTTTTATGTTACAAGTTTTTTATATTTTAATTCTAGTCAAACCTTGAAACGAAATTTTAATGCAGACTGGTTGAGCTAAAATTTTAGATGCTCGTTTAGTTTGGATGACAATGCATGGTGAGCTTAGTGACGTCGTTCTAAATCCAACATGGCGGTCTTTTTCTGCACTCCCATTGATTGTATGGATATCAAATAAATAGGTTTGTTCAGGAGAACACTTAAAAAAACTTCCTAGCCTGTTAGAAACCACTGCTAGCTAGGCTTTAAACAAATGCTTGTTTGAACTATTTTTTTTACACTTTAATTTTAAAACCTTAAAGGCACAGACCCACTGCTGCGCATGCTGTGCACGAGCAAGCGGTGCATTTTAGCTGATCAAAATCTAATTTGTGGATTTAATCTCATACTCACTGAGTAGGTATATAATCACCTGGCGTTTGTCGTATTCGTACGTAGATTCTTCTGCGCAGCGACTGATCAAGAGTACCAACCGCACTAGGCTAATTACGAGGACGCGCCCCCGTGTTACGGACGGCCTAAAAAGTATTAAGTGAGTAGAGTAGTAGTGTGAAAATTTTAACATGGTTCATACTACCTACAAAAGTTTTCAGATCGATCTGCAAGCGAAACTAACGTTGTCCTTTAATCTGCATGACATTTAACCTTAGGGTGGCAAACGATTTTTTTAACTGACCGTACATAAAGGCAAAGTACCTCACGCGTTATAGGATATACATATGTAGGGTAGATGCAAAGATGTATTTTAGCGCGCCCCCCCGATGCTCGCGCCCTAGACTGCAGCCTACTTAATTAGCCTAAGGGTTAATCAGGGCCTGCTTCTGCGGCTTAAACACTGGGTTAAAATAGTTTTCTATAAGCTTCTTTAAATCCTGCAAGACCAATAAAATATATTTTTACAATAGTAAACATAACATTTCTGGCGTATAATCTGTACTCATGCGGTAGTTTAAAATAGGATTAAAAGAATAGATTTATATAAGACATTTCTTATTCCATTCTTTGTGTGTATAATTTTATAGAAACGTAATGAATCGATCATTCGCTTTACAACTTTAAAAAACTCTGTACTATTTCAATGTCGCTTGTATTTAAATGGAGATGCCACATTAATCTTCATTTAAGTTTATGAGTTTATGCCGTTGAAAACATACTTAGTTGCACGAGCTTATTAAAACATAGTGCAGCAGTGTTGTGCTGCAAATGGCTTCATGCAGTTAACGACTACGGAACTCGAAAACTATTTGCCTTTATATCAAAACTTTAGCTTAATGGTAGAAGATGAAGCGTGCCCTTTTACTGACAATATGACATTAGGCATTTTAACTTTACACTAGTTTGTGAACGACTTCCGATTATGAAGGGACATAATATCTTTGTGGTCCAAAATCATCATATTCCCCTGCTAGCGGTGCACCCTGCTGATCAACGGACAAGGTTCCGGCGTATTACCACACGTGAAGGGTTTCTTTACTCGATATAATACTCATTATAATAATTTTCCACGTTAAAAACGTATGAGTCACCGACTTCAACCCAACAACAGTTCGCACAAAGTAGATTACCAGTATTTTTTGCAGCCTACAATGCTTATTAGTAGATAACCACTAATGAAAATGTCACTTATTTATTTAGATGATGTTCTGGTTTGTAGTATTTTTTTGTTTTGTTGATTTTTTAAAAGCGCTTAATCATTTTCGATTAAATTTATACGGGACCACCTCTGGAGTATATACTTTCGAGCAAAAAAAGAATTTCTAAAATCGGTCCATAATTGGCAGAGAAATCGGTGAACATACATTACAAAAATACATACAGTCGAACGTAGAACCTCCTCCTTTTTTGAAGTCGGTTAAAAATAACTTCTACTCTGGACTGTGAGTGAAAGAAAATCTTACAATGTGCCAGTAAGTGGGAAGCGAGGGTTTTGCTGACAATGGGCGAAAAGCTGACAACCTCTCACATTATAAATACATCATGTTTCATCTGTCAACCCTCAAAATGTATGTCAAATGTTCTGCCTCCCTCGATAGGGATTATAAGCGTGAGCGTATGTATGTGTT
Source organism: Aproaerema taeniolella (assembly GCA_949987775.1). Classification (NCBI taxonomy): domain Eukaryota; kingdom Metazoa; phylum Arthropoda; class Insecta; order Lepidoptera; family Gelechiidae; genus Aproaerema; species Aproaerema taeniolella. The sequence goes on along the minus strand of OX465242.1, from coordinate 31,613,512 downwards.
GTGTATGTAAAATAGTCTAATGTTGGCAACATTACAAAAGTCGTGGACGCCATTTTATGAAGATTTGAATTGACATCTAGAAACAATAATAAAAATAAATTAAAAAATTACTGACTTTAATATTTAATTGAAAAGGAATAAAATCTCAAATAAATGCATCTGATGAGGTATGCCTAGTTTCTTTGAACTCAGCGGAAAGCAATGATTTAGTACTGACATCGTTATCAGCCCATAAGTCAAGAACTTCTTTCTCCGAAGTACCTAAGTAGGTAAAGAAACCGAACTCAATAGTTCATTAATCCATGACATTTTGATAACAGTTGGAACACTTGATCGTGTTTAAAATTCAAAATGGGGGCTAAGTCTGTGTCCTCAGTAACATAATTGGCGATTTAACAAGCCAGATATTTTTAAGCCTCGACGGAAAAAAATAGATGCTATAAGTTTTGACGTGTGTATCTGTGTAGCTATTTCTGTATCTGTGTGTCTGTCTGTGGTATCGTAGCTCCTAAACAAATGGACCGATTTCGATGCGGTTTTTTTTCGTTTGAAAGCTGAAATAATAGAGATAGTTTTAGCAGTATTTGATTAAAATTGGTTTAGCCGTTTAAAAGTTATAAGCAATCGAAATTCTGGGGTGATATTTTGTAATTTTAGAGTTATTATTCTTGTGAGTCTTTTTCAATGAAATTGGGTTTACTTTAAATTTGGTAGTGAAACTTTAGGAGATGATTCTACCCATGAAACTAAATAGCTTTTCCAATGAACCCATATGAAATTCTCAAAACATCTTTCCACCTTTCACACTAAGGCAGTGAACTGATATGGAAAGGCAAAAATCTTTTTTCATATTTTGACCTATGTTCTTAAGTTGTTCAGTTTAGTGGGCCGATTCTCATCCTCAATTTAAAGTCACTCAATATAATGTACACACGACAGCACATCAGGCTATACAGGTCGACTTTGACGTCTCCCTTGTCTCGTTTGTAATAATACCGGCTTTCGTAGTGCAAATGGCTAACCTGACGTGCTGCTGTCTACTTATATATACAAACTGCTGTCCCGTGGGAATTTGGGAAAATTTTGTAGCCTATGTGTTATTCTGATGTCTAAGCTACATTACAGCAACGTTCCATCCAGTAGTTTTTGCGTGAAAGAGTAACAAACATACAAACTTTCGCGTTTTTAATATTAGTAAGGAAGGATAAGGATCTATCGCTAAAATGGTAACAGTGAATGCACATTTTCTGTAACCACAACCCATTATCTCCATCTTTCACGCTCCCGCTTCGCTATCGTCAAAGTTGCGTCCTAAAGTTCCACCGTTATCTAAATGGTGGCTCTCGAATTCTCGATTCAAATCACCGAACTGGCTGAATGTAACTTAGATAGGATTCCTTTTACTAAATTAAGAGGAAAATTCACAATGTTCTCCCGATCTTTAAAAGGTTTTTTTCGTCGGTCCTTAAAATGATAAAAGTTTCGACATTTATTTTTATGATTTGGACGTCCCAATGGAATGGCGTTAAAAGAGCGGTGAAAATATTAGGTTATTTCAGAAAGCATTCATGCTTCAGCCTTCTTTCGAACGGTACCTGATGTCTACTCAGTATTTGCGTATTAATAATGATACGAGAAGGATTCTAGCTTTACGCTTAGGTACATACATTTTTGTTTTCGTGTGAAACTTTAAAATCGAGCGAATAAATTCCTAATATGCAGTCGTTCTTTGAATTAATCAATAACTTTCCTTTTTCTGTAACTAGATTAACGACACTCTGTCAGCAGTTGCTTTGAAACGTAGAGACCTAAGATCTTTTTAAATTTGCCCGGTTTTATTCAGATTCATTTTTATATTTCTTCAACCACGCCTATTTTCAGCATCAATAGATAAAAATTGGCTCTGATTTTGTACATATTTAAGATACTAGTGTTTTGACCATTTTTTATTAGCTTGGATTAATAACAAGCAACGGTAAAAAGTTAAGCCATCTGTGCGGAAAGTAAAATCCAAAAAAGTTTGTTGAAATTCAGATAAACAAACACTATCCAAATGTTATAGGGATATATAGGGATTGGGGAAACATTACACAAAAAAAAACATATTGCATTGTCACAAAATAAAATAAAACTTTAAAGAAGGTTAGTTGGTAAAGCGCTTTGCTTTATAAAATGTATATTAATAAATAATAATAAAAGATTACCGAAAATTCCCAAGGCAAATTAAGAAATAAAAAAAGCGGTATTTTATCTGATTCAGAATGTGGCAATTTAATTTGAGAAGCGTTGAAATATTCACAAAATGATCGAACTTAGTTCCGGACTTAGGATCCACTTGAAAGCATATTGATTATCCATTCAATTGCAAATTGTGTACCTTTGAAAGGTGGCTGGGTATCAAGCAAATAAGAAGCTGCCTTCCGACCAGCTTATGCTATCAAACTTTGGTCAATTTCTCATTGAGTTTGCCGGACTTCGCCAGAGTTTGCCAAGCGATTTCGAAGCTTGCGTAGCCGAACAACTTTGTCTTCTCTTGTCATTAATATATAAGAAGATACGATAGATAGGGATTAATAGTCTTATTCACAGAAGATCCTTTTACGAAAGAAAATAAAAATGAATAAATTTCTTTATACGCAACCTGCAACTGGAGCACGTATTATACGTCCAGTATTCTCTATTTAAAGTAAGCCATTAAAGCTTAAGGGAAAAAAAGTTGTATGGAACTTCCCTTGGGTAATTATAAGATTTAAATATGGAACGCAAGAATATCAACAAAAACTTCTATTAAAAATAATTTCTAAAAAAAACAAGGTTGTTGAAGGCTTAACTTCCTTGGTCCAAGTAGATTTTAACTATAATATTTGACACATCAAAGAGACTTTTCTTTTATTAAAAATATTTAGCATAAAAACTTGGCTATATGTCTTAGCTATTGACTTTCCTTTGCCCACGGAACTAAATATTATAAGAAAACGTCGTCGGTGATTTTCGATCTGTTATTTTTACCGCGAATTATTAAATTGTTTTGTTGTAAGTTTTTAAAATAAATCTGAGAAAAATGTCCAGTAATTCCAGCGACTCTGATAAAGAAACGGAGGCTCAAACCATTATTGATGGGATGAATTTATAATTTATTTTTTACTTAACCTCACAGTAGGTGAATAGAGTAAGCTCCTCGGGGATAAAAGTGTCTTAGTCTTGGGCAGACTTGAATCCTTCGCTTCATTCAGGATTCTTACCATAATTCACTACGTTCGGGAATACTACAGAATCCTTCATTTTTCTCAGAATTCAATATGCTGTCCGTGACATAATACACTGTTTTATCCCCTTGTTGCTTAATCTACTATTAAACCACAAAAGAGTTATCGAAGTAAGGGAAAAATTAGAAAAATTAGGGATGTAAAAAAATTAGGGTATCACTGAAAGTGTCATATTTTCGAAACTGTTCAAGTTAGATTAACCAAACAAAATCATGTTTATAAATAATAAAATAGACTACAAAATACATATTGTTAACTTGCATCCTATCCTTAAACTTCATCATAAAAAAAACGATTTTTATTTTTCAAAAAAATCAAAAGTGTCATATGTTGTAAACTGTTCAAGTTAGATTAACCAACAAAATCATATTTAATAGTAATAAAATAGATTATAAAATTCATATTTTTAATCAGCATCATATCCTTAAACTTCATTATAAAAAAAGATTTTTCTTTTTCTTAAAAAATAATGAAGAGTATCACTTGAAGTGTCACATTTTGTAAACTGTTCAAGTTAGAATAATAAAAAAGTATGCATTTAGTAGTCTATGTTATTATTATTAAACATGATTTTGTTTGGTTAATCTAACTTGAACAATTAACAAAATATGACACTTTCAGTGATACCCTGATTTTTCGACATTATCCTAAATAACTCGAAAACAAAAGAAGATCGAGGACTGATATTAAGCATAGAGTGATCTTAGGGCCTGCCAGTACACCACCTGAAAGAATGACCAAATCCGTCGTTAGGGGGCTTAACCTGCTTGACGCTTTATACAACTTTGATGAGCTAAAACATGAGAACGGGTAGTCCAAAAAATATGAATCTGGTCTTATCCTATGCAGATTTAAATGCCCTCCAACTTTTATGAAGGACAGTTTTCGATATTGTAAGTCCTTTACGAGATATAAACGAAAAATTGCAAAAATATCCCTTTTGGGGTACATTTTTACCCCCCACCACTTACGCACACCTCCGCCGAGGGGGAAAACTTAGGATAGTCTTATTTGGCAACAAATGAAGCTATTAAAACAATAAAACCTTTTGTAGGAATTAAATTCGATTTGAATTCTAATCCGATTGGGCTATCTTGTGACTGTAGAATGTGTAAAAACAGACAAGTAAGATATAACAAAGAAGTTTTAGTGTAAAAAAATGTTTCACGTTTCCCTTAAATAACAAGTCAATATTTGTCTCCAACAAGTTATTTTTCTATGATTGTCTTTTGTTTTCTATGATGTGATAAGAAATAAAACTTATCAGCACCACAGAACTTAAAATAACGATTGTTGAAAGAAACTCTTCTGAAAAACACGTGCTTAGATTACAATAACATAACAATAATTTATAAGTAATTATTCAAAAAAATTTAGGCTCTTCTTATACTTTCCGAACCCACAACGTTGCATTGACTGTTTTTTATTTTAAATTTTCTGTTTCAAATTAGAATACATTTCGATTTAGGTTTTATATCTAATTTTATATTGCTTACTTTCCTTCTGGATGAAAACAAAGACTTGTTGTGAATGATGTTTTCATGTGTAACTATCACAATATTTGTGTTATAAAACAGATCGAACTGACGTTGATAATCCTCCCACTGAATAAATAGGTCATTCTTGCCAATCAGAAGCCATTTGAATCGGTTCCTACAAAAAAATAATTAACGTGATCCTGTTAAAGTAACAATAAAAACAGATCATGAAAATACAGTTCATTTGAATACACCGAAAATCTATACAAACATGTTACTGAAATTCGATTTTCGTCAGGGGAAAAACATCTCAATTATTTAAATAACAGCATCTTTATCTATCATGATAATTTATATATCATGATAGATTATCATGTGTGTGTGATAGATTAGATTTATATATCATGTACTTATAGATAAGTACATGTTTCAGTGAGTAATGTCAAATTTGGAGTAACTTTCCTCACAGAAAACAGCCCGAATAAGTTCAAAAATATCAGTGAAACAACCCTGTGCCGCCCCTGAATGGTCTATAGCTAGTTACAATTATATCTTGCGCCCGTAGCGTCAGAGCTTCTCCTGAAATCCGCTAGAGGGAATTGCCTGTATTCTACATCGCGATATTGAAGTGTTCCTGAAATTTTATGACCATTCATCATGTTTTCACTGTAATTGCGTTCATTTCCAGACTGTTTTTGAATTACAATCAGTCTAAAATGGACGTGTGTAAACTATATTGAATAACAATCCAATAATCCAAATTCCTGTAAAATTTTGGAGGGTTTGTGATAACCTTGACCTAGTTTGTCAAGGATCTTTAGCAAAACTGGGTTGTTTTGTTCCATTTATCAACTTTAAATGCATGTCTCTCAACTCTGAAGGTTTACTGGAAGAAAAACGACTCGCAGCATTTTTTAAAAATCTCGATTTAGTGAGCATAAACCCAATTTAGCGTCTTACACGCCATCGATTTAGCTTAAAACTAGATTTTACATCAAAAAAAGTCGGGTTCGAAGATAAATCTAGGTTCGATAAAATCTAGATTTTTCTTATTTTGCTCTTAGTATTTGTGATACGCTCGATGCAGGTGGTCTCCTTAAAGTTTTTAAAATATTCTTAGGATAAAAACAACAATAACGGGTAGTTTCAGCAGTTAAGAAGTAACAGCGTTTACTGAAAAGTTTCATATATATTAAGATTTTAAAAAACCCATATCCGATAGGTTGAATTCATTACTTTTGGGTGATCGTGACCTACGAATTGTTGCGTTTTGAATCTGCAACAGTTTTACAACTTGTGATTTAATTCCAAAAAATATGTTGGTTATAAAAAAAAGTTCCTATTGAGATAAAAAACAAAAAAGGCTTTAAATATGACATGATCAGCACATCACCCTTTTAAACATTTTCCTGACTATAAAATCCTCGTTTTTTTATTCTTTCTTATTCAAATTACTCACTAAGTTTTCTTTTTGCAGAACATTTCCACTACGTCAAGAAATTGATTGGTTCTGACTATGTCGGCATCGGCGGCGACTACGATGGTGTTAATAGGTAATTTAGCATTTTTACTAAACAGCAAACAGCGATCTCTCCAGGCAGCCAGATACTACGAAAACTGTCGACAAAAACAGATTTCCATGTCTATGGAAATATGTTCAAGTTACGTATCGTCTCTAGGAAACCCAAGTTTCGAAACGCTTTCCATGAAGGCTTTTTTATACTTCTTCGTAACTGGTTTCCATGGGGGCTTTTTAACACTTCTGTGTATCTGGTTTTCATGTACCTAGACATTTTAATACTTGTACGTAACTTGCAAACTCTTTCATATGATTGCCCTCCCAACAACTGGAAGGACGGCATTAATTTGAGTCGTTTGTTTCCCGTGGTCCACCTCGTAGTCCACCCAGGTGAACCACGGGGAATTTTTTTTTCCACTGGTCCACGTGGTGTACCATGGGGATTTTTTTTTACCCCGTAGTTCACCTGGATGCACCACGGGAAATAATTTTTACCTGTGGTCCACCTGACACTAACCGCTCTACTATCAACGCTTAAGACTGTGATAATGATAACCTTTTCATGCAAGTCTCTTCGTATCAAGATCTGTATAGTACACAGGTACATCTATTAAATCAAATGAATATCGAGATGGCATCTGAATTAGTTAACAGCATTCTGAATAACTTTTATACCGAAGTCCGACGCCAAACAGCTTGCTGTGTTCCGTCGGTGCGTGGGAGTACCAGTGCCTTAATTGGCATTTCCTGGGTTAACTCACTCCATCGTCGACCTGATCTATGACCTTGGTCAAGATTGGGGCAAGAGTTAACCCATCTCATGATAAAAAAAATAGAACAATCGTTTTCTTTACCTAATTTGGGCCTTTTTGATTTAGCAGTTTTTATTATTTTATAAAAAATAATAAAAACGGCACAAATTTATTGCGGCTCTTGAATGCCTTATTGAATTTGGCATGTAAGCCCTCTAAAACGTTATTAGTTTTAAACCTCAGGCCGTAAACACATATTTTGAGACCTTCCTATGTGTTTTCGGCTGGAGGTTTAGAACTAATAACGTTTTGGAGGGCTTTCATTCCAAACTCAATAAAAATTAATAAACATAAAAAAATACATACACACATACAGTCGAACATAGAACCTCTTCCTTTTTTGAAGTCTGTTAAAACAGCACAAATTTATTGCGGCTCTTGAATGTCTTAAGCACAATAACAAATTCTAAATAAAAAATGCGCAAGTTAGATGTAGAAAGCGATGATTATATAAAAGTTATTCAGATGCAGTTAATTAATAACAATACTTATGTATGATGCGATGCGCATTAGAAAAACTACGCTAATAATTGATATGTTATCAATTAATAAATGATAAAAAAAACTTTTTGCTTATAAGAAGATCCTTAATTTTCTTTCATAATTTACTGTTAGAAACGTATGGCTATGCAGGTAGACCACGGGGAAAAAAAAATCCCCGTGGTTCACCTGGGAGGACTACGAGGTGGACCATAGGAAACAAACGATTTGAGTAACATTATGCACTACGAAAATGTGTGGTTACGAAGTTCGCTAGTTCAGTAAATTAGTAATTTTTTCGGTTATGAATGTTGACAAAAATCCAGTTCAGGATAAAGATGCGGTCGAGGATATAATCTCACCCGGTAGTAAGGAAGTGGGATCTCGTAGGCTAGGAAAAAACGGATTGCACTGTCAGAGACATGTATGTACTAAAGATCTCTGCTCTTTAGGGTACCCCGTGGACTTGAGGATGTCTCCAGATATCCTGAGCTTTTTGCTGAACTGCTCCGAAGCGGACAATGGACCGTTCAGGAACTGAAGAACGTCGCCTGGCTGAACATGATGCGTGTCATGCGTGAAGTGGAGAAGGTGAGTTTGAAGAAAGTTATGTAGTTAGGCAACTTATTAGAACGAGCAAACACCGAAACCGTACGACGACGAGCTTCATAGTAGGCCACGGACGAGCTGCACAACTCGAGTAACATCTACAAGGTGTTTCAAAAAAATTAAAGAAAAAGAAAATCAAAAATTGAAATGGTCGCAACTCTTGTATCTATTTGCGCGGTTAGTCATCCTTCAAGTCAAAAGTCCTTATACTTACTTACGCTCACGCCCATAATCCCTAACGGGGTAGACACAAATTGTGAAGGTTATCAGATGGAACAAGTTGCGTAATAAGTTGCATGAGAGGTGGTCAGACTTTCGCTCATTATACAGCAAAACCCTCGCGTCCCTCTTACAGACTTTTACTGTATACCTGGGAAGAGTAGGTAGCTGGCACATTTAAAGTTTTTTTTCACTTTCAGTCCAGCATGGAAGAAATCTTCTCTTATACTTAACATTAGAAAACATTACATACTTGACGTACTTGAAAGAGAGTTTTGCTTATACCTATGAAAATAAATTGTCTGAAACCTAAGTATTGATTCACTAACTGACACTGAAGGTCTTTTATCGGCACACTTTTTAAAGTACTCTGAAAATAGTTTAACTTTGATTTTTAATCCTCGGCATACCAGGTGAAAATTTGTAACATGCCATACAAGGTGGGGTGTGACATACCCTAACAAAATGGTCGCTGTAATCAGATAGGAATAAGGGTACTGAATTATCATTGCATATTTTTGAAATTGAACATAACCTGAGTAGCACTATATATCGATACTTCGGGGAAGAAAGGTCGTAAAAGCCAAAATGCCATTTTACAGGAGAGGCAAAAAACAAAATTTTTTTTTGAAAAATCCACATATCTTTTTGGTTTTTATAGCCATTGTAATTTTATAAAGTGAAATATCCTTAAGTTGTGATATTCTTTAGCTACATAAAGAATAAATTTAAAATATCCTTGTGGTTTAAAAGTTAGGTTTGAGTTACGCCCCAAAATTTCTGACAAAATGTCCTTTACGTTCGACATTACGGAAGTGGTATGGTGTGAATTCGGGCGTAAAAACCCCTATGTGATTTTAGAATGTCGTAAATCATTATATTTAGACATAATTTATAAATGTTAACATTGAATTTTCGTTATTTATTCATATAACTGTAATATTTTAGGTGTTATTTAATTATTTTTTTATGAAAATAAAGGCAAATTGTAAATATAGTGACTTTCAACAAATGTTTGTTATAAATCGGTCATTCTCGCGGCAAGGTGTTTTCCATATAATTACTGGCACGATGTTTGTTTTTCATATTTTTCTTCGTATAGGCAAAAAACTTAGAAAAGACTTAAAATTACACAAATATATGTATTTGGCCTTCAAACAACTTTTTTATTTGGGATTTATTAAGGATCAAAGTTATGGCCGTCAAGATAATTAGATTAACCGCGACAAGAATGAGAAAAATGCTGTCCTATCTTAGATTTATTTTATAATCATATAGCTTTCTGCCCGGGACTTCGTTCCCGTGGGAATTTGGGAAAATTATGTAGCCTATGTGTTAATCCAGAGTGTCAGCTACCTCCATACCAAATCGTATCAAAATTGGTCCAGCCCTTTGAGTGTGAAAGAGTAACAAACATCCATACATCCATACATCCATACATCCATACTTACAAACTTTCGCGTTTATAATATTAGTAAGGATAAGATTTTTACATTTATCACTTTAACTACAAGAAAACACTGGACTAATTAAACGTACTTCTATTAAATTATGTATTATAAAGATTTTATATTTGCTCTTGGATTTGCTCTTGGCCACAATCTAGCACAAAGGTGAAGATGCGGTTGAGAGTGTAGCAACTTCACCCCGAAAATGCCTATTCATTCGATCTTTTAAGAGATTCACTCGAACTTTAAAGGTTATATGAGCTCGGAAATACAGAAACAGTTAGGGGATTCCATTCCTTGGCAGTGTGCAATATAAAAGATGATGAAAAGCGCTCAGTGCGGATCCGTGGCATCTCGACAAGGTAAGTATCTGGTACCCTGCACTGCAGTATCTGGAAATCCGATAGAAGAATTACCTCACGGAGCTCTTGTGCACACTCTCCAAAGTAAATTTTGTAAAAAATACATAGGCAAAGTACTTTGCGTTTATGAGCTAGGATTTGTAGTTTATTTTCAACCAGCTTTTAATCACAGATGAGTCTTCTGGCTCTGCGATCCACCGAGTCCAATGCGTCTATTTGGTATTTGGTTGAATTATCCCAAAGGCAATACTCCAAAAATCATGGTACTTGTGCCTTATAAAGGGACAGGAGTTGATCGGGCGTGAAGTACCGCTCAACCTTATCTAAGAATGCCCATCTTTTTGGCCGCGATTTGGGCTCTGGACTTTATGGAGGTGCCGAAGTTGAAATTGATAGATCATAGATGATAGGTCGTTGTAGGAACAGATACACCTCGTAAAGTAGGAGTCAGATTAAACGGACTCCGTTGAGCAGAGAACAGACACGCCTGTGTTTTGGTGGCGTTCAAACTAATCCGATTTTTGTCACCCCATTGGGAGACAAGACTTAAGGTTGAGTTTATTCGCTCTACTAGTGCTCTCCTCTCTGAGACAATTTCATCCACACAGCAGGAAAAGGGTCGCAGAGAGAACGGACCCCTGAGAAACTCCGGCATCAATAGCCATCAGGTCGAGGAGCAGCTATCGATAACTACTTGAATCGACCAGTCACTCAGAATGTCAGCTATAGGTGATGGCGATAGGTTGATAATTAAAGGGGTCGGAAAGGCTACCCTTTTTGGGCACTGGTTACACGTTAGCAAGCTTCTAGGGCTTAAGTACGGTTTTTGTCTTGAGGGAGAGATGGTACAGGCGTGTCAGTACAGGAGACAACTCGACCACAGTACCTAAGTCTTTAAACATGGCAAGTGCATGGTTTATGCCATGTTTAAATAAAAATGTGTATAGATCACGATCATTCGCTGTCTAAGCTTGTCTTGCTCCAAAATTTTTTCTCAAGTTCGTTTTGGCTTCCCCATAGTAGCTGTAAAACGTCACCCACACATCTTATTATTGCGCCATAGAGCTATTATGTTCAATTCAATGTATAGGCATTTAGTAACAAATCAAAAACGTAAGAAACAAAAGTTATAATGTAAGTTATACTTCTATGACTGACAGGAGAATCGTTTCTCTTTCTGGCTTATATCTTTATTACGAGAATAGATAATGAGTCAGTCTCTGCAACGTTGATAGTTTATGCTCCAAAAGAAAGTGAACAGTGATTCTCTTCTTTCTTTTGTAATGTTATTATAGCACCTATTATAAATATTCCACAAAATAATGATTATTTAAGTAGGCAGGAACTTACTGTTTATTATGATTATTATATTATATGGTATATTATGGTTTATTATATTATATTTTTAATTAAACTTATCTTTGAGGAGATCATCGGTGGCGTTGTTCCAATGACTGTACTATATTTTTCCTTTTCTGCAAGGAGTCTAGCTTCTTCTTTTTTCTGTTCATTTTCGTAATCAAAAATTTGACTATCAGATAGTAAAACAGCAGCAGGCAACAACATGTACCGCTTAAAAATTGCGAATGCGAGGAAAATATATCTATCTCTCTCGTGACTATTCATTTTAAATTTGTGTTAAAGAGAGCTATACTCACTCAAACTATCTTAAGTTATCAAAAGGAAACTATAGCTTATCACAAAAACAAAAGAGATTCTTAAAAAACAATTACAACAATCAAATAACCGGGACGTAACTCGCACTTCTGTTTATAAATGAAAGCAAATGAATGGTGAAAAAGTCACATTCTGTTCAATTAAGTTTATTCAGAGGGTTGTAAAAGCCGAGATTACAATGATGTTGTGAGTTACGACCCGGTGTGTTGAAATTGTTGGCTTATACGTCCTTTACTTAATCAAAGGAGAAACTAAGTTGACTCATACACCAATATTATTAAAAAAATGTAGATTAGACTGAAAAATCCTGGAAGTAAAAGCCATTTCATTCTAAAAATTTTGGTAGTAAAAGCCATCATTTTTGCGAATATCGATTTTTTAAATATACAGATCGATAGAGCTTGAAATTCTGAACAAAACTGCATTATTAACTCATTTTGGCCAAAATGGCTTTTACGACCTTTCTTCCCCGAAGTATCGATATATAAAAAAATGAAATATATTAAATGTTTTGTTAAAAAAGGGTAGCGAAAATGCCATCTTCTGACTACTAATTTAGACTTGAAATTACCCTAAGAATTGATAATTACCAATGTTTGTAATTAAACTGACTAAATTAAAAAAAATTAACAACGATGATACATCTTTAAATTTTTACTTCAATCTCGAGGTAGGAGTTCTTTAGTTCGCCATAATTGCATTTTGTATATGCTCAAATAACAACAACTCTAAACAAAAACGCATCTAGAGCCCTAAAAAACGCACGCACCACTAAACTAATGGTACCTGTCAGTGTAAGAACGTCGCAACTCCAGCTACTGAGAACTTCAGATTCCGCGCACGAAAATTTTTGAAAATATATCGATTTTTCACCACCTGGGGTTTATTACACCCCACCTGGTATGCGGAGGATTAAACAGACAAATAATCGTCTGTTCAGCTTTTTAGTCTCGTCATAAATGACTTAAAGTACGTTGCCCCAACCCAACTGTAGTTTTCGCAAGTTTCTTTTTAAATCATAATGTTTGTTGACAGACCCGTGACTTGATGAAGACCAATGGAGTAGAACCAGAGGAACACCCAGACTTCCCCGACTCAAACGGCAACTGTACCAGCAACGCTTTTACTCTCCTGGAGTAAGTATAAGATTTTTTAGTAGTTGACCGCACTTGACCACAATCTGATGCAAGGGTATCTAGCCAGCTCGCCCGGAAGAAGCTTTACTCAAAATTAAAACATATTCGGGTTATTTGAACTATGAAACACGGTCGCAGACAGAGCAGTCTTTATGAAGGATAATGAGAACCGCTATGCAGGTACCAGTGTAGGTAGCCGTGTAGTTCCCGGAAGAGTAAAATTAATAAAATTATTTAACAAAAAGTTAAATACTATTTTAACCAAAGTATTGCAAGAGGCGACTAAGGTGCAAAAGAGCTTGCAAGTCCACCAGCACTCGAAGATGAAAAACTGCGAGTTTCACAAGAAACTCTCGCCAACCCGTCTGCCAAGTGTGGTTAAGGCAGCTTATCCTTCCAAGTCCTGTCCTTTTATCCTAGGGGAGGGCTGTCCAGAAGTGGAAGTGGAGAAGTGGCTGAATAGGAATACTTTTAGACAGGTGACGGCAAAATCATGAGGTCTCTGTCACGATTGTGACTATTCGTCATTTTAAAAAGTTCTACTGTACACCACCTTCGGCGATATGTTTATTATTACAGAAAAAACTTAAAAAAAATGGAAATGTAATGGTGAGCATAGAAAGAGTGTAGGTAACAGGGAATTTCGTGATTCTTTTGGACTTAATAAGTATCTTCTTCATTTTTTAAGACCACACATCGGACGAGTGGACGCCTTCTGTTGTCTTAAAGATGTTGTACCTATTTTTCAAAACTTTGTTACAAGTGAGTTCAAGGTATATTGTCGTACATATGGTCAATTAATGTGTTAGGTATGTACGTTTGTATTGTCTATTGATTTTGGTTAGTTTTATTTTAATTTATGTTTTCATTTTCGTGATTTTAGGTGTCTGTGTAATTTTATGTTAATACGTTGTATTGTTGGTTGTATAAATCGAGAAAGACTATTTTGAATTTTTCGTTGATTAATTTGACCTGTTATTTATGTTTTAAATTAGATTTATTAAATTAGTCAGTATAGTAGCAGCTACTAAGCAATAGTATTTATAATCTTTGTCTAGTTACGCAAGTTTAGAGATTTGTCAAAAAACCTAAACGTTGTAAACACGGACTAATGTAGAATATTCAGTATTTGAAATGAGAAACCTATTATCTAGTATCTATTTCTTGATTTGATTAATAATTGGCTGTTGAAATAGAGTACGTACGGATTTTTAACCGATTTTAGACAACGAAAGATGTCACGGGCGTAGCAAGAATTCTGTTTCGGGGAGGGGTTAAAAAAAACTATGTCTATGAAATCGCCAACATTATTGGCGACCGCACAGCTACAAACCCAACCCCCTGGCTACGCCCATGGAAGACGTTATCAGTTAGACATAATATATTTTTAAATAGTAATATAATACTTTTTTAATTCACAGGGAACTGAACCTACCTCGGCAAGACGCGCCTGCCACTGTTCAGCATCCATAAACAAAACAATCATTCATTAATCATTAGAATTGAATAATTATGTAATCAGTGTTGTAGACTAATAGTACGTGTGCAATGTGGACTCTGCACTTCTTCCTTCTTCCGTGGCCATTATATATCTCCCGGCCACATCTAGTCTTTATCCTCGGAACGGCAAAATGCAACAAATCTTTCATTTTAACCCATTTATTCGTTTTAATTCATTTCCTTTACTGTAATTTAGTCAGAAACATTCGCAACAGTTGTTGGAAATGTTTTCTAGTTAGAAAATAATAAAAATGAAATAAATTTGGTATTTTAATTTCCGTAAGGAAATTACGGGATCGCTTAGTTAAAAAAGCGTGAGCGGTTCCGCACTGTATCCAATGTAACATTGTTTTATAATGTCGCGAAAGTATTCGCTACTAGTTGTAAATAGTTCGGATTCCGATGCGTCAACAGCGGATAGTATTCACATTCGGTTTTAGTCAGCGCTTTCTTAAGCAAATGAATGTCTCCGGTGCTACTTATAAAAAGTAGTACATCTGCAATCAGATGACTAAACTTATAGAAAATAGCACTCTTGGTGCTTCAAATGACGTTTTACGCTATCGAATCGGATACAGTGAGAAATCGTTCTTAAAAGAGAGAGTGATGGTAAAAAATATGGAAAAATATTTTTCTTTACTACTGTAATATTAAATTAAAGAGTATAAAAAAATGGATAGGAAAGTAGGTAGCAAATAAATTTGAAAAAAATTTTAATTAATGATTAGTTTTTACTTAAATTTGACGTTTGGATAATATTTTTTTCTAATAATTAATGAAACCTAATTCATGCCATTCCAAGATATTTGTTGTTACTCTATTTTCAGCCGCTTCAACTATTTTTAGAATATTAAATAGCCGTAAATAGATGTGTTTCTGTGTCGTATACACCTATAAGTATCTACATATAATTATGAATGTAACTTCTGCAAATGTGCACAGCTTACTTGTTTAAAGGTACGTAGTAATGTACTTATATTAAATGACTACCTTTATGCTTTGATAATTTAAAAACCTATTGTGTTTTATTTTATGCATATTGATTGTGTGAACAGTTAATAAGAGCTAAACTTAAACAAAATTTTCTTTTTGTATTATGAGAGAATTATGATACCTAGTATTCCGAAATTCTAAAACCTAATGGCAAATAAATCAAGCCAATAAGAAATTTAAGACATAAGACATCTCATTAAAATCACAATTTTATGATATTTGTATACTTATTTTATAACACATTCTCGTGAAAGACATAATAGTGCAAAAGTCTTCAATTCCTTGTACCTTTGATTTCTATTCCCATTTTTAATTCCGCATAATGTTTCAGAATCGAAAAGTTACAAGTCGTTTAATTTCCTATTAAACTATAAAATGTAACTCCAAAATAGATTTAAAAGAACATGTTTGAAAATCGTTGTTATCGTGAAAGGGTGTGCCAAATATATTTGGAACGTAACATGTTTAAGGTAAAAAATATGAATCTGTATTTTGTGACTCAATGCGAATATTTCGTGACCTGAAGAGCTATTGTTACTTAAATATTTATACTTACACTAAAAATAAATGTTCGTCAAAACAGGTTTCCATAATCTTCATGATCATGGTTTCAAGATTCGCGGCCAATTAAAATGTAACATTTATTATAGATATCCCTTGTTAAATCGAACATCTGCATAAGATTCACAAACCAATTGTTGAACAGTTACTTTTTAGTGTAAAATCACTTCTATTATTTTCTATTTCAATAGTATTTTATTTATCAAGTGTACGTGTTTTTTTAAATAGTAATAACATTGTTAGTAATATCTAAATATGTATTTTTTACGTTTGTGACAATAAACCCTCCAAATTTTGAAAGCAGTCGATCTTCAGATTGAACTGTGAATTTATAAAATAAGAGTTATAGAATAATATTGTCGAAATAATATTCTTAGTAAAATTATGACTGAACAATTTTTGAACCTTTATCGTCTAATGTACTGAGCGTTTCATCTGAAATCTGGCTGTTATTTTGTGATTCACTTTAGATAATATTTTGTGGTGTAATATGTATATGTATAAACGCAAGCGCACGGTTCGATGGGTTTTAGAGGGTTTTTGATTTGATTGAAATGTTTTGATAGAAAACAGACTTGATTAATACGTGTTACCTATATTATATTATCTTGGACAATCTTTCGGGCGTCGCCCGGTGGGTATCCAAGATATCGCTGGAAAGATGAAGTCGCCAAAGACCTAAAAGAGTTGAAAGTTCCCGACTGATCAAAACTGGCACAAGACAGAATGAAATGGCGCACTTGTCGGTTAAGCGAAGTAAGTAGTAGTATGTATACATTCATATATTGGTCATATCGTATGATGATTTGATTGTAAATAAAATTGGTAACTCTCTTAGTCAACATTAAAAATGATTAACTTAATTGAAATTATAAATACTTGTTTATCCATTATCTATCTAGCTATGTTTACATATGAAGCAAACCTGAACAAAATCAGTTTTAAGTTTTCAATTTTAAGATTTGGATATTGAATGAGTATGCTTGACACTGCATACAAGTTTTATAGTTACCCTTATAGAGCTTTATCCTGTGCGCTTGTGATTTGCTCGGTGCGTTGCAATAACTCCGAGTACTTATCGTACCTTAAATCCTTCCATATCTTGCACTCGGCAACGCGCCAAGCAAACTTCTTATAAAATAGTTTTATATTAATAACACAACTTGAGAAATAAATACTTGCTGTACAAAATGGATTTTTAATTATCTTTCCTCTACAAATAAAATAAATTGGAGATCATCAAATTAATGAAGACTGATTTAGTTATGTGAGTATACGTTTATTACTAACTAGATTTACTAAAATAAATATGTTTAGTAATTACATTTACTCTTACAGTACTAGCCTTCCTTGTTTCATCTACTAACCATCAGAATGTATGTAAAATGTAGCATCAAGTGGTTCTAGAACCACCGGTGCTCTGCCTATCCCGATAGGGATTATAGGCGTCAGATTATGTATGTAAGTGAACTAGCCTTATACCTGCACCTTTCTCAGGGAATTTAGAAAAACTATATATTACATTGGGTATACTTAAATCATTCAGCATGTACACAATACAGCCTAAAACTGTGAGTGAATGAAAAAAATATAACTAAAAATACACGTTTTAAACAGTGGAACCAATTTTAATAAAATATAGCTAAGAATTATCTTGATCGGTGCATTTGTTTAACAGTCACGATGCCATAGACATACACACAGATACGTTAAACGTATAACACCCCTGCGTTAAAATTAAAAAAAGAAAATTAATGACTCAAAAAGGCGTTTCATGATTAATTATGGTACGTTGGTAATTTTATATTTCCTTTGCCTTCCTATAACATACATAATAATATGTAAGTTGATATTTCTATATTTTCCCTGCATTCCCCATACACTGATTCACCACCGCATCCAAAGTACATATTTATAAACAGAAAAATTTATTAAGTAAATTATCTTTTCATGGTCCAGGAAAATTAGTCAAATGAGGGTTAGAGTCTCGGAATGAGAGATAGTCGGCTAAAAAAGTTGTATAAACCTTTATTTTAACACCCTGAAGCTTGTCTCAAAACCTACATATCGTAGAGTTTCCGCCTCTACAGAAATTCCAAGGTCAAAGGTTAAAAAATCGTTTTTTTTTATCTTATTTCCTATGGGTTTTACGCTAGTTCAAAAAAGAAGTTTGCTTGGCGCGTACCTATAATAAATATTGTAGAAGATTACATTCTTTACAACTTTTGTTCAAACATTTTTTTAATATCTTGAACCATTTTCGAGAGAGAGGGCAGAGCACGCGTAGAGTTTAAATCGTTATAGATCCTATACGGTAATTCTGATTGAAAAACGGTATGAGAAATCTAACAGTGTTTTTTTAATACCTATTCAACGATACCCCGCTTGACATAGTTCGTCAATTTTCATTTTTTTCTTCATTTTTTGACGTCTAAAATCGGCCATTTTGATTTTTTCAAATTTTCATGCTTTGTATGATATTTGCGCCGTCATGACGAATCAAACGACGTATCATTTATCAAAATCGGTCTATGCGTTCGGTCTTGACATACATACATGAAAATGACGAACTATGTCACGTGGGGTATCGTTGAATAGATATTAAAAAAATATTGTTAGGTTTCTCATACCGTTTTTCAATCAGAATTACCGTTTAGCATCTATAACGATTTAAACTTTGCGGGCGCTCTGCCCTTTCTCTCGAAAATGGTTCAAGATATTAAAAAAAATGTTTGAACAAAAGTTGTAGAGAATTTAATCCTCTACAATATTTATAATAAGTACAAATAGCATAAATCCCATAGGAAACGAGGTATTTGCGATAAATGTGTAAAAAATCGATTTTTTGACCTTTGATTTTAGAATTTCTGTAGACGCGGACACCCTACGATATGAAGGTTTTGAGACAAGTTTTAGGGTTTTAAAATAAAGGTTTATACAACTTTTTTAGCTGACTATCTCTCATTCCGAGGGGAAACCCTTAATACTCCTGGATTATCATAGACAGAGCTAAGTTAAGCTCGTAGCTCCGAAACGGTCTCGAACTGTAATTTGGAACGTCGCCAAATTGTATACGAAACAAATACAACAAAATGGAAGCCTTATGATTTGAGTTATGGATTATCTTGGATCAATTGTTTTTGGGGTTCCTTTCTAAAACGTCTAGAGATAACCCTTACTTTGCCTATCTCTGTATGTTTCAGCTGTCTCTCTCAGCAGCTAACATTGTTTAGTGTTCTGGAATCAAGATACCTTTAAGGGGTCATAGTAGAGACATTTAGCTATCAAACCACCCTCGATTAGATGGGGAAAATGTACCAATTACGAAAAAAAATCCTCTTTTTTTTAAAAAGACCCTGGCACAAAGCCATGCTGGGCAAAAGAAAAAGAGACTGTAAGACTTCCACTCATTTCTTTAAGGTATATGTTATGTGCGGAGCTACTTTTTCTAGAGTGTCTAGTTCATCCCACCAGCGCCTTCTCAGGAGCAACAGGCCTTGACCCTTGCCCACATATCCTATCGTACTCCATTCGGCAGAAATGACCTGCCCACTTCCGTTTTAGTTTGGCGTCCTTTACACCTACATCTGCAGCTCATAATACGTATAATCCATTCCAAACCATGTGTCCTATGATGACAAACGAACAATCCTGAACAATTCTGTTGAAGAAAACTTGCTTTCCATTTTCTTTGTAGAAAGCAGTTTACAGTAACTGCAAAAACAAGTTTGTAAAACCAGCTTATTATTGTGGTTAGTTATTATTGTGTATTGTAATTCAATGTAAAAGTTTATATGCAGAACTAGTTTCGTGTCCGTAGAATTGCCTTGTATTAATTAGCAGTTGGTTTCGGAATGCGTGCTCGGTAATTCGGATTCTGTCAATACGTTTGCTAAACGGAGATGGGGTACTATTTCATACTTATACAGCGTAAAAAATAGCAGATTTAAAGGCCAGTGGACTCATTTGGACTACTAACACAACACCGTTGCATTCATTCGATCCTGAAGTTTTGTTGGTGTTTGACTGAAGCTGGAATAATTCTAAAGAGACTGCAACTACTTTCAGCACTGCAGAGTGAGTTTAAAAGCTAATAAGGTGTACCCAATTGAGTAGGTAATCACAAGTTTAGGAATAATGAAAAAAATGACATTTAGAAGTTTGGCTCGTCGCGAAAAATTTTACAGGTCTGTAACTTCCCTATTGCCTTAGTGTGAGAGGTCGAAATTTTTCTTTTTTTGAAAATTTCATATGGATTCCTTAATAAAAAGGAAATTGTTCAGTTTCATGAACAAATCACGCCCCTATAGTGGAGGGTCGTTAGGTTTAAACCTCGGAACCCGGATCCACTGAATGGATTGCCGAGAAACATTTTTATTACGTTGTTAGAGGTATAAATAATAAAGTTTACCCCTCATAATTTGCTGATCTGAATTATATCAGATATTTAAAAATTTCCATACAAAAGAAGAATCGGATTTTTTTACCCACTAACAAAAATTAATAATAACTAACGAAATCAAAACTATTGAAGCTGTAGGTTTGAAATTTTGCATAGATGATCTTCAGATTTCACAATATCTAAAAAAGATTACACGGAGTTCCTACGGGAACAAATTGTAGGTAAAACATATATATCCGCTAGTCTAAATGTATGTTTGGTGTTTTAGTAGCAGCCCTCTATCTTTAAAACTATTTTAGAATACCTACGTATTATGATGGTAACTATAGTAAATAATAATTTAAAAATTAAAAACTTAAACCATGGTGGGGTCCACATCGACAAACGTCCTAAATATCGCATTTTTTCAACAACTTTTGTTACTGCTCTCTTTCAAAAACTATGTGATGCACACACTTCGAACATAGTACACATTTTAAACATACTTTAAATTATTAAAATAAAACAACGGGTTGCACTCAGGGAGTGCCGGCAGAATTGAAAACTTGAAAGTTAACGTTGTGCATTAATATTTAATTTAATTTTTTATATGGTGACACCGGATGACATCTTGACTTTTGCAGTTTTAATTTCCTAGATTCATCAAACACCCCTTCGTAACATCTTGACTTTTGAAGTTTTAATTTCCTTGATCAGGGTCACGTGACAGACACGTTTAGCGAGTTTAACATTTTTTACTTCATACTTCAAAGTGCACAACGCCGCTAAAGACGTTTTTCACTTAAAAAATAAATGAAAAACAGTCAAGAGTAAGTCAGACTCAAGCTAAAGATATTTAAACAGAAAACCTCAGTCGAACTGTTTTTGTGACATTTACCTGGTTATTTGTCATAATTTTTTGATTAATTTAATGTATGTTTTAAATGTGTACGAAGTTTGAAGTGTATGATTTGTATAGTTTTTGAAATAGAGCAGTAACAAAAGTGGTTAAAAAATTTGATATTTAGGACGTTTGTCGTATGGGCACCTCACTGTGGTGTAAGTTTTTAATTTTTTAAATTATATTTCACCATCATAATACGTATTTTCTGAAAATTTTGACATGCTATCTATAATAGTTTGAAAGATAGAGGGCTGCGACTGAAAAACCATACGTATTAACAAGCGTACGCCCTACAATTCGTTCCCATGCGAACTCCGTGTAATCTCTTTTATTTCATTTCAAACTTACAGCTTCTCTCGTTTTGATTTTGCATGGATATCTTTGTCAGTGGGTAAAAAATCCGACTCTTTTTTTGTATGGGAATTTCTAAATACCAGATATAATTGAGATCGGAATATTTTGAGGGGTAAACTTTTTTAATTATACTTCCAACCGTATAATAATTTTTTTTTTACGAAAATCCATTCAGTGGAACTGGGTTCCGAGGTTTTGACGATTTTTGTTCTAACGGCCCTCCACTACTAAGTTAGCCTGAATACAGATTAACAGTTTAACTGTATTTAAATTATAGTTGTTTTTATCAATGTTGCCAATATTCCACGATAGGAGGCGTAGGGTGTATTCTAAAACGCAGTATCGTTTGGTTCCTTAAAAAATACATATGTTTCAGTTCAAACACTAAAACTTTGAGACACTAGTTTTAAGGGGTGTAGGAACTGTGATTTATTTAATGACTTTATTATTGTGCAGCTATCTAAATCAATGTTTTTATGGAAAACTTTACTTGATTAAAAAGGATGTCAACCCAATTTTAGGCAGAATCTGGATGAAAGAATTTAAAGTCTAACTAGCCGACATGAGAACCATAGAATCGGAAGAAAGACTACCCAAACTTGATCAATTACTGGAAGAATATGCATCTACAATTTTCAATCCTAACTTAGGTGAAATTCCTAACGTTCGAGCTCATCTTACGCTTAAAGAAAATGTACAACCGATCTTCATTAGACCACGTAGAATACCGTATGCTCTACGAGCTAAAGTTGATGAAGAAATCGATCGACTAGTCAAAGAAGGCGTAATTACTAAGATTGATCACTCAGATTAGGGCACGCTAGTCGTACCAATTGTGAAACCAAATGGCAGCATCAGGCTTTGTGCCGACTACAAAATTATATTGAAAAAAGTTATTAAAGATTAACAATACTCGATCCCAATTATTGAAGACATTTTAGCCGAAATGAATGGCGGCCAACTTTTTTGTACGCTAGATATTACTCAAGCATATTTAAATTTAGTCATGGATGAAGAAAGCGACTTACTGCAAATCCTAAGTACACATAAAGGTACCTATGAAGTTAATAGACTCATATTTCGAGTCAAGGTTGCACCAAGCCTTTGGCAAAAAATTATGGATCAGTTGCTACAGGGTCTTGATGGAGTAAAATGCTTTTTTGATGACATTGTAATTCAAAGATCTTCAGAAGACTAGTTGCTAATAAGGCTAAAGCAATTTTTAAAAACACTCAAAGAAAGTAACTAACGAGTAAAAAAGATAAATGTCACTTCTTCAAAAAGAGCATCAATTACCTTGGACAATTGTTAAAGAAGGAATACATAAAAATTAGGACAAGACTAAAGCTATTTCTAAGGCTGACCGACCAAGTAATGTCAATGAATTACGAAAATGTTTAGGCATGGCAAACTACTACAACAAGTTTATACCGAACCTCGCTTCTATCACTTACCTATTGAATCAAGTTTTGAAGAAAAATACAAAATTTATTTGGTCCCATGAATGCGAAGTAAGTTTCAAAAAGATTAAAGAAGAAATTCTAAGCTAAAAGGTACTTATTCACTTCGGTCCCATTAAAACGTTGATCATAGCTACAGATGCACCACCAACAGAACTAGGTGCAGTCCTCAGCCATCAATCAATTACCCAATGGCACTGAACGACTGATGGCCTTCTCATCGAGGACTTTGTCTAAAAGTGAAATGAAATACAGCCAGATTGACAAAGAGGCTACAGCGATATTTTGGGGTATTAAAAAATTCTTCCACTATTGTTACGGTCGAAAATTTACTCTGATTACAGATCATAAACTCCTCACTTCTATATTTCATCCGCACCAAACCTGCCCTAAGTACAATGAGACTTTTCCACTATGCTCACTTTTTATCCGGATTTGACTACAACATCGAATACAGGAGCACGACAAAGCATTCAAATGATGACTTTCTCTCAAGATTCCCAGTGGAAAAAGTAGATGATAAGAAAGTAGATCAACACAGTTTATTTCAGCAGAGACAAATTAATGTGTTAGACATTTCTCCAGATATCATTGCAAAAGAAACAAAAGACGACCCAGAATTACACGGGATCTTACAAGCTAAGCATTAAATAAAACGGGCAAGTGCGAGTCGGACTCGCGCACGATAGGTTCCGTACCAATACCTATAATACCGGCCAAGTGCGAGTCGGACTCTATAAAAACCATTATCTCTATAAAAAACGGCTAAAAAATCACGTTTGTTGTATCGGAGCTCCCATACAGGGCTTTAGGTAATTCACTTTCAACCTCTCGGGTGGTAAATCAGTCCATGAAACTGAACAACTTTCCCAAGGAACAAAGGTCGAAGTATGAAAAAAAAATTTGACTACCCTTACAAAATGCGCTATCAGCTGACACAGTTTGTATGGGAACTAAAAAAATTTTTTTCGTATTCCGACCTTTGTTTCTTGGGAAAACTGTTCAATTTCATGGACTGATTTACCACCCGAGAGGTTGAAAGTGATTTACCTAAATTCGGAAATTCGGAGTCTCTAGACCCAGTGGTTTGGGCTGTGCATTGATATGTCAGTCAGTTAACCCCCTTAATCCCCTTAGGGGTAGAATTTCCAAAATATTTCCAAAAAATGATGATACCGCAAACGTTACGTCAACGAATTCTAAATGAATAACACACTGGACACATAGGTATTCTGATAATGAAACTTTTAGCACGCAGTTTTGTCTATTGGAAAAATATAGACCAAGACACCGAGAAATGTGCTAAAAAGTGCCGAGCGTGTCGATTGCAATCAACGAACCCCCTAAAACGCCTCATCAATGGGAAGAGCCGACTGGCCCCTGGCAGAGAATACATATAGATTTCGCAGGGCCGATCGCATGCTACCAGCTACTTATAATAGTTGATGCGTTTTCTAAATGGGTTGAAATAGTTCCTACTAAATTATCTACAAGCTCAGTTTGTATCGAAAAACTGAAATATTTTTTTAGCACACCGTGGACACTGAGGATCCCGCCGTCTTGGGAAATTCCATTATGAAATAGCTACTGACGGCGGTCTTCTCTGGATTAGACAATCAGCTTTTCCCTGCGCCACTGATTCCCCGGGGAGACGTGTCATACCTATATATTTAAGTTTAGTGCGTCGTCGCTAGGCAATTTGTTTGGTGAATGTCATTGAATAAATATTGGTAAATATGACTATCTCGTATTAATTATTTGATAATTTCCAAAATTCCAGACTGGCGATTTTGGAAATCAAAATACCATCGTTCCTAAATTTCCTGAAATAAAGATTATTTTTTTGCATGGGCAACCCTAATTGCACACGCACGCCCTTCTGCCAATGTCAACCATCGGCCTTGTTCAATAACTAAAGAGTAAAAGGACAGGAAATGTCACAAAAATATGCGTGCCTGTAGTAAGCACATGCTAGGGTATCAAAATATCGATACTTGTTCAAAGTATCGATAGGTGGTACAGAGTACGGTTACTTTATGATAATTGAAAAATAAACAAAATCACAGCATTTATTTACATTTATTTACAATTTGTCAATGTGAAAAAAAGAACACATATATAAATATGTGTTTAATTGTACAATGATCATACAAAAGATATTTGGTTTAAAATAAAAGCCGCCATACAAAATCGTGACACGAGATCGAAGACCGAGCTCGCGCAGGGCTAAGCCCAGAGCGACCACCCTCTCAATTCCATGATGACCGCCATGCCATAAAAGGTTCACTCTAAGAGCGAGGCGAGGCAGCAGGCCGAGGAAAACTGCGTATATGGTGAGGCCGAAGGCCAAGCTCTACGTAGAGCGACGCGGAGCGTGACGTTTCACCCAACCTAAAATTCAAGATCTCGGATATGAACTTTTGCGAACCTGATATTTCGTGTCGTTCAATAGCACCCGAAGAAATGCTTAATACAAAAATGACACTCATGCACGCTATTGAAAAAATCTAGTTATAAAAGTGGAATCTGTTGCCAATATTATTAAAAGATACGCAAAAGCTTGCGAATAAACCAACATGTGATCGTCGAGATTATCAATCTCCTCGAAAAAACAGACAGAGTAAGGAGGTTAAAGAGTGTGTTAGTGTCAATTTAAGCTAGCATTGCAGGCAGCAAGCATTTTTTTGTGACTTATAAAATTAGTAAGCAAAACTTAAGCTATTACCTATTTATTCTGTGACTTAAGGATGTGAATTCGCCTTCTAAAATGAACAACTTTTCCCAAGGAACGGATGGAAATACAAAAAAAAATATATATATATATATATATATAAATATTAGTTGTGTTATTATTAGCATCCACAGACTTTATGTCCGTACCTTTGTCTAGATTAAATTTTCTTGTTAATACTCGATTTTTAACTATAATACAATACTTTCCATAGAGGTTTACAATTTATAAATAAGTATAATAAATATATGAATACATAATGTATATAATATATATTTAAACGAGTGACGGTTCTTCGCTGTTGCATTCAGACCTCAAGGCCATTTTGAGGTTGTAATTGACCACTTTTCCCCTGCCTGCCGTCTCTGCTTCTTTGATGAATCTGCCTATCGCATCGTTACCATCATCCGCATAATATTTGCAACTGGCGGTATGACGCGATATGGCAACTACAGCATGTGGGATACTGTCGTGTAGCTCCTGCCTGGTCGTTGTAGTACGCACGATCACCACCTTTTCGTACGTCAACCCTTGAGCCTCGTGTATGGTGAGGATGTGTGACCCGGTGCCCGATCCGTATCCCTGGTTTTGTAGAGTTGTCTTTTCTACTTGTGTATGAACAAGGTACAGGGTTTCGGACTGGGTTCGATCGATCTGTGAATCTGTATAAGGAGTGCGTTTCGACGAGTAAATGCCACTGTAGACTTCTCTAAGGGCAAATGCTACGTTAAAAAAATATATTTAGCTTCTCCATGCAACTAGAAATTGCCTCAGTATGAGATTTTTTTCCAAGAATTTCATGGATTCCTTACCAAAAAAGAAAGAGAAGGCACAGAAATACTTACAATTTGCAAGGTTTTATTAAATGCTGATTCCTCAAAATGTAAAGAGCATAGGTGGAGTACTTTATGAGGTTTCAAATTATCTTTCCCAATAATGTCAAACCACTTACGTCGCAACGCTTCTTTTTTTGGGAACCTGAAAATATAATCAAACCAAATACGTACTAATACTAATAATCCTCTCACTTGGTAATGTAGTTTAAAAGAAAAACAAATTTCTAAGGTAAAATAATCATACAGAATAACATTAATTAAATTAATATATTTTCTAAACGTAGGTAACTATAAAATCTTAGCTATGATTTGATTTCGCCATTTCAGTTTTTAGCAAAACTGTCCCTTTACACCTTAAATACAGAAAGTGAATAGATAGTTAAAAACAGCTTCTTATCTTATTTAGCTTAATGTGTCCCACCGCTATTTTAATATAAAAAATATTGTAACTGATCACTCGTACAAATATGCTCTGTAACTAATACAGAATCATCGATATAAATTCGATAGCCATTATTATTACATCACTAATGTCATTTGTATAGAAATTTTTGTTATGGAAAATATTATGTAAAGTTAGCCAGAAAGGTAATTTAGGGTGTAAAAAACGTGAAAACTATAAAATATAATCTTAGTAATATAGGTTTTAGAAGTATTTTTGGGTTTAATAGGCGTACTTCAACAAAAAAAGGTTACTTACTGATGCACAGTCGTTTGCTTGCTATTTTTGTTAGCCCTGTAGCTGCACTGTTTTACAGAGCACGAAGCCATTTTGCTACCTTCTCATCCAATGTTCTGACACTGTACAAAACCACAAAACAACTTCTCCTCAACAAAAAACACAATTTTTCACTAATGTTGCTATTCACTTGACAGCTGAAGTACTCACGAGTGAAATGTAAACAAACTTAACAAAAATGGCGGCCGGCCACGCTTCATAAGTATGTATATGTCAAATATTGCGCCTCCATTTAAACAAATACTACATACTCAAAGGCCTTGTTGCACTGTATCAATATAGTTATTAACGATACTAGTGTCGTAGGTAATGTGTAACGTGAGCCCATTTAAAAACACGAGCGAAGCGAGTGTTTTATAGGGCTTCAGTTACACATTACCTAAGGCACGTATATTGTTCAACGTTTTACAATGCAGTAGCCGAGGAAACGAAACTAAAAAAATGTTGTCAAAAACTTACATCGTATAGGTATATCCAAAGTTCTTAAAAGATAGTATTTTCAATCAACATTCACTGAAAACGTGTTACTGTTGAACAATGTGCACTAACATTTTACGATTAACAACACAAAACATTAAGGAATTAACATTTTTATAACACAAAAATGATTTTGTTGAACAAATAATTTCAAATGGCGGGCAAAACAATGGCGAGCAAAATGTTTTTCCACATTTATGAGGCAAAGGCAAAGTAAATAAAATGCCAATTGCGCCTACAGAAATTATTAAATAGTTCAATTATTTGTTAGAAATCAGATTTGTTTTATTGAAAAAGTAAAATAAATAATTAACTTTTACATTTTATTTAACTGAAAATCAAGATTTTCGTCAGAAATAATTATTTTGTCAGGCATAAAAACTCTTTGCTGTCATTCTATAAAGCCAGTATGAAGCTTTATGAAAAAGGTCTTACTCTCACTTGTCAAAAGGGCACTGAATTATCAAACCAACTACTCTTTATTGCGTCATACATTTTTGTCAGTATTTTATTCACTTTTTGCATACTTTTTATGCAACATTTAATAAAAAAAATTACTTTACTGGATCACAAAATAGTCACTGAAGTTGAATTTTGGTATATGAAAAATGGTTTATTTGCTGATTAGTTCAAATTTTTTTTTTATTTTCAAAATCCTCTTCTCATTTCAAAATTCCATAACATGACATGTGTTTTATGGGGTACGTAAACGTACACTCCGTAGCCATGTTACGGTACCATTTCCGAGCAACTGTATTGTAAAAATGGTTGCATGAACAATACATTCGTTTGCCTTTCGCTAAGTATCTCTTATTTAAATGTTTCCGAGGTTTTTCAAAGAGAATATAAACACTAGCGTTTTATTGTCATTTGCCGATCCTGATGGATAACAAAGAGTACAACTAGCGTTTGAAAAGACAACTACTGCTGCAAACAATGAAAGAATCAATCAATCATTATTATAGAGAATAAAAGTCGTTAAAAAGTAAGCAGAGAAAAGGTTAAAAGCAAGTGTACCAAAAGTGTATACTTTTTATACAAAATTGAAATGGAAAGATTTTAAAAGTTTTATAATATTTAATTTTATCCCCATATACATTTTACCGTGCCAGTGAAACACTCCTAGACATAGCGCTATGGCAGGTATTCGAATGTTGTACCTTTTTTTAGTTAGATATCAAACCAACCGTCTCTAACTGAAGCACAGCGTGTAGATCTGTAGCCCGGGGATTTATATTACGAAAAAGGTTACCATTTGTCTTTGTGAAATTATTATAGATTTCACCATTTTATATATCTAAACCGCCCACAGAAATCGCCTTAAAATAGGTATATGGTTCGTTCAGAAGGGCCTATAAACAGATATATACAATTATACATTTAAAACAGTAACTTAAAATGTAAAAAAAACACTACATAATGGTTACAGCGGGTTACGGTCATTAAGACCTCACTTTTAGTATAATACTTTTTAAACTTTCGAGATTTGAACACATTTTAGTATATAAAACGGCGAAATCTATATAATAATTTCACAAAGAAAAACGGTTACCTTTTTTGTAATATAAATGTCCCCGGGCTACAGATCTAGTAGGCTCTCCTAGCAACAGCAAATTCTATGAAAACGCAAAAATCGGCGACTATGACGCTGAAATCGCACGTACCTGAAACGCGCGTCATCGGCGCGTTTAAAATACGCCTTCTGCTATATAGGGGCCTAAAACAGGAAACACTGAGACCAAGAATCGAACACGACCCTCTGATCAAATTTATAATTATCAAAATCATTCTCTGTTTAATCCTATATTATCAAGCAGTCTCGAATTCACGTCTTACACCTTTATTTTTTTATTAATTTCAGAAACATGAAAAATAAAAAATGATATCAAAAAATAAAAATGGTTAAGTCATGGTGAACTGAATTTCAATATTTTTCCGTTTGAAGATTTTGTCAGCATCAAAGACTGAAAAAAAGATAACCATAGCAAGATTGAAAACAAGATATCTATAGATGCCAAGACAATAAAACATTTGAACATAACAGAGTTTAATTCAAGATAAAATCAACAACAATGCTACAGGAACTAAAGCGTCTCGTACCAAAAACACAATCAAATGCATCTGAAGACTTTTCACTATTTCTTTACTACTTATCATTAGCTACTAAAGAGTTTGACGAAAAGGAACTTTTAGAATTTAAATTAAAAATTCTTAAAATAGTGAGAAATATTAAAGGTTCAAAAGAATTTAAGAAATGCAGTGATTATGAAGGTCGCTATCGGCTGCAATTATCGTAAATCTGATTTTATTTTCAAACTGAATCAATTTGAAATTCATTACCTGACAATTTATATTTAGTTTTGTCATGAGAAAAAAGCCGTTGCAAGTCAGACCAAACACTGTAATCGAACACTTTATGGTACATCGTAACAACTGGATAGTTTTGTAAGTTATTAAAGATTCATTTTAAGTCCGTTTGAAGATTTCATCAGCATGTCGTCTCACCGTCAGGCTTCTCATGTACCGTCTGACCATGGTCGGTCTGTGTCCAAATCTTTTGAGCATTTAGTTAGGAGCATTTTGTTAGATCAGTTGTTTCATAATCCACCACCTACTCGATCCTTCTGGTATTCACACTCTGATACCGTCGTCCAGCGTCCTTCTCCTCGCCTCACTCGATCGTCACACCTCTTGAACATTTACCACGCCCGACAACATTACGAAATATATTCTCCAGAAAAAGTATTTAAAAGAGGCACTTATAAATTAGTTAAGGAATTTCCGTTGTTTAGGTCCTTTAGCAGTACGCAATGTACTGCTAAACAACTGTTGCTGTAGCACCTCGTGCGCATAATTGTGATGTACATTGCTGGTTTTTGTGTTTTAGTTAGACTATTGTCATTGTTTTTTTATTGCAAAATGGAATGTGCTTAAATCGATTGATTGTCAAAACTATAAACACATTTTATTTTAGCCTATGCTAGTATATTAATAAAAAGCCTATGCCACACTACTTTTTGTAAAGAACATTCCCGTTTTCCTTATGATTTATGCGATTAGCTAATTGCATTAGACTAGAAAGTCAGTAATTTATTTTCTATTTACAGGCTTCTGCAAAAAACTTCCAGCTTCATTGGAAAAACTCCTTTTTCTATTACATACAGCTTGTTTTAATAAATAATTCTCTGGAATAATTAAGTTTATCAAATTTAGGTATGTTATTCTGTGACGTAGTCTGCTATAGATAAATTCTTGTTAATCAATAATTTAACCTCTCTTTATATAGTAATATACAAATCCATTTGAAATTGTTGTTTCATTGTATCTCATTGTATTGTATCTTTACAACACAGACAGTCGAGAGTTTTAATTGAGAATGATCGAGCGAATTTAATTCTCTTGTTTCTTCTTGTAATTTGTTTTTCTCTTCTTCTTAGCGTTTAGTCCCCTTCCTCATTCAAGTCTATTGACTAACATGACGGTTGGAGTGTTTCAGATTTGTCAATTTAAAATTAATATGAATAACTTCTTGATCAAATGTACTGGAATAAGCTAAACGCTGTGTATCATCTGAATAACTGAGCATTGAAGGACTTCAGCATTAAGTTCATTTCATTCATCATCTGGCTAACAGAGCTGTTATGCTTGTATAAAAGAACAAAATGCTATTATGCAGAAGATACTCACCTTGTCGTATAATTATTAAAAATTTATTCATCTGTTAGGTTGCTATTACACAGCTATTATAATAGTAGTATAATTTTGTGCCCAAATTGCTTGAATAACGTCTGAGAGAGCGCCAAATCAGCTAATTACGGTAATCTTATTCAACAATTCGTTTCTATGACTGCTGTTAGGTATACAAAACTTACTCAGAAGGTTTGTGCTGGCTGGATATGATCCGGGAGTCGGCAAGTCAAGTCGTTACAGCGGAACGACTGGCATATGACCTCCAATACCCAGCTAACATAACAGGGCAATCTGACCGGACTTGATCATAGTTTGGTTACACATTCAGTCACCTGAATGTGCAGGTTTTCTCACGATGTTTTCCCTCCTACGACTTTAGGTGCATCATTTTTATGTTTTTAAATGAGATTAAGACCTTTGAGATTAAGTTATTTTAACCAAAACTTTTCTCATCAGCCTAAATGCCTTCGCTATGGCACTGATTTTCAGAGGATCCGAAAAAAATGTAAAAGAAAGTTCCTGTCATTGATGATATCTCTTCAACCTGTGGGCGACGAGCTTTTTGTGGCAGTAGTATCATTGATCTCTGTTGGTCTAAGGATGACTTGAAATTAGTTAGCGAGACCCTCCATGAAACTGACCAACTTTCCCCGAGGAACCTATTCATATGAAATTCTCAAAAAAAGTCCACTTCCTATACAAAGGCTTGTAACGAGGCGGCATGCGCCTCGTCTTCATCCTCCTTCTCCATTCCCTTTTCGCGACATTTTTACTCTTCAGTTTTGGCATTTCTAATCTAAATTCTAAATTGAACGTTTCTAGCCGTCATTCACTGAGATGACAGACCCAACCGCAGGCGCACGCCCGCTCATATACTGTTTCTATGCATTTGTAAAATAAGTTAACGTTAAAAGTTAGTGTTGGATGTAATCCAATAAACGCTCCAGTCCTGCTTAATTGTTTTTCTTCCCTCATTGTGCTCCGAGTCTTCGGCTCCCGCCGCCAGCCGGAGCAGGCTTACTAATTTAAAGTCACCCAGTATACTATCATTCAAATTCTGTGATACTGTTTTACACGCATCACCGATTCCCTCGATGCAAAGAACACTGGAGCTATGCCAATGGGGAATATGCAGTGAATAGTGAGCTTTATCGGATGCTCCTAGACAGGATTGAAATATTAATCCAATCATAGCGAAAGCAACCTTTCGCTGCATTTCACATTTCAGTGATTTCAGCTTTGAGCGATACTCCAATTAACTGCTTTTCGGGATCTCTAATTAGATTTCTTACACAAATTGATACTGTGTTCTTACTAAATATTATGAACGTGGAAGCATGTTTGTTTAATATTTGCTTATTCATTCGCATCAAAACGAAGCCAAATATCAAGGTGATCAAGGTGAAGGTGAATATCAAGGCTCGGGACTTCGTTCCCGTGGGAATTCGGGAAAATTGTGTAGCCAATGTCCATCGGGGATAATGTAGCTTTCTAATGGTGAAAGAATTTTCCAAATCGGTCTAGTAGTTTGGGAGCCTATTCAATACCAAACAAACAAACAATCAAATCTTTCCTCTTTATAATATGTATAGATAAGTAGGGATGTGAAGTACTCAGTACATAATACGAGGTCCATCAATTAGAATCAGTTAGAAGGAATTATAAGAATCAATAGTTTTGAAAGCTGAAAGGATTATTTGTCATAAATGTGGAGTTACAGCATCCATATAAATTACAAGCCAAAACTCGATGGGGGTCGAATTACTTAGCTTATCCTGCCCCCGCCTTATCAAAACGTTTCTCATCAAGAGATTGTACAACTTTCTATAGTAGATTCGTAATAAAATTCAGCTTTATTGTGTGTTAAATGCTGACAAAAACCAACAAACACTGTTGTACCCACTAAATTGTTGCTAATATTAGGAGGATGATAAATAAATTACGAATGTGTTCCCTATACACCCATATAGGAAACACATCAGAAATTTGTTTATTATATTAGATATCGTTCCCGCATGTGCATTCATCCATTCGATTCATGACGAATGAGGAAAACGCCCCTGGCTCGTTGCATACGATGGACATTGTCCATGTCCAATGTGGTGACAACATTGAGCGTTGCCGCCAGTCATATTTAGGATGAAATCATTTGGTTTTCAATTTTTCTGCGCTGGGCTAGGATTTAAAAAAAAAACGAGGGATTTCCGGTATTTTGGGTATGGCTGACTTTTGTTTCCTATACTCATGTTTCATCAAATAACTCTCGGAAAGTGTGTTAAATGTGGTGTCAAGTATGGTTCTATAATATGACCCCTAATGCTCCGCCTACCTCAACAGAGACTATAGGCGTGAATGTATAGTATGGTGCTTGCGCTTGATTGCTCCGAGTTACTCCTACTAGCTTTATAGTATCTACTCCTCTGCAAAGTTTCTTATAACTTCTTAATCTTTTTTATAGGAATACTTCCATGCTGGACAGGGAATAAAAGAAAAACATAGAGTGTGCCAGCTGCCTACTCTTCCCAGGCATACTGTTAAAGTCACTAAGTGGGACGCGAGGGTTTTGCTGTATTGTGGGCGAAAGAATGACAACCTCACACCACTTACATCATTTTTTTTGTCTTAAAAACCTGTGAATTTATGTTAAACGTGGCATAAACTGGTTTTGAAACCACTGTTGCTCTGCCTATCTCGATAGGGATATAAGGCTTGAGCGTATGTATGTAGTGAAAGTTATTCTTATCTTGAACTTTTGCAAGATATTTTAAAGCGCCACCCGCTTTAGTTACGAAAAACTTGGTTAAGGCGACTACAGCACCTAAATTACGATTATATGATGCGTAGATAAGCATGACGCACTGCATCAAATCGAAGAAAATAAATACTACGGTAATATTCAGGACATAAACTAGATAAGTAGTTTGCTGAAAACATGATTCAGCACTTTTGGTTCGATAGAAAAAGCTCACGAAGTCACCTCTAAATACCAATATTGTGTATCTTTTAAGCTGTAAAAACGACGGTAAAATGCACACAGGAACTTGAATTTGCTATCAAAATGTTCGTGATTGAATACTCTCGATAAGTAGTTAACGCATTTTTCGATTAAGGGCGGATTTCACCATTTCCATTCTGAACCGAGTTCCGCAGAACTTGGTTTAACTAAAACCGAGTTCAAATTTTGATTTTATCTCGATTAACGTCAAACTGATTTCACCGACTTTTTGAAGCTTACTTTTAATCGCGTTTACGAAAACAACGTTTACGTTAATAGTTTTCATTTCACGCAGAAAAACTAAAGACCGGAAAAGCGAAACGCGTTCATTTTAAAAACCGGTAATGCATTTCTGAGGAACGGAACGCAAATTGACAGAAAAAATAATAAAGTCACAACTTTTGAATTGAATGTCGTCCGTAATACAGCCGTCGTTAGTTGAAGTGAATACCTAATATTTACTTTATCTATATTTGTTTGTGAACGATGAAGAGAAACAGCGAAGAGGCAATTGGCTCCAACCAACCCGTAAAAAAAAAAGGCAACCCAGCTACCGGTAGAAAAAGAGACCCCACTTTTACTGCCAGCGAAAAGTTGGCCCTCATTGAGCTGGTGGAAAACCACTTCGATGTGGTCGAATGTAAGCGCACTGACGCAATCAACATGCGTCAGAAAAACGACGAGTGGCGCAAAATCGAGACGGAATTTAACGCCACTTCCAGTGTTTACCAGCGGGATTGGTCGGTCCTCAAGAATTGCTGGGAAAATTTAAAAAAACGGGCAAAGCAGGAGCTAACCCAAAGGAATCAAGACGTTATTGGTACCGGTTAGTACATAATATTTGATGTGCATATACTTGTTGATTATAGTACCTACTTTACTCGTCACCAACTATAATTATGATATTTACGTTAATAGGAGGGGGACCACCAAAAAAGAGAAATGAGGACCCCTTCATTGAGCGCGTGCTGGATTTACTACAGCCAAGAATATCGGGATACGTAAATCCGTATGACTGTGATAGTGGCAGTATTGGTGAGTAATTTTTATCATAGTTACAGTGGTAGATTAGAACACTAGCTCAATTAAAGGCTGCAGTTTGACGACAACCTCAGTAATCTGTCCATAACAACGGTTATGTGAAGAGTTGCTCTGAGCTATTTCCTTTACCTGGCTTTAATTTTAATTGAAAAATGTCACATTACTCTATTGCTCAGTTGATACATTAATAAAGGTTTAGCCAACAAACACAATTTTAAATTTTTTTGTAAAAAAACAACACAAAATGTGAACTAAATGTGACTTTTCAGCCTCCAGTAGCCAGAGGTCCATTGCCGCAAGTAGCGAAATGGTTGGACCGTCTCAACCAATAGCTGGACCATCCCACCAGAAAGAATCAACAGTATTTATAAGAGGTATGTATTTTATATTTCAACATTAGCTTTATAGTGGTAGTTTGAGTACATAAATTTTATTATAGAACACTATTTTACCAAAGTCTGAGGCATTTACCTATGACCTAATTACCTACACATTCTGCTTTTTATTTGGCAAGGATTCTAACAAAATATAATTTTTCAGATGCCGGTGAAATAAATACACTGATTGCACAAGATACAGAAACAGCAACCACTGAGACCTTTGTAAGTATATCACACAAAGATGGTTTTTAAAAATGCTTTTTGCTTTTTGTACACCATAGCTGTACACAACTTTTTAGCGTCAGGCGTACATAAGTCCAGCTTTGTACCAAATTTCTGTGTAATTTTAGATGTAAAATCAAGAATTATAAAATATGTTTCATTTTAATATTAGACATTTTTTGAGGCACACAACATCAAAGCGAAATGATATTGGTGCCATTTCAACTATAGTATTGCATTCTCCAGCTGATTATCATTGTCAAATACATTGTAGACTTTAGAAATACGAAGCCACTATATTATAACTAGTGAGTAATCAGACCCTTCATTTGATTGACTATTCACTGATTCACTAAAGCGGTACCCCGACGCCACATTATAGCGCCATTTTAATGAGCAAACCCTATCGTGCCATCCATCGATTTCGATAATTAAAATATATATATAGGTATTTCTGAAATGAATTTGATGGCTCAACGAAAGGTATTATTTTTTACTTTTTAAATGTCCGCTTTACTTTTTTGCGGGGGGGGTTTTTTAAATTTTTAATTTAATTTTTTAACCGATAAATTCATCATTGAATGAGAACTATCTACTTATCATTCTTTTTCAGACCCAATTTATATATGTTTTTTGCGTTTACTCACGCCTGCGTTACTAGCACAGAAAAATAATTATAAAGAACGGAGAGAATAGTAAAATAATAATAATACTTTTTATTTATAATCATTTGCAGAGTCCAACATCGTGCTCCACCATCTATGAGTCGTCGTAGACCAACCCTATCAACGAGTCGTAGGAGGCCAAATCTGAGGCGCGATAGAGGGTCTGAGGCTCTCTCTACATTGAGGATCTCTACCTTAGAGCTAGCTAATTCTCAGGCAGAGGAGGAGCACAATATAAGAATTAATATATTGAGGCTCCAGGAGGAGCAAGAAAAAGAAAAATTGAAACAAGAGGCCTTGAAAACAAAACAGGAGGAAATAAAACTAGAGATGTTAGATATAGGACTTCAAAAATTAAAAGAATAGTTTGTACTGAAAAACATTAGTTTTTTTATTAGTTTTCTAATATTATTATTCAATCATATGAGTATGTTCCATCCGTCCCTTGATTATCTTCCTAATGCAGCAAAATAGTTGGTTACTAACTCATAGCGTCTTATATGATTGGGATTCATTCTCTGTACTCTTTGTGTATGTTCATTATTAATATTACCCATGGCTAATATAGCATCCCATTCGCGTGAATGAATTACGTCATTATCATTAGGAGGCATTGTTTCTCCACTTCTTCTTGCAATATTGTGTAAGATTGCTGTAGCAATGATTATAGGAAATGAATTCTGTACTGAAACCCCTAAACCAATAGCCATAGCTGGAAACCTCTTCTTCCACACACCAAATAATCTTTCTATACTATTCCTTGTCCGTATTTGAGATTCATTATACAAGTTTTCAGCAGCATTATTGCATTGCTCCAACGGAGTCATCATATAACTGTTACATCCATAGCCTGCATCTCCCACAAGCACTGCATTTCCATATCGACCCTGTTCAAACATTGCTCTTCTATGGCAATTGTTGAAAATATAAGAATCATGCGTACTCCCTGGCCATCGAACAACTATATCAGTGAATTCCAATTTGGCATTGCAGATGGCCTGAATGTTAAGTGAAAAATAGTTTTTTCTGTTTCGAAAAATCTCTGGGTATTCCCCACCTGGCGATTTATTGAACTTCACATGAGTGCAGTCTATTGCTCCTATAACATATGGAAATCTAGCTTTCTCATAAAATTCAATTTGATTCTGGGAGATCTCATTTGGTAACTCTGGAAAATATATGTGACGTGGACGTAGTGAAGCAATAGCAGCGCTGACTCTGTGCACAATTCTATGTGCAGTAGAAGTGCTAAATCCACTTAAATCGGCAGCAGTCATTTGATAACAGCCAGTTGCGTAAAAACGTAGAGCACAAAGCAACTGATTAATAGGCGAGACACTATTGTTTCTGAAAAAAATACGAAAAACGTATAGATAATGGCACAAATAAAATATCTGTAACTAGCATTAAACTACAAATATGTGTTGATGTTTGAAGGAAACTCAATTTTTTCTTCAATGGTCTCCAATACCGAAAGAGCAGTTGGTTTTGTGAGACGAAATCTTGTAACAAAATCTTTATCATCAAGGGTGTCGAATGGTTCTTCCCTGATGCGTATCCACCTTGAACGCCGAACAAATACATTTTCATCATCGCTATCTTCAAAAGCTAGTGCCAATGCTCTCCTCATTGCTGTAACTAGTGTATGGCCTGAATTCAAGCCTCCGGAAGGTTAAAGGGAATCTCCAATCAGAGTTATCTCTGACATTGACATTTAATTGAACGCGTTTAAATGCGTTAAACGGCCAATATCGGGCGTTCAGAATGTAAAACGCGTTTAGCTATAACTGAGATTAGATTACGTCGGTGAAATCCAAAATGTCAAAACTGATCTCGGTTAAGCGCGTAAACGAGTTCAGCTTCAATTGATCGCGTTTAACTTCAACGGTGAAATCCGCCCTTAAGCTGTTACCTTTCCATAAATCTCATTTTTCTAACTTTCGAACATGTTTTTACGCACGCACGCTTTCATAGTCCGTAAACTTCGTGTATCGACACTGTTCGCACTGCCGGCCCAGGCCTGTTGAGAGACGGAGATGGCACTATTCCTATGTGTGCTGCCTTTATCGGGTGCTGTAGTCGCCTTAAGTGCTTTATGTTTTTTTTTAGATATTATTTACCGTCTTGTAGCAGTAGTCCGGTTGTTAGTCCTGTTGACCGAACTAGGGCAATTTTTGGGTAACACCAGGACGGCTATTCCACTAATCAGTGGCGGCGGAATGACAGTGGTAGCCATTTTGTCTGTTCAGGTGGCGAAATTGAGAACTATCCAAAGATGATGGCTGCTTTGTCAGGTGACTCCACCACTAACTGAATGTTAAGTAGTTAATTAATTTGCAACTTAACAATCGGTTGGTGGTGGCTCTGCTGGTAAGGGTGGCTGTCATCAGCAAGTGTTTAAATGAAGTTTCGATAGTTCTCAATTTCACCACCTGAATGGGTAAAATGGTCACCATTGGGCTTCTTTATATTCGAAAACGGCAGGGCAAAATTATATTACCATTGCCTTCTATGTATTAGTAATACTGAAGACTGAGAACATAGGAGGAATGGTAATTCAAATTTTGAAGTGCAGTGCCGTGCCGTTCGAATTAAAAACGGCCCATTAACATTCAACCGCCATCGAGACGCCATTGTTTAGTAGAATAGCCGCCCCAGCCTCATGTGTATTAGTACAAACTCTATAGATTTTCTTTTTTCATATTTAATTTTCATTTGAGTTAATTTTATTATTAGTTATTTACTAAATAATTACAGGGTAAAGTGCTGAGAGGAAGAGTGAGATAAATGTCTCTATTATCATTATCACCCCCGTCTTTCTACTACATTATCAAATCAACTAAACAAATCCAATTTCAGTCTTGCAGAAGGAAATGGATGATAAACAGACAATGAGATAGCGATGGCAAGCAGGCGTTAGCCAGGAGCCTCGCCAGAGATCTTCCTATTGGGGACACGAATCAATCAAATCAATTCAATTTATTTTCAATTCTCGAAACGCGTGGCAAGCGTCAGTAATTATTCTTGGATCAGGGTTCTATTGTCTGTTTGTTATAATGTTGGCTGGATATATTATCGTAACATTGTCAAATGTTGGACGGATATGTCACCATAATATTGTAATTTGACTAAGATTATAATATCTCGGTACTTTGTGAAATTCCCTATTTTTTTTTCACAATGACGCACTTTTTATAAATGAAACTAACCTAACCTAACTTAGCCCAACTTATCCTAATTTCACGTAGGCGGACATTAAAGTTTCGTAAACTTATAGTTTTACTAGATAAATTGTAATATTTATCTAGTATGAAACTTTATTTCACACGCCCCAAGGATTTTATTTTTTTCAATTCCCTAGATTGATGAGGAGAGCGGTATGATGATGACTGGTACTTAGGACCTACCGAGTTATTTTTAAGCTTTTATCTTATTTTAAAAAAATCTTTTTTTTATACGGGTGCCACACAGACATATTTTATGTTTGTTGGTGCCGTTTCTAATTTTCTAGTATTTATTAGGGAGCGACGGACGACTGATTTGTTTTTTTTTTCCATTTCCAGTACTAGAAACGGGAAAATACTTGTGTAAAAAGGAGATATTTGTTCAAGGATCATGAGTGTTTTGTCTTTGTATGTGTCCCTTGGGACCCGCGATACTAGTGTCTGTACTTTTGGATTTGCAACAAATTCCCACCATTTGGTTAGATTCGCAACAAGTGTTTTTATATTTTAACCAAAATAAAAAACGTGTAAATTATATTTCGGTTAAGATATAAAACCACAATGTAAATGTTTTAATTAAGAAAATAAACTACTTTTTCGTCTCTAACTTTTTCTCTACCGACGAAAATTAAGGAACCCCACGCAAACATTCAACAGAACCAGTGCTATTTACGACTTAAATTAAGTAGACCTACGGGACCCTAAAACTGAAAATGTCGGAAGTAATTCTATTACGCAAGGCTTTGCGTCATCGTTGTCAAGAGGACGACAGCACTCCAAAGTAGGTACTCTCATTAGATGGATTAAATTCGCCGAGAAAAATGAATTTCGCGAGTTAAGAGTTTGCGCATCGTTTGTGATTATAATTTGTTTTTAACTAGCTTTCAACACTCTTACAAAACGAGCACAACTTTAAATTACTTAGAGAAACTTTAGAGGATGATCCTTCTCATGAAACTGAAAAAAAAAATCACAGATTTCATGTCATACATACCTAATTTCAGAGTACATTGGAAATGAATTTCATACGTTAAATAAAACGAAACTATTTTTTTCATCTTTCATTTATTGTAACTATAAATAACTTCCATCGCTCATATCGCACACGTGTTTACAATTCAGCCCCGCGCGAACTAAGAATACACGCAAAGTCGACCACCTTTATGGAAGCGTTGTGGAAAAACTAGTCATTCGATTTTCATTTATTTGGGCTTAAAATGTTCGCAATCTATGTCCCTAGGGTTTATTTTTTCTAAATTTCGATATCTCTTTTAGTTTGCGAGATATTGGACTCGAAAGAATGTCAAAAATCTAAAAAAATATCTGTTTTTTCGTCATAACTTTTTTATTTTTGACATTTTTCAAAATTTTTTTTACATAATGTAGCCCTTGCAAATACGCATCTTTTGAGCTTTTATATACTATCCTAGCTATATTATCAACGGAGCTATAAGCAGATCACACTTTTCCGTGAAATGAGGCCCTATACTGACACCCCCCTAAAAGACATTTCCAATGTCAAAATGTAAAGGAAATGCAAAGAAAAATCCACCAGCAGAAGTTGTATGGAGAAGCGAACATTTTTTGCCATAATTCGACTTATTTTCCTTGGGAAAGTAAGCACGCAAGAAAGTAAGCCTTGTTCTAGTTTGGTG